>CM037781.1:62399515-62414013 GCA_021229015.1 Solen grandis | reverse complement strand
TTTTAAATAGTATGTCTAAAATATTATGAAATTAAAAAGACCCTTAAAACCATACTTTATTGGCCAACAATTCAAAAATTTAAATATCTTCTTTTAAATAACATAATAACATCATAATACTGGCATGTTTGGTAAGTACAGTCATCTCTTTTTACAACAGCGGTGTTTGTTTCAGCGAATTTTGCTGTTATAAAGAAATTGTCACTGTAAAGAACAGAGACATAGAAGGTTTTCAAGACTACTGCTGTTATAAAGAGGATGTTGTTATGATGAATACCGTTGTAAAGAGGTTTCACTGTTTATATTCATTTGATTTACATAAGTATGGAGATCTTTAAAATGTTTGTGTGAACTATTGAAAATATATTTGCGGTGTATTCTTACTTTAGGGTTCCTTTTGACAACAAATTACGCATAGAATATATGTTATGTATTACCTTCATATTTAACCCTTTCCCTCATAGAGGACACCATGAAAAGACCTATGCGAACAACATAAAACCAGATCAGCCTGCGAGTAACTCGCAATAACAATAACTGCTACAATAACATCTATCGAGATAAAGACACCAACCACAAGTGACGAAAATGCAAGATGCTAAAGTTCCAAACTGAAAAACATGTGATAGTTATAAATCTAAACTTCATTGTTTACATCGATTACGAACAAGTTCTACAATTTATTTTAATCATTCTCGATGGCTCAGGTGGCGGCGTATGTGGTTATTATTGTGGGAGGAAACCGAAGAACTCGGACAAAACCCTCGTGCCTGGACGGGCGACCACTGTACCCCCTCACGTACGTGACCAGGATCGAACCCGGGACGCATTGGTGAGAAGCGAAGTTCATAACCATATAGTCAGATCGGACGGGAAAAATAAGCAATAATGATTGAGCGAGTGAATACTTCATGCTATTCACTTATATTTGCGATTTGTTGTTGGTGTTGTTTTACGAGTCACTACTATGATTTCTGTAAAAGGCCGTAAAAATGGTACTGGTATGACTAGTTGGTCCGGTGTAGGATAATGTGACAGGGTGTTGTATCATGCCACATGTCTACGGTGTGATACTGCAGTGTGGCAGTACTATTTCTGTCTCAAGTACACATTTCTCCAAATGACTGAAATACTATTCCCAATAAATAATCTTTTCTATATTCGTATCAGTTCTCGTTGCTTCATTTTACCTCATTTAATAAAAGTCGGAATATTGATTTTATAACCACGCCACTAATCCCACCTTTAAACGGGGCCTCCGTGGCCGAGAGGGTAAAGTCGCTGACTTTAACACTCACTCAGCCCCTCACCGCGTGGGTTCGAATCCCGACAGGGTCCTTGCGGTAGGTCGGTGGCTCTACCCGGATGCCTCCGTGCATTCGGGGTCTTCCTCCACCTCAAAAAGCCTTATTCTGCATCTGTTTATCGGGCATTGATTAGACACAAATTTTTACTGTAAGTATCTCATACACTTGATAATTGATTTAAAAAAAAAAAGGTTATATAGAAAACCTGCTTATTGAGGGACATTTCATTTCAAAGTGTCTTAGTTGTGCAGAGATGTGACTTCCTATATGTTAATGTAACTCTGTGGTTTGTGGAATGGAATAAACAGTGTCCTCTCAATGAAGGGTCTACCGGCTGATTGTAGTTCGAGGAAGACCCAGAGCTTTTTTTTTTTGCTCTGTGATATTTTCTTCGATTTATCTAAGGATTATTTAAATTTTGGATATATTTGGACATATAAGGTATGGAAAAATAAACTCTGAAAACTTCCTTACGGTATAGATAATACCAGTCTGTGATAAACTGTGTTTATTGTGACTTTAATAATATGTGTCCTTACTCCTTTGTGTTGGCACTTTGGCGCCAAACTACATGACAATAGGAACAAGGAATATTTGTATATGAAACAAAATATTAATCACGATATGTGAAACCATGAAAATATTATATACTTTTCTCTCTAAAAAAGGCATTTGCGCCTGTGTTTTATTTTGAAAAAAAAAAGAAAACTTTAAATTTCTGACACATAGTGACCATCGCTCATGAAAATGGCCACACATCAGGAGTATTATGAATCCCAACCCTCCCCCGGGCAAACACGGTACGGGAGTCCGTCAAAGTCAAACACATCTAGCGGACTACTTAATGGCCTGTGTGGGTCACAATCATCGATCGACATGACTTTGTTCGATAATAATGATATATTCAGTGACGCCGCATCCACAGACGAGCGTCTTCAGGGCTTACAAAGCATGTTTCACCAACTTACAAAAGATCAATACATTTCCCAGTTGCTAACGGACGACAACTCCAGGGAAGAAAACTTGGTAAAATTGAGGGATGCTCTTTTTGAATCTATCAAACTTTGTGATGGTTATCCCTATAAAATTTCGTGCGATTTGAAAAAACGTAAAACTACGCGTTCTGGCGAGTCCGTGTCATTTAAACTTGCGCGTGACATATATGTTCTTGTATCTGTGTTGGATGGTGGTCCTTTTGAGGACATCAAATCTATAATAAACTCAGCAAAAATAGCTGTAAAAGATGACTTTAATCTTTCGCAAGTAGAGGCACAGTCAGAAATCGTTAATATAAACAAACTGTTGACTAAAACCTTGGGAAAAAAAAAAATACTTTTTCTTAAAAAATGAAACATCACATTCTTTTAACAATCTTAATAAAAGAATAGAGGACGGTTGTCAAGCCGCTTTTCGTGCATTAGACGACAATTGTAATGGCTCTTCAAGTGTTAAAAATGAGTTAAAACTTGCACGCCAAGCAATGATTTCAACAAGAGATGAAACCATGCGCGACATGACAATATTACGCGAAAAATCTACAAATGATAACAAACAGCTTGAAAAGAGAATTAATAAACTGGAATCAAAGATTAATTCTAAAGTAAATGATAAGGATGTCTGTGATTCATCACTGTCAAATGGGAACCCATTGGCGCCAACATCTTCTCATCACACAGATTCACCTGGCTCTTCACAAAGTACCAACTCTGACGTGGCCGCCCATAGTAGCCCCGAGATATCCGAGGTCCGCACTAGTGATAGACAGTCGCACGATCAACTCTCCGCCTCCAGCTCGGCTAATAAGTCCACGAGAATCGAACGCGTGCCTCCCAAATCGCCACACAGCTCTATACCTGTCGTTACCGGCAATGGGTCTAACACCACTTCTCGGTCCAGCAGTCACGAGCACAACCGTTCCAGTAAATATGCAGGCGTTAATAAGTATGTGCATAACCAGACGACGACTGAGTCTGTCGAGGACATCGATTTTCAACAATACGTTCACAAACACACAAAACGTTACTTTGTAGGAGGTTTTATTAAATCCGTTACCGATAACATAATTTTGAATTATGTGAGAAACAAGGGTATTAAAGTGACTTCCCTAAATATATTCAGACCAAAACACTTAGAGACGGCGGTAATACGGATCAACGCAGAACCGGGCAACTCCGACGATATGATCCGTGACGGCTTCTGGCCACATGATATCACATGCCGACCATGGGTCAATAAGAGACGTAATAGGTACAAGCCACGTGCCCAGCATGGCTACGATACCAATGTATCATAACTGTATTACTACCTTTTATGGGTTTTGTACTTAACTGTTTGTTCTTTTTGATGTTTAATCTCCAACTTTGCACGTGGAATGCAACAGGCCTCATGTCGAGCGCCTATTATTTAAGCTGTCTACTTAACAGTGATAAAATAAATGTAATAGGTATTTCGGAACACTGGCTAAAAAATGAAAATATTTCTTTTTTAGATAGTATACATAAAAACTACAAAGGTTTTGGTGTGTGTAACTTGTCACACTCAATTTTTACAGGAGGGCGTCGGCCTGATCGAGGTGGTGTTGCACTCCTATGGCAAAAGACTCTAGACAATAGAGTCACTATTTTAGACATTGAAAGTAATTGTATTGTTGGTATACAAATACAAGTTCTATGTACTGACCAATTTATTTATGTGATACAAGTGTATGCCCCTTGTTCCAATTATGGCCTCAAAACGTACATGGAATTTCTTGGCAACTTAAATGATTTGTATAGTTACTATTGTCATAAAGGTCGCGTTGTTATAATGGGGGATTTCAATACTCATTTACAAGGGCAAAGTTTCTTAAAGCCCAGCGATGCCCGCACTGCAGCTCTAAACAATTTCTTATCATTGAATAACCTAATAGCAATAAATACTTTACCAAAATGTACAGGGGCGGATGCATCTTTTGTGTCCTACAATGGCAAATATCACTCCCTTATTGACCATATATTAGTCCAGACTGAATGGGTAGACTTGATAAAAGCATGTCAAATATTAGATGACGACAGTCTAAATGTGTCGTCTCACAGACCAGTCCTTGTGTCGTGCTCTCTACCGGTAAACTCTGCAACTATTCCATCGCCTGAGAATTGCTCTCGGCAACACATTAATTGGAAAAAAATAACAAAAACACAATATGATCAGTATTCAAGTATCCTGGCTGAACGTAGCGAAGTATTATTGCACCAGTTTGATAACCTTAACTGTAACGTTTCAGATATTGATAATCTATATAGATCTATAGTCAACATTATTAAATGTTCATCTGACGAATGTTTTCCTAAAACCAATTTCAAGCCCTATTTGAAACCGTACTGGTGTGACAACCTTAAGTCACTACATAAGGTAATGAAACATAAACGAGATGCGTGGAAAAGTAACGGCCGTCCGCGAGGCAGTGACCATACTTCGTATCGGGAATATAAAGAGGCTAAGCGTGCATTTCGTGCTCTGCATCGGCAGTCTACAAATGCATTTTTAAAGAAATCCTTTGATGAAATAGATCAAGCCGCCTGTATTGACAGTGCCCTATTTTGGCGCCTTTTTAATAGTAAAAGGTCAAGGTCGTCCAAGGAGGGTAATGAAATAAAGTTTAATGGTAGGCTGGTAAGAGATCCTTATGCCATAGCGCAAGGATGGGGTTCCTATTTCAAAAACATATACAGTAATAACAGTGATAAGCACTTCGACTCTGATTTTAAACAAAAGATAGATGATGAAGTTAATGTGTTAAAGAAAAGAACGGGGTGTGTTACCAATGATAAACGCATTTATCAGGAAGAGTTAAACAGATGTATTAAAAAATTCAAATTAGGAAAAATGTGTGGGATTGATAATGTTTGTTATGAACACATTATCCATGGCGGAGAGAAACTACTCTGTGTTTTGACTCTTCTTTTTAATGAAATGTTTTTTAGCTCTTACATTCCTCATGAAATGAAACTAGGTAATATCATAACCCTTCATAAGGGTGGAAGCAAGCGTAAGGATGACCCTAAAAGCTATAGGGCTATCACGCTGTCCTCTTGCATTCTCAAACTTTATGAAAGTATACTATTAAATAGATTAAATAAAAGCGTATCAATACCAATTCATAATTTACAAGGTGGATTTCAGGAAGGTATGGGTACTTTAATGACAAGTTTTTTAATGAAGGAGTGTGTTAACTATTGTACGGATCTAGGGAGTAAACTATATACATGTTTCCTTGATGTTCGAATGGCATTCGATGGAATGTGGCATAATGGACTTTTTTATAAACTCTCTCATATGGGTATATCAGGAAAGCTTTGGCACTCTGTAGTCGAATTACATACTGACTCATACAGCCGGGTAATGTATAAAGGCTATACCTCTGATTGGTTTCCTATCATGTGCGGATCCAGACAAGGGGGCATCTGTTCGCCATTCCTGTATTTATGCTTCGTTAACGACCTAATTAGGGAATTGGCTGACTCAGGATATGGGTTGAATATAGGTACTATCAGTTTTGCTGCGCCCACGGTAGCAGATGACATGGCATTGCTTTCCTTGTCAATTACCGGCTTACAACGCCTTTTGAACATCTGTCATGCATATGCATTCCGTTGGAGATTTCAATATAATTCTTCTAAATGCGCAATTTTAGTATCTAATGAAAGTAAACATGCGGCAGCTCGGTCCGTCCGATGCTGGAAAATTGGGGAGGACATTATTTCTGAAGTGTCAAGTTATACACATCTCGGTGTTCAGTGCAACACTCGTCATGCACAGTCTAAACGTGCAATTGAATTGAGTTCTAAACTGAGACGTACTTTCTTTGGTATAGCCGCGTGTGTTTTCCATAAATATGGGCTCAATCCAATCACCTGTAAACGCATTTATGACCATGTCATTCTCCCCAAAGCGTTATTTGGAGTAGAATGTTTATTCGAGTTAACGCAAAGCGAACTACTTATAATTGAGCGGGCACACAGGTTGTGCGTAAAGAATATGCAACATTTGGGAATACGAACGAGTACCAATATTGCATTGAGTCTATTAAAGGCATTACCTGTAATGGCTGAAATAGAAAAAAAAAACTCATATTTCTTGGTCAACTGTGCCGTTTGAACAGGAATTGTGCGGTCAAATATATTTTCTTACTTAGACTGAGTTCATATAAGCTTCATCTTAGAGACAAAGGTTTCTTTTCTGATATATACAGCATTCTACAGAAGTTTAATCTGAGTTTTTATTTGGATAACTTCTTAAGTGAAGGCGTATTTCCAAACAAATATCAATGGAAACAAATAATAAATAAAACAATATGGCACTTTTATGTTTCGGCTTGGGAAAAAGGTACCAGCTCTGAAATGTATGGCCGTTTCCGTTCATTACACTCGCAGTACCATTACAGTGATATTTGGTCGTATGCTCTAAGTAGCCCGTGGCAACTTGAGCACTGTAGATCAGCGGTAAAACTTGTTGCATACTCTACTCGTTTTGACGAATGTTGTCCGAAATGCAACATACAGCTGTTGGACAATAGTATGACTGATCATATACTGTTAGACTGTCCGGCATTGTTAGATGAAAGGGCGAACTTTTTACAAATTATAGAGCAGGTGTATGGCGTGCGTGTTAAAAATATTGTGGTGAAAATGAGTCGGAACACCCTAATCAACACTGTTCTTGGTGTGACTTGTCCAGTCTTACTTGATATTTTGCAAGAAAATTATAGCAAGTTTCTGGGCACAATGTACAAATTCTGTCATGTCTTGCTTAAACAACACAAAACTAATTAATTTTTTTTTTTTTTTTTTTTTTTTTTTTTTTTTTAAACTATGCAATTTTCTACTCTTGTGCTGTGTGCATGTTGAATTTGCTTAAATGCATGTAATTTTGTGATTTATTTATAGTGCTGCGATTACATGTGTTTTGTTTATATGTATTTGCTTAGTTATTATGATTTCTATGCCATTACTTGCTTCAACACAAAAAGAATAAGAGTAGGTTGCTGCTGCTTCTTCTTTTATTGGCTATGCTGTTTTGTATCCGTCTGTTGTGCATGCTGAGTTTGATTATTCATAATTAAGTTTGCGATATATTCATAGTTTTGTGATTACATGTGTTTTGTATATTTGTGTTTGTCTATATGCTTTCTATGTTTTGTTTCTAACTCCATAACATAAGCCTTGTATTTCGTTTCGACAAGGTTTATCTCAAATGTGGTGTTTAGCAATATACATTTACACTTACATTTACATTTTAGTAAATTCACGTTTCATGGCCCGGGGATTAAATGGATTTATGCCCAATTGCCTAAATACATCTGCCTTCCCCTCTTCAAAACTTAAGCCATTCATATAATATTTTGAATAGTTTCTCTATCTTCGTCCCTTATTTTTATCAATTTTAGTCTGAGTATTTTTCTATTATCCCTTTAATTGTGTCACAATTAACGTTATAAACGTATATAAATGATAGGTATTATTCTCTAATCTTTATTCATTCTTATCGTTATATTGGATGGTATATAATAATTCATGTAAGCAAGTAGTATTGTAGTAACTAGTTGTATGTCAGTTAGCTGTATATACATGTACATATCAATATATAGGTAGTTTTTCGATTTGTTTGTGCTTGATGTTTGTATCACATGTTTGTGCTTCATGTTTATATCAATGTTTATAATCTTCAATATTGGAGGAAATAAAGATATATATAGCTCAAACCCATAGCGGTTAGGAACAGAGTGACAAGTCAGCGAATACCCATATTACTGTGAAATCATTAATTTTCGTGGGACACTTAATTTCGTTGATTTCGAGGAGGAGTCTATCCACGAATATTATCCCCCTGAAAAACGTTCTTTATTTAGACCTTTCGTTGTCTAGAACATGTCATGAATGCACGAATAAAGGTACCAAAGAAATTCATAATCAACGAAATATAATGTTAAGGAAAATACTGTAGCTTTTACAGTATGCTACAATCTGTGAACACATGATTTAAAGCACATCATCTTTTAAATATATTATTATTATTATACTTTCTAATATAGTGAACGAAATTTTGTATTTATATGTATATGTAACTTGTTTAAATTTGCTGTGGTTATATGTAATCGTTTTGCAATATTTAAATGTTGAGTACAATCAAAAATGTATTTTCTTCTTTCCTTCTTTCTTCTTTCGTCATTATATTTAACAATGGATTTATTACAACTAGTTTCTTTTTTTCTACAATCAGAACGTTATATTACAAGCTATATACATAACCTTTTAAAGTTAAGGTAATGTTTTGGAGGAGCCGTAAATGCTTCCATTTTTCCTATATACCATTTTTCCAGGGGTTTGGCAATACTCGGTTTAATTCATTGTTAAATAAATTGACCAATCAGAGACTAGAGAAAATTCAGTATGTTTCTGATTGAACAATGATTGAAATTTAAAACCAGCATGTAGACTAGGTGTTCGGGTAGTGCTCGTTGATTTTATCTCATTTCGGGTGAAATCGTCTATAACGAAAAATGATTATACAGCTAAAATAAATTACTGATAAAAAAAAAAAAAAAAAAAAAAAAAAAAAAAAAAAAAAACCTCATATGTTGCCCTTGCACCTCATGCAGACGCGTTTGGCGAACAAGAAAACTCCCAAATCAGACATATTCCTCTTACTTTATGTTATTTCATCCATTTATGATAATTCTTTTTGAAAAAAATATCTTCCCATTCTAAATGTATACATGTACATAATTCTAATTATTTTTATGTCTAGTTAAATATATGAAATTCACTGATTATATTTAACAAATATACTCAATCAGCCAGAGAAAGCTACTTAATTTTAATTTAATTTTAAAATTTACCTTTATCATCGGGACAGACGTGTATCTTGAACCTTTACTAGACTTTGAGTATGTGTATATGTTGCCATGTTAACTAGAGAAAAAAAGTAGTAATTAGCATGCACTCCTATTTCATGTTATCACTCTGTTTCTCTCTGTATTAATATATATAACCGACTTCACCCTTATCATGCTTTTTTTTTCTTATACATTGTACTACATTTTGGACTGTGTCATATGTTGTTTATGGGGATGCTTGCTGAAAATTTATTGACGGATTAGCGAACAGTACAAACCATGATAAGACTGCACGGATGTACAGGCTGATCTTGGTCTGCACTGGTTATAAAGGCAGTCACGAGTGCCAAAAGCATTGTAAAGGTTAATGAAACATTATACAATGAGTTAGATGGAGTTTCTGTATACATGATTCATGTATTATACTGTAACATTTAGACGCATACTTTCGATGTTGTGAAATAAAAAAAGGACTTTGTCTTTATTTTATGCCTATGCTTTCTTACTTTTTTATCATGATTGTGTGTTCCATACTGAAAACTTGTTTATAGTAAAAAGCTATTGTTTTCAAAATTCCTCAGTTAAAATGAGCAATCATACATGTTTGACAGCATTCCATGTGATGAAACGTCTATAAATATATAGCAATGTTATGTATAACAAGAAAATATAAAGATTGAAAAAAATATAGCATATAACATAATCACGCATTAAAACAAGAGTTTGCATTGTGAAAACATCCGGGTTAACGCAAAATAAAACTTGAGTCTTCCAGAAAATTAACAGAAATCTCAAACGGAAATTAAAACAATGGCTATATTTATGTTACGCTAAACGTGGACGTGTCCACGGGAGATGACTGATGCTCTCTCGCAGGCCCGGATTCACCGGGGGGGGGGGGCCGAGAGGGCCTTGGCCCCCCCAGCTGCCCTGGTTATACATTTTTTCTAGGCTATAAAATCCATTGATTACATAATGTCTGAGCTGTCTAGAGGAAATCCCCTTCGTTGGCCCCCATACTGAACCAACCGCATAACCACCTGACCAGCCAGACTCCTATTGTCTTATGGCCCCCTGCTGTTAATGTGTAGGTAATCCGAATCGGCAGTCATCCATGACTTAGTGATAAGCATGTGTTTAGGGTACTGTGTATGCAAATTGATTGACACCTTCACTGATTCACAGGCTATTGTCGAGTGATACCTAAGGATATCTCGTCTGCCGAGCGATCTAATGATTGAAGAAAAATAGGCAATTACAAAAACTTTATATCAGTAAAACTATTCTAGACAGGTGATGTTTAGGAAATAACATAAAAATCGATTAGTATAAAATTAGCCACTAAAAACAACAACTAAGTTGGATTTAAAAGTAATTGCTATCGAAATATTTTCACTAGAGCCCAAAAAATTTTTTTAACAAATAAATTTGACTAAATCTAATCAACGAAATTTTAAATTCACTTTTCTCGACATCTATGAAATTTTAAATCTTGAATTAAAAGCGGGCAATTTAACTGCCAGGTTGATGAACTTTCAGGTATGAAAAATTGCCGATTTTGTTTTGGAAAAAAAATTAAAAAGCTATTCTGCGGGGAAGATGCATACCTATCGCTAGCCATGTAAATTAAACGTTATCAGAAATGGGTTGTGTTTCTAAATGTCATCAGCTATAATATTCTTACATAACTTGTAAGTATTATTTTAACGAAGCAGTTAAATTCTTCTTAACTAACTCTCTCAATATATAAATACAAAAAGTAGGTCTATACATCATCATGTTCACTTTTCTTATTATTTACGAATAAAATAATAATAATTATTATAAAATATGTGTATTTTAGATTTATGAATATAATTAAGAAATGAAAGAATTTGAAAATTGTTAACTGCCATATTTTGGGACAATGTATGTGTAGATTATGATTACTAATTCAAATCAAATCCAGGTAATCAGTTATTGTTCAATGTTACTGATAAGTCAATGAATACTAATGCACAGAATACACAATTTATGTGCAAAATAAAACGGATATTAAAGATTTTATATTAAATATCAACATTTATTGTTTGTTTTGTCACTGATTAAACATTTAGAAAAACCAAAATGTTTCAACTAAAATTAAAAATGTACAAAAAAAAATGACACTCAAAAGGGGCCCACACCTACCCTATAACGTGCGCCTGATTTTTTTTCTGAGAATTTCTGTGTGAAGACTGCTTCCAGATCGACAATTTGACAGCCAATATCATTAAGGTCGAACCTATTCCCTTCCACAATTTTGACAAAATGATTATGTTTAACGTGAAAATTGATTTCTTTTCTCAGTCTTTGACAAAACTGTCAAAAACTAATGATCACAAATCACTTTTTGTGGGGGTTCAGGAAACCCTTATTAAATATTTTATGCCAGTTTGTGAATGAAAATACAAGATAAGCCCGTATTTCTTACTCGGAAGAAGTAATGCCCTTTCAGTAATATCAGTGCCCCCCCCCCCCCCCACCACCAGCGCTTCCATCTCCCCCACCGTTATTTTTATTTTATTTATTTTTGATCGGGGCCTGTAAATGCAATTGTAATCAAATTAATACGATTGCACAGCAGTTATTCAATAACATGACTTTGCGCAAGTAAAAGATAACATTATATCGCTCAGTGCTTAAGGCTCGGTCCCACTTGGCATTTTTTTTTTTGCCTCGGGGATGGGATGCATACGCACTCCCGATGGAAATAGTGTCGCGAGCCATGTGGAGTCATCGGGAGGCCTCGGGTGTACTGCAAAAAGAATTCATTGAAATTTTCCCGATGTGTTCTCGATGTTTTATCGGGAAAACAAGCTGGGGAAATATCCGCAGAGAAACTCCGGTCAGCATTCACGGAGCTTCCGCGATTTTTTTTCCTCCGATGAATCCCCGATGCGTCTGTGATGTCTCGCCGAAGTATCAGGGGGGCATTCGGGGATATTAGGTGGCCTTTCTGTGACACATTCCCGATCTTAAAAAAAAAAAAAAAAAAAAAAAAATGGCAAGGGTTGAAAAGCGCACCCAGAAATTAGTTTCTGTTTTGGCCAGTCTTTAGACTGAGACGGTCAAAAAGGCCATTGGACATTGCTTAGGGCATCCCCTTAAACCCCGCAAAAGTCTTCTCTTGACTTTGTCGCTTAATTCCACCATCAAATTTTCATACTCTCATTAATCTTCCCCGAGACACGTAGGATGGTTCGCAAGATCTCCTAATCTACGGGGATATTCCCCCGATGATGTTACAAACTCAGTGAAACTCCGGGGCACCTTCGCCGATCATCGGAGGAGGTCCCCCGGTGCTTTTCCGAACATCGGGACTCAAGGCTATTGTGTCATAGCCGAAACAACACTGAATGTTCAACGGACCAATCCCGAAGCCTAATAATTGTCATTTTCAACGGACTGCTCAGTCTTTTTTTGGCTCAAACATCGGGAGCCATCGGTAGAAAAAAATGTTTATTTCCACATCACCGATTTTTTTCCCCGTGGGACCTAGGTCTTCAAGTTTCAAATATATCGGATTTAAAAACAAAAACAACAACAACAACAAAAACCTTCACTATTATCCCCAGATACCCTTCAGAATGCATCTCCATCACACTAAAAACTTTTTTTTTCCGGGGGAGCATGCCCCCGAAACCCCCTACCACTCCTATCACATTCGGATTTTGGCCCCCCCCCCCCCCCCAGCAGAAAATTTCTGGATCCGGGCCTGTCGGGTAATGTATCAGCTTTTGTTTGTTTGTTTTTACTAATTTTGTGACTTAAGGATAATGGTTTACCCCATTGTTTTTATTCAGTATGGATTTAGACTATTGTTCATTTCATTGTATAAAATATTGAGATTTTATTTCCGAAGGCCTCGTGTAAAAAAAGTTTTACTAACAATTTAATATTACTGAGTTACCATCTATTAATAAAGATTTCTGTAGTAGTAGTAGTAGTGGTAGTAGTAGTAACAGTATTTATCCACTCAACTGACTGCTGTATATAAAGGGAGATAATGTTGGGCAAATTCCTACATGTATAGGGTATCTTTACATTTTAATTTAATGATTGGTTTGTCGAACGTGTATTTATATATCTGTATAGGTATATAGATACAAACTGTACATATATAACACCAATTTCAAAAGCTTAACAATAAAAATATTCAGTTTGACCAATCATCTTCGACGTGACAAACAATCAATAGAGAAGGCGATAATTGACACGAAGCATGTGTCTCGTGCTCACGTGCTCAACCCGGAGACGACAAGATCTCCTCTGCCACATGCTCTGAGAACGCAGGGAATATATAAACCACTTTCTGTCACTTTGACAAGTGCACGGTCGTTCTTCATGTAAACATACCAAGTGTTTATTAGATATACGATAAGGTATCAAATTTGCTGTTAATATCATAAGAAGAAATCATTACCATGGATACGTGCGATGATCTCACAAAACTGATATCAGACGACTGTGATAGCGAACAAAACTACAACGAAGGAGTCTATAACAGCGATGGTAAGTGTTGAACTTTTGGTGTCTGCTTCTCTAACACATTTTTTTTTTAAATATTGATATATTAGTGTGGTATGTTGAGAATAAGTTTATTGACAAACAGATATGACTGAGACGCTGGTAATCTATATACCCTGTAATTACTGATCAAAATAAAAAATGTTGCTTTACTGTTTGAGTCTACGTCCCATCGACAGTATTTCAGTCATGGAATTGAAGTCTATTTGGGTCTGAACTAATTTATGTGTTGAGCGCAAAGCATAAAGTGAACCGTTTTTAGACTACCGTAATAATGATAATTTCCAATTTCAGATTCGTCTTCCGGTTACGACTCTACGGACGTGTCCGATGCTGATTCCGTGTGCTCTCGAAACTCTCGCGGAAGTTGCGAGAATCTCGTGCTGGAGGCCAGCGGACGAGAGGTTGAAATGATGAAGTTTCAGAACACACAGACGCTTTGTGACAACCTGAAGTTCATTCTCTCCATGCCGGAAATGTGTGACGTCACATTCATCGTGGGTCCTCAAGAAACCCCAGTTCATGGCGTCCGAGCAATTCTTTCGACTAGAAGCAGGTATGGAATCATATTTAAAACAAATTATGAGGGACAGACGATTGTTTTGATTATAAAAATTGTAAACTATAGGATGCGATTTATATTTTCACAAACATTCATGTAAATGTACATGGATGCTGAAAAAAAAAAAAGAAAAAAAAAGAAACGAACTCAATTTGAATGATACATTAGACTTTTCTATGATCGTTTTTCTTAATGAAAATAGCTATGA
>CM037781.1:62349415-62399415 GCA_021229015.1 Solen grandis | reverse complement strand
CAGAGGCAACTCAAAACGTTTCCCAAACCTACAGCATGAGGATAATACACACTTTTTCATTTCAATTTACCGGCACAAAAATATGACCAAAAATGAGAAACTCTTTCACAGCACCCACCAAAATAAGTTACACACAGGATACTTGCAGGCTGATCTAGTTTTATGCTGATTTCCATGGTAGCACTCCCCATCAAAATATTATCTAAATAAGACCATCTTTGAAAGCACTGCTTGCTTGCAGTTACACGATTAAAACTTCATTTACTGAGTAGATATGGTGATATGGCACGTGGCAGCTTCAGGTCAAATCATCTCTGACATTACAGCACACCTTAATTGATACAGATGTGAGGGACATACAAAGATAAATTAAAGATTCTGACATTGAACTCTTTTGACACTATGCGTTTGAAAGTTTTCAGAAGATTTTCTGAAGAAAAAAAAGTCCATTATCTACTCTCTGGTATCTATCCAAACATTTTTTTAACTGTCTAATGAGTCTGAAAGGATTTCAAATTATGTCTTATTCCATGAATAAGGTCATTCTCTTGTCAGTTTTAGTAAATCATTTAAATGAATGACATGCCATTATATTTAAATATATTTCAACACTAGAATTCATGTTTCAGTGGGCAGCTTTCGACTGACAACCTCTCTCTTTCATCTTATTGTAAAGGATTTACCAGTCCTTTTGTTTCAACATTTAATCAAGAACTTCAATATCAATGCTCTGATTTAATCATAATCTTAACCCTTACCCTGCTGGAAACATAAGTGCTAACCTTTGCCACCAGTAAAGAGCCAGGTCAGCCTGCACATCCGTGCAGGCTGGCCTGGCTCTTTACTGTTGGCTGACCAGCTACAAATTTTCTTCTTGCTATTCCTAAAATTCATAATGGACAGTTCCAAAAAAGGTGCTAGCTAAGTCCATTTGAGAAAATCAGATTAAGGGTTAATGCATTTAGCACAGGTTCAACTTTATCTTGAATAAAACTTATCAAGATGAACTGTTTGAAACTGAAAGATAAAACATTACACAAAATGAAGGTGCTGCTATGCACTGAATTTGCAACTACAATATACATTTAAAAATGACACTGCATAATTAGTGTTATACTTACACAACTTTTCAGCAGATCAATGAATGCAGAAAAATCTTTTTACTCCTGTGAGTCAAATTCAAATTGCTCATGACTCACAGTTTTTTTTTCTATACCTAACAGTTTAAATGTAACTCTACACAACTAGCAAGCAATACTGTCAGGAGTCCCCAGTGGTAAAAAAACCCATTAAGAATTGGTGCTAGATAGACACAAGAAAATAATGTAAATGGGTTATGATCTCAGAACTACACTGACCTTTTAAGCGTGCATATAGTTGATGTGTGCGACACAGCTTTGTGTTATGACAAACACTTCTGTAAAGTTTTAAGAAAATCCATCAATTGATATTGAAGTTATATAGCGGACACAAAGATGTAGGGGCCTACGTGGCCGAGAGGGTAAAGTTGCTGACTTTAACACTCACTCAGCCCCTCACCGCGTGGGTTCAAATCCCAGCAGGGATTTCATGTGATTTGGATTTTCATGTGAGAAAGCCTTCCAGTTGGCTTGCGGTAGGTCGGTGGTTCTACCCGGATGCCTCTGTGCATTTGGGGTCTTCCTCCACCTGTAATTAGCTGGACGTCGATATATGACTGAAATACTGTCAAAGCGACAGTAAACTCAAATAGTCAAATCAAGTAAAGTTAGTCACAAAGATGTAGCCTATAATTACAAAAGAAAATTCCTAACAACTCAAGTGACCTTTGACCTTTCAAGGATGCATACAGTTGATGTGTGCAACACACCTTTGTTTTGACACACTTTTGTCAAGTTTTAAGAAAAACCATCCATTCATATGGATGTTATAGAGCAGACATGAAGATGTAGCCTATAAACAACAAACACAATTCCTAACAACTCCTGTGACCTTGACCTTTCAAGGGTGCATATGGTTAATGTGCGTGACACACCATTGGGTTATGAGGATACTTCTGTGAAGTTTTATTGAAATCCACCCATAAATGTCCAAGTTATGGAGCGGAAACAAAAGCGGGATGGATGTGTGGCCAAATAGAAGTTAAGGGCCATTTCTTTTGTTTTTTAAGGGTCATGGCCCCAAATTCTATTGTTACGGAATGAAGTCTATTTTTATCTTTTTCTCTTTTTAATGTTAGATGGCCTCTTACTCCAATCTGGCTGCGCGGACAGACAGAATGACTGATGAATAGACAGAAGGACGCACGCAAACCTATAGTCGCCAACCGGTTTCACCGGTGGGGACTAATAAGTGTAAAATAAACTCAAATATATCTCAAAGCCGTAGTTGCATAAATTACATTACCTACCAAAACAAGATCCTGAGTAAATTTGCTAGTAGCAGGTTGAGACAAACAAACAGTGAGAACCCATCTGCATTCTGGGACTTGTAGATATCACGATATTGTGGAATGAATGGGAAAACTCCGCCAATCACCATGGCACCTGCGGCTACTATGGACACCAGGTTTGTGAGCGTGAGCTCTGGCAGCTCCAACTGTGAGATCTCCATGGAAACAGCTGCCTGAGCTAACTGGGCGGACTCTAGAACTTTGGCAACAGGCTTCTGCACTGCTACCATTCACCCAGCAAACTTGTTCCTGCCTCTCCTGTCTTCTTCAATATAATCAGTCTGAAATCATAGCACATTCAGATTAGTTCATAAATTGCAAGGGACTATTAGAGTTCTTGCATATAAATTTTAAGCATTGCCGTTTCCCTATTCACAAGAGATTATTTTCTTCTCATAACTTGGTTACTGCTTATAAACAGCATAATTTTTTTTTACTGTTGTTGGTTTTGAACCAATATTTGTTTCTTTCATTTGAAATCAATTACAAATTCATAGCATTTGGAGAATATACACTGATGCGTTCAAAAATATATTTATTTGTATCCTCAAGTATTCAGTTTTCGCCATATTGGTATTCTTGGGCTATGTAACTTCATGTCAAGTGTGGCATAATTTTACAGAGAAACCATCTACAACTGGCAAAATTGACTGATCCTTTTTTTCTAAACCCTTTTTAACTGAAAATGTTTGGGAAACTGATAAAAATATTCATTTAATAAAGAAGTACAGATTTTATATTATTCTCACTGAAGCTTCTTTTTATCATTTTTTGAACAACTTGTTAAATCTTCCGATAATACTCAGCATGCAGACGATCAATGATTTATGTACACCCAGTTACAAAACTCCGAGAGCACCCTATAATAACATGGACACTTTGAGTGTGATGTTTCTTATCCTCATTTAGATCATCTTATATTTTACAAACCAATCTGTACAGTGAGGAAGAACAAAGAGCTTCATCATTGCAACTGCTGTTTAGAGATTTTGTCTCTGTATGTGCACCATACTCATGACAGACTCATTTTCAGTTATTGTCGAGACTCAAGATGCCATTTTGGAAATAATATTATGGACTGTTGTTGGTTTTTGACAGTTATTTATTACATTTGAAGGGAAGATATTGATACATTTGATGATATATTTAATATAAAAGTGACATATTGTTTTGTTCATTTTTCTTGCAATAACTCCTTATGCTGTCGAGAACAAGATAGATCTACTCCAGGATATAACAATTATTTGAAACAAAGGTGAGTGGTTGTTTTAATAGTATGTGAAACAGTATGTACAGCAAAATTGTTGAAAATTCCCTTTACTGAAAAAAAGACACGAAATCCCGCCCCCATAATGGTACAGGTACTGTTCCCCGAAAACAGAGAGGGAGCCCTGAAAACAAGATAGTGCTTGAATTCAAGTTAATCACATTTTCAATGTCCACAAGTCCACGTTAAAAAGGAGATGCCTGGAATATTAGCAACAGCCCTGTGTTCAATAGGCGAAGCGCTACATTTAAGCGCTTCTGTATCGAAAATTGTTTTAAACGAACACTTGATTTTTGACTACCGATATCCAAAACAACGGAGGCAAATTGAATTTTAGCAATTTTACGAAACTTTCGAAAGATTTTGTAGATGATTACATTACCAGAAAAATACTTTATAATTTAGAGTTCATGAAGCGACATCTAGCGAAACCTAGCGCTTCGCCTATTGAACACAGTGCAGGCATACGATTGATAAATACTATTATCACAAAGTATGGAGGTATATGTGATATTATCACACCTGTTAAAATGGGAACCAAGGTAGCATGCCGCGTTGACAAGACGATATTGATGACAGTTGTTGTCAGAGAGGATGCAGTCCGGAAGTTAACATACCGGTGTGAACATGAATTATTCCTTGGTCAGGTGTAATCGGCGGATCCGGATACAATAAGGACGAATGCATAGGGGAGACTGATCCATTTGTAATCTCTTTTATTTCATATAACACTGAGAAAGTAAAATAAAATGATTGACGGAGAGTGAATGAATTTAAGACAAATGTCTAATGTTTTTTTATTCGATAGATTCTGTTATAATTTTTGTTGATTCTCAACTATTTAGCACATTTGTGTGATGACGTGCCTAGATGACATCAAGGTGTATGCCAATGACTTCAAAATAATTTGCTCTTAAACAAGTGTTGTTTTTTTTTCACAAATTATCACATCACGACTCGTATCTGACAAAAGTAATCTGATTATACCCTTGACAGAGCATCTGCTACTGGAATATCGATGCTCTTTGAAACCAACGACACAAATAATCACTCATGACTCGCTTCAATAATTGCTGAAAAAGGCGTAATTTCAAACACAATAAATAAATAAATAAAATAATAAAACAATGGGGTATCATGCGACATGTATACGGCGTGATACTGTAGTGTGACAGGTCTATATATCTGTCTCAAGTCTACAGACATCGTCCCCAAAATAACTGAAATACTGTCAGTGGCACGTTAAACCCAACAAACAAACAAACTTAATCTTATTGATTTTAACATTAATAAAGAAATAAAGTGAACGCTACAACAGGAAAAACAACAACATAATAACCATCAAGATTTTATTTCTTTCATTATTCTATTGATTTTATACGATTTTTTTTTCTTAATGAAATACCCATTACGTCGGATCCACGTGATTGAACAAATAATCCTTGTAGTATGCATCAATGCAGACAAAAGTAAAAAAAAAAGGGGGGATAAAATAAATGAAATTACTGTGAAAGTCAAGACATTTGACCTTTAAGTTGTTTGATTTTAACATTTGCAAAAATAAACGGAAACACATGGTGAAGTTTAAGCAAAGTTTTTGAAATCATTTCTCATTTTTATGTGGGGCCTCAGTGGCCGAGAGGGTAAAGTCGCTGACTTTAGCACTCACTCAGCCCCTCACTCAGCCCGTGGGTTCGAATCCCGAAATTCGAATTTACATGTGAGGAAGCCTTCCAGCTGGCTTGCGGTAGGTCGGTGGTTCTACCCGGATCCCTCCATGCATTCGGGGTCTTCCTCCACCCGTAATTAGCTGGACGTCGCTGTATGACTGAAATATTGTCGAAGCGATGGTAAACTCAAATAGTCAAGTCATTTTTAGTGTATGTGTTTACACTTAGTCCAATTTTCAAAATTGTGCAACCGTTAAAAATGCATTGAAACTTTTAACAATCAGGATCATTAACCTTATTTTCAAGAGACAGTTATATTGGTACATGTATACATGTACGTCATTTTCTCCTCCCGCGATAACTCTGTACATAATCGTTAGTCAAAGCTTAAAATATTTGAAAGCCGTACTAACAAAGGCAAGATTATCCGCATCAACATTCTGGCCTAACTATGTATGTACACACGAATTAATCCTAAAATGCAGCGCATCGCAATTCTCCATTCAACACGGGCACCTTTTTCCTGCATATTGCTCAACCAACCTAATGACCACGTTCTTTTCTTTCTTCAAATTAACATGACGCCAAAAACAGCTATATCCCCGCCCTGAATGTTTGTCAGAGGTTGTTGAACAAAGGTTACTGTAGAAGCAAAGTTCACGTGCATTTGTTTGTCGGAGGTTTGTACAGTTTTTCACTGGTAAAACCGATATGCATATTCATTTCGAGGCGGCTTGGCGTCATGTTTATTGATATATTTTCATGTACAAGCCCAATCCGCAAAACATTAATATCTGCCATGTTTGATAACGTAATCACTTGAAATTTTCAGGAATGTTTGCGCATTTTAAGGTACGGCATTATTGCTAATTTAAAGTTAATAATATTCTATTTGAGTTTTAATAACTATTGCTTAAATATCAATGTTGTCATAACCACGTGACTCAACATAATTTTCTTTAAATTTGAACTCCTTCATCACACTGAAGATTTGATTAAAGATTACATCAACACTCATGACGCTAGAGCGCGAACACACTTGGAAATGAATGAGTTTTACATTTTTAATGACGTAATTTATAATCACGTTACTTAAAGGCGTTTGAGCGTTTTTTTTTTGTTTTTTGTTTTTTTAACGGACAGATTTTTAAAAAATATTGCATATAAGTACTTTAAACTTTAACTAAAAGATATACGAGTTAAAAATAGGAGGTCACCATGCTTGTTTTGGGGACTGAGCTTATGGTAGAACATCACGATTTGCTAAAATTTGTTGAAAAAACAAGACATTAAAAACAAGAATGATTTCGTTTCTAAATATTGTAACAGTATGTTTAAATGATATTTTAAAATATTTTTATCACCATTTGTAACTTATAATGTATTTTAAAAGTTACAGATAAAAATACTGTCAAATATGCATTGAAAATACAAAATCTCATTTGTGCCCGGACCAAAATGTATACAAAAACTATCCCAAAACTGCGAATTTTTATGTATATTTTTCTATATAAATTTGTTTTCAACGGAAAAAATTTCTTTTCTTTTTTAATCAATTTTTTATAAATAAAAAGATTTTTTTTAACTAAAACTGCTTTTGTATTGAATTTTTAGCCAAAATGCATAAAAACATGACTTTTTGTACCTTCAAAATTTAGCAAATATACTTTTGGTGATATTCTTAACACATGAATCTTAAAATTTGAGCTTTCTTATATCATTCTTCTTAAAATAAATGAGAAATTAAAAAAAAAAAAAAATTCAGCCGTAACCCGCTGAAACGTTCTTAGGAAAAATATATTTTTGCAAGCGTGTGTTTTGGTAACGCTCTGTTAATCCAGAAAAAAAAAGAAATTTCTTTAAGAGAGCGCACATTTTTTTTACATTTTCAAGCAGACATTTATTCAAACATGACGTAATCACTTGAAATTTTCAAGACTTAATGAACGTCTTAAATTTCGATATTTCTAAATTAAGGTTTATTGGTCAAATTGGCCGATTTTATATGATTTACAAAAAAAAAAAAAAAAAAAAAAAAAAAAAAAAAAATAAATAAGAAAAATAAACAAAAATCTTGCCTACTATGCATGACGTTATAACCGCCTAAAACAAGAATCATTTCTTGCAGTATGCATCACTTCAGTTGTACCTCTATCAGTTCCGAAATTTGAATTAAGATTAAATCAAAACTCATGATGGTAGAATAAGAGAAATCTTTAAAATGATTGCTTTTTGTCTTTTTAATGATGTTATAACACGTGACTGAAGAAAAGAAGAAACAAGAGGGCCAAGATGGCCCTAGATCGCTCACCTGAGAAAAGTATCATTCATTGCCTGTACAAAACAGATTGCTTTAGAATTAAGATGATGAGGTGAAACAATGTTCAGGAATTTTCTGACCCCATCCACAAAAGATATCATCATGACAAACATTCTGCCAAAGTTTGAGGATGATTGGACCAAAAATGTTGCCCTCAGAGTATAAACAAGATTTTTCTAAGATTTGACCTACTGACCTACATTTCTATCCAGCCCAACCCATTTTCAAACTGGTTCGAGATATCATCATGACAAACAATCTGACCAAGTTTGAGGAATTGCTCAAAATGTGGCCTTTAGTGTGTAAACAAGATTTTTCTAAGATTTGACCTATTGACCTACTTTTCGGTCCAACCTGACCCATTTTCGAAAGGGTTCAAGATATCATCAAGACAAACATTCTGACCAAGTTTGAGGAAGATTGGATCAAAATTGTGGCCTCTAGTCTGTAAACAAGATTTTTCTCAGATTTGACCTACTGACCTACTTTTTGATCCAACCTGACCCATTTTCGAAAGGGTTCAAGATATCATCAAGACAAACATTCTGACCAAGTTTGAGGAAGATTGGATCAAAATTGTGGCCTCTAATGTGTAAACAAGATTTTTCTAAGATTTGACCTACTGACCTACTTTTTGATCCGACCTGACCCATTTTCGAAAGGGTTCAAGATATCATCAAGACTAACATTCTGACCAAGTTTGAGGAAGATTGGATCAAAATTGTGGCCTCTAGTGTGTAAACATCAAAATTGTTGACGGACTACAAGATTTTTCTAAGATTTGACCTACTGACCTACTTTTTGATCCAACCTGACCCATTTTCGAAAGGGTTCAAAATATCATCAAGACAAACATTCTGACCAAGTTTGAGGAAGATTGGATCAAAATTGTGGCCTCTAGTGTGTAAACATCAAATTGTTGACGGCCGACGGCCGACGGACACTCAAGTATCCCAAAAGCTCACCCTGAGCTATGCTCAGGTGAGCTAAAAATCCCTGAGAAAATATAGTAGACCTCTGGGCCGATATGCTGTCAAATTTTCATGATTCTAACTCATTAGGGGGCTACTTAAGATAAAATATTTTTAGGACTAATTAAAGTTCGAAACTCGGTTTTGTCATGGAATTTCAATCTGGAATTTGGAAATTTGAATGCCAAGGTGCACCTCTACATCCTAGCCTACATCTTCTTTGAAATTTCAAGGGGATTTGAACAGAACTGAAGGCTTTATCTAGAGCGTGAACAAACTTTTGAAGTTGACGTCATTGAAATTAAGAATAATTGAATTTAAAAATTTTAAAATTTTTGTCGATGCAATTTAATTTTCATGTTGCTTGGATATTGGCAACATATTGAAATTAACTCTTGAATCAGGTTGGGAATAAAAATAAACATAAAAAACCCTATACATTTTCTGCAGGTTTGCGTGAAGCCGTAATGGTTATAGAAACTGACTAACTACTCAACAATGTGAGTCGAGTGAAGGTCTTAAAAGAAATTGTCACTTTGAATTTGAGGTTGGTGGTTCTTTCCATGTCTTCCTTATGTACCTTTAGTTAGCTAGAAAAACAAATGATTCCAGGGTAAATCAAAAATAACAGACAGACAAGATATGTGTTATATTTTGAACCTTTATTTTGAAATTGTCGAAACCTTTCACCTTTTAGGGAGACAACATTGTGGAATAAATCTTTAACGATTATGCTTTTAAAGGCCTTTTCAGTTATAGTTGGAATTTAAAAAAAAATGCCACGAGAAATCATATTTTTTAGACTATATAGAATATATTTTTAAGCAACACCAAAAAAAAAATGGAATGAAATGTTTATGTTAATAACTATTACAATATAATTACGAGTTTGATTTGGAACGCACATTTCGCTTAAACGTATCTGGAAAATTTGCTACACAGTAATATTTCTAATGATATTCTAATGATTTGTTTAAATAATGCAACAATTAAGCATATATTCATAAATACTTTAATTTTTCCATTCATCATTTTGTCTCAGCTACGAATTACATTAGATATGTCTTAACAGTCATTAATACGAGTCCACCAGGTACCCATGGCCTGCAGTCTACACATTGTACAATTAATCCAAGTAATCACTACGTAATAATTTGGACAATTAAAATAGTAAAAATTTCAAAATGGGTAAAAAGTACAAAGTAAACATGATCTCGGAGCCACTGTCCAATGTTGGGCGCCATTTGTCACAGGGTTAAGAAAACATATATGGAGTAACCTGGGAGATGCACTATTTATTTTTTTCATACTTAAAAACTATGTATATTTTTTTTTCATACTTAAAAACTATGTATATAAACTTAGGTAACCTGGAGTACCCTAAGGTTACCTCTGGTTACCAAAGACAAAGAAGGGTACCAGATACCTGTAGTATGCCTCCTGTTTTTACCTTCTGTGGTAACCAAAAGATGTCTTCATAAATTTAAGAGGTTACCAAAGACATAAAGGAGTAACCACTGGTTACCAAAACCATATAGAGGTTACTTATGGACACCTTTGCGCAGGACTGCACTTTTTAGGACATATCTAATATGTTAGCCTGTTCATTTGTCACGATGAGTTGAAAGTAAAGCCAATAAATAAGTCAGAGTTTAATATGAGTACATAAAACTACTGATTATGTATTAGCGATTCATCATAATTCAATATATATAATAATAATTAAATAAAAATGTAATCTACCATAGACACTCTCAAATATAATGCGGATATAACCTTACACATCCCAAATGAATAATGTAGTTATTTACTAGTGATAACACCTATCCCTGTGGCCGAGTTGCTGGTTTGATCACCAGCCACGGAATATCCAAGTCGTGAAAATGGTATATCTCTCTTGAGCTTGTCCCCAAGAGCATATCAAAAGGCTGATTCATGATCTTTAAGCCTAAAGCCAGGATGATGCTACTGGGTGGAATATCATTCCACTTGTCTATGGCGTAACAGTGAGGCAGCCCTCTATCTTATCAAGTCTCAAAAATGACTGAAATACTTTGGTGGGACAATTAACGTCAAGCAGATAAGTGATGATCAGCAAAAATTGCTCACAATTCCCTACTAATCACACATTTAAAGGTGATTTTTTTTTTCAAATGTAATTGCTTGTTTCTGTGTTGGGTTTAAGGTCCCGCCGAAAGTATTTCAGTTATTTGGAGACGATGTCTACTTGAGACAGATATAGTGCTGCCACACTGCAGTATCATGCCTTAGACATGTGGCATGATACCACACCCAGTCACATTATCCTGAGCCTGGGCCAACCAGTCCTGGAGCTACCCTTATATGCTGAGTGCCTAGCCAGGGAGCTATATCTGACGTTTCGAATGTAATCGAGCAGTATACTTAACAATCATAAATCATACATGTCAATTAAAATGGACTCACCATTTTTTTATTACTGTAAAATTAAATCACTATATTTAATTTGAATATTAAAAAAATTTACTGTTTTTACTTGAATGTTTAAATACCACTCAAAGGTATTGAAATAAGTTTAAAACACATTCACAGGAAATGTACATTTCTTTAGATCATGCCCATTTAACGATTTGAGCAGTATATAGAAGGTATTACATGTCAAAACTTCAAGATAATTAGAATCATTTACCAATTGGCAATATCATTTAAATAACAAATTTGAGGACATTAAAATTAATGATTAAAACAAACATTCACAATGTCTGTTCAGTTTGACATCTACACAAGCAAATCACTGGTGAATAACAATCTGGAAACGAACAACGCACGCATATATATACAGAGTGCATTTCGTGTATCAAACCAATTTTTTTTTCAACTCTACATGAAATATGTACAACATCAGAGTAAAATATTCTTGAACAGTTTATTTATAGACTGTGTTCTCAAATATCAGATATTTTTTAATTCTGCCAGTACTGCATAGTGAAAGCGAAGCTGCGACCTACTGACAACTTTCTCTTTCAAAAAGCGTGCGAATAATTACAGAGGTTGTGGCCAATCAGAGTTGAATTAGAAACTTGGAGTTTACTTTGGGTGCCAAAATTTGCATTACTGTTTAGAAACATGTTAATGAGCAATGTCATCTTCATTTAATATATATTATAGAAATGTGTTCAAAATATTCAATATGATGCAGCAGGGATTCTATTAACATATATAATATGAGGCATTTTTAAAATAAAAATAATATAAAATATACAATGAGCAAAATTAAATTCATATCACTATCCATACATGGACTCTTATAAAAAATGAAAATACGTGTAGAAAAGTAAAGGAATCGGCTTTGTAAAGTTTCCAAAATCTTTTTATCACTAATTTAACAACACAGCTAGTAAAAATGGAGAATAAAAGAGAATGTCAGGGAGACGTGAATGTATTTTCAAAAGACTGGATCAGCAAATATGATGACATTATGATTACCGCATACATCTGATTACCGGAATACATCTGATTACCGCGTACATCTGATTACCGCATACATCTGATTACCGCATACATCTGATTATAGTATGATACCCCTAAACATATTAAAGATGTGTCAAATCAATCCCATGACTGGACTCTGAAATATAAGCATGAAAGTACCTTGCATGCAAAACTTTCTATGTTAAAAGAGGGGCCAATTCCAATTTAAAAACATGCCTGGATACTGAGATATTAGCATGAAAGTACCTTGCATGCAAAACTTTAACCATAATTTTAAAGTTAAAAAGGGGCCATAATTTGTGACATATTCTATCAAGAGTTATCTACAATAAGAGTATGATACCCCTAAACATATTATAGATGTTTCAAATCAATCGCATGCCTGGATACTGAGATATAAGTATGAGAGTATCTTGCATGCTAAACTTTAACCAAATTTCAAAGTTAAAAAGGGGCCATAATTTGTAATATATTCCATTAAGTGTTATCTACCTTGGTTGTCTGATGACCCTAAACATATTCATAAACTTTCAAGTCAATACCATGAATGGTTATTGAGATACAAACTGGATAGTAGCTTGCACCCAAAACCTTAACCAAATTTTCTATTGCATGCAGAACTTTAACCAAATATTCAAAGTTAAAAAGGGGCCATAATTCATATTAAATTCAGTCAAGAGTTATCTACCTTGGTTGTCTGATGCCCCTGAACATATTTATAAACTTTCAAGTCAATACCATAAATGGTTATTTAGATATAAGGTTGATAGTAACTTGCAAGCAAAACTTTAACCAAAAGCTGCAACGCCAACGCCGACATCGACGCAAGGGCGTCTACAATAGCTCTCATATTCTTATTGCATTATAGTGCACAAGATTTTAAAAAATTAGTATGAAATTTAACAAATATGATGCGCATAGTTATGATTCTTGTGCATGACACTTTTCCATCATGAGGTCTATCCATCTGTGAAGTTTCAAGTTAATAGCTTTTATTATTTTTGAGTTACGTTCCAGACAAAAAATAATTCTGAAATTTAACAAGAGCCCGAGGGCTCTAATCCGCTCACCTGAGTAAAGATAAAATGTCCCACCATAAAGTTATAAAAGATAGGTTAAAGATCAAGGTAACAATGCTGCATGCCAAATATCAAAGCTCCCGGCCATAAGGTTCCAGAGAAGAAAATTTTTCTAGATATATTCCTATATTAGCCTATGTTAAAGAAAGTGACCCCCAGGGCGGGGCCAATTTTGACCCCAGGGCCATAATTTGAACAGACTTGGTAGAGATCCACTAGACAATGCTACATGCCAAATATCTAAGCTCTAGGCCAAATGGTTCCAGAGAAGAAGATTTTTCTTGATTTGTTCCAATATTAGCCTATGTTAAAGAAAGTGACCCCCAGGGCGGGGCCAATTTTGACCCCAGGGCCATGATTTGAACAATCTTGGTAGAGATCCACTAGACAATGCTACATGGCAAATATCTTAGCTCTAGGCCATACGGTTTCGGAGAAGAAGATTTTTCTAAGTTTTCCCTATATAAGCCTATGTAAATAAAGTGACCCCCGGGGCGGGGCCAATTTTGACCCCAGGGCCATGATTTGAACAAACTTGGTAGAGATCCACTAGACAATGCTACATGGCAAATATCTTAGCTCTAGGCCATAAGGTTTCCAGAGAAGAAGATTTTTCTTGATTTGTTCCAATATTAGCCTATGTTAAAGAAAGTGACCCCCAGGGCGGGGCCAATTTTGACCCCAGGGCCATGATTTGAACAATCTTGGTAGAGATCCACTAGACAATGCTTCATGCCAAATATCTTAGCTCTAGGCCATATGGTTTCGGAGAAGAAGATTTTTCTAAGTTTTCCCTATATAAGCCTATGTAAATAAAGTGGCCCCAGGGGCGGGGCCAATTTTGACCCCAGGGCCATGATTTGAACAATCTTGGTAGAGCTCCACTAGACAATACTTCATGCCAAATATCTTAGCTCTAGGCCATATGGTTTCGGAGGAGAAGATTTTTCTAAGTTTTCCCTATATAAGCCTATGTAAATAAAGTGACCCCCAGGGCGGGGCCAATTTTGACCCCAGGGCCATGATTTGAACAAACTTGGTAGAGATCCACTAGACAATGCCACATGCCAAATATCTTAGCTCTAGGCCATACGGTTTCGGAGAAGAAGATTTTTCTAAGTTTTCCCTATATAAGCCTATGTAAATAAAGTGACCCCCGGGGCGGGGCCAATTTTGACCCCAGGGCCATGATTTGAACAAACTTGGTAGAGATCCACTAGACAATGCTACATGCCAAATATCTAAGCTCTAGGCCAAATGGATCCAGAGAAGAAGATTTTTCTTGATTTGTTCCAATATTAGCCTATGTTAAAGAAAGTGACCCCCAGGGCGGGGCCAATTTTGACCCCAGGGCCATGATTTGAACAATCTTGGTAGAGATCCACTAGACAATGCTACATGGCAAATATCTTAGCTCTAGGCCATACGGTTTCGGAGAAGAAGATTTTTCTAAGTTTTCCCTATATAAGCCTATGTAAATAAAGTGCCCCAGGGGCGGGGCCAATTTTGACCCCAGGGCCATGATTTGAACAACTTGGTAGAGATCCACTAGACAATGCTTCATGCCAAATATCTTAGCTCTAGGCCATATGGTTTCGGAGAAGAAGATTTTTCTAAGTTTTCCCTATATAAGCCTATGTAAATAAAGTGACCCCCAGGGCGGGGCCAATTTTGACCCCAGGGCCATGATTTGAACAAACTTGGTAGAGATCCACTAGACAATGCTTCATGCCAAATATCTTAGCTCTAGGCCATACGGTTTCGGAGAAGAAGATTTTTCTAAGTTTTTCCTATATAAGCCTATGTAAGTAAAGTGACCCCCCGGGGCGGGGCTAATTTTGACCCCAGGGCCATGATTTGAACAAACTTGGTAGAGATCCACTAGACAATGTTTCATGCCAAATATCTTAGCTCTAGGCCATATGGTTTCGGAGAAGAAGATTTTTCTAAGTTTTCCCTATATAAGCCTATGTAAATAAAGTGACCCCCAGGGCGGGGCCAATTTTGACCCCAGGGCCATAATTTGAACAAACTTGGTAGAGTACCATAAGATGATGCTACATACCAAATATCAAAGCTCTGTGCCTTTTGGTTTCAGAGGAGAAGATTTTTAAAGATTGCAATTTTTTTGTCTATTTTTAGCTCCTGTGACCTAGTTATTCAACAGACTGGAACCATTTGAACAAACTTGAAAGAGGGTCACCCAAGGGTCATTTGTGTAAAGTTTTATTGAAATCTGCCCAGTAGTTTAGGAGGAGAAGTCGTTGGAATTAAAAAGTTGACGACGCACGACGGATGACGGACGGCGGACCATCACAATAGCTCACCATGAGCACGTTGTGCTCAGGTGAGCTAATAAAGGGCAGTAACCTCAAAATTTTGATGCGCAGAAATACGGTTCTCATGCAAGACACTTCTCGTCAATAAGATCTATACACCTGTGAAGTTTCAAATAAATAGCTTGGATACTTTGTGAATAACGCTCCGATAAAAATTAAGCATAAAACTTAACAAAGGGCAATAACTCCAAAAATATGATGCACAGAGTTACGGTTCTTTGCACTGCACTTCTCCTCCATAAGATCTATCCACCTGTGAAGTTTCAAGTTAATAGCTTTAATTTTTCCAAAAAAAAAAAAAAAAAATCCATCTGTAAAGTTTCAAGTAAATAGCTTTAATACTTTCTGAGTTATGCTCCGGACAAAAAGTGTGACAGACGGACAGACAGAGAACTCCGACAAAAACAATATGTCTCCCTCATATAAATATGGGGAGAGACAATGATAAACATTGAAAGTCTGATACCCCTGAATATGTTTATTAAGTCTAAAATTAATCATATGCCTAGTTACTGAGCCACTGTGCAAGCAAAACTTTAATCAAAATATCCAATTTAAAAAAGAGCCATAATTTGTATTAAATTCAAGAGTTATCCTCCTTGGTTTTCTGATGCATCTGAACACATTCATAAACATTTTAGTCAATACCATAAACAATTTCTGAGATGTAAGCTGGAGAGTAGCTTGCATTTAAAACTTGTCTGCAACAAAACTTTAACAAAAAATCTAAGTCAAATGTACCATAATCTGCATTTTATTTGGTCAAAAACTATCTGTCATTATAGTATGACACCACTGAACATCTTAAAAAAGTTTCAAATCAATCCCATGCCTTGTTACTGTAATATAAGCATGAAATTCCTTGCATGCAAAACTTTAAACAAAATTTCTAAGTTAAAAAGGGGTAATTTGTTTTAAATTCAGTCAAGAGTTACCTACCTTGGTTATTTGATGCCCCTAGACACATTCATAAACTTTCAAGTAAATATTCAAAACATTTACACTTGTTCTTTTAAGCTGTTCATTAAATATTATTAAATATTACATACTTTAATGGAAAACATTTGGTCTTGGACAGATATTATCTACTGCAACACCTACTCCCTTTTTCGAGGCTATAGTTAACTAAACGTTTACCATTTATCTATATCACTGTATTTACTACTTGAAAAAAAAAATTGATGCCACAGATCATCAATATCTTAATCCAGTTGTCTGGTTCACATTTAATCTCTCTTGTCTGCCTGTTGTACAGGTATTGTGTTGAAGTACAAATGTATTGGAGAGTTGTAGTCAAGAACAAATCTTTGGGTACTTTTTTTGATATATTCATCTAGTTTACCATGAGCCTTCCAAATCCTGATATGAATTTCATGTTGTGTGCAGGTAATGTCTTGATAAAATGAATCAGGATTCATAGAAATGTCTTCGAATTATTGATTCAATGCATGATGCTTGTGGAGATAGCCTAACACGTCTGTCCTTGAAGAAAATATGACTCAGCTCTAGGTGAGTAAGATTTGGCACATTCTGTAAAAGGGAGACAACTTGATCAACAATATTTTCATCATACAATCCTGACAAAGTAAGCTTCAACAATGAGGAAGCACCATGAAGAATGTGCAGTAAGGATGCTGACATTTGTTTTGGTAACTCATTTATGGTACAAGAAATCAGCTGCGATGTTCCTATTTTCACTCCTCCTATGTGCAAATTCTGACACTCAATTCCTGCAGCTTGGTCTGTTTGGTTAGGTCCAGTATACACGGGCACTTCTCTCTGTGATCTCTACATTTAATACCCAGACACAGAGTCTGAAGTGCAGTAGCTGTACTCACTTGCTGTAAAATAACCTGCATGTCGGAATGACTGAATGTCACTAGAGGGCCAATAGAGATAGACAAGCTAATGAGTGACATCAGATTGTGACTCTTCATATACTGAACAAATGGTTCCATGAGCTCTAAAAAACATAAGTGTAAAGTTAGGTTTTTCAGAGTCCTGCCGTATAATAAGGCTTTAAATATTTTGTTCATTAATCTTGGATCAGAGAATAGATACAAAATAACGGTATCAATAGATGAACACAAAGTCAAATCTGTTAGACAGTCTTGCAAATGCATACCACCATATCGCTGCGGTGAACGTCCATAAAACTGGATTGTTACACATTTGATATCATTGTTTTGTATCAAGTGTCTCAAATAAGTTGTTTCAAAGGTCCTATTAATGAAAATACTTTCAGTGTGCCAGACCGGTAGTCTACCAAGCACACTGCTTTCCTGTAAACATTCTATCACAAATTTTGCATTTAAGATGAAATCTTTGTCAATTTCAGTTTACAGATATGTCACTCTCTAATACACTCTGTATGAACTTTGGGATTTTCTCTGCAATGTCACCATTCAACCCACTGATGAATACGAACACTGCCTCATTTGTAGAACAGTATCGTGTCTTGCATAGCTGAAACACTTGTTTTAAACAAGCGTCTGAATCACTGACACAAATATACACAGCTGCTAGAAATTCCTGGATTGATTTGTGGAGGAAAGATAAACTTTTATGTTTCTTAACGAAACATGAAAAGTCAATGTGCTGTGACAGAATTCCTGTTTTTAACAACAGTTCCATATCGCATTTACTGAATCCATGGACTTTAGCATTGTGAGGAAAAACAAGAGAACTATTCTGATCTTCGTTAAATAATGTTCTGAAGGCCACTTTTGCCAATGAATACAAAATTCTGACATGATCAGAGCAGTATTCTGTAGCCTCAAAACACTGCGGCAATTCAACATTCTGACTTTCCTCCATACTACCTTGAGGTCCAGATAATGGCATGCCTTTATTTCTGGCCTGACTTTGTTCTAACATTAAGTCAACCATTTCACAATATAACTGACACTTGGAGTTTCCCAAATGTGTTCCGTCTGTACCATAGTATAATCAACTGCTTTAACAAAATGGGTATTTTCATTAACTGATTGACTTTACTTGTATCAAGCTGTATAGTAAAGTTATAAAGTTCTTTTTTGCTACTGGTTTCTTTATTCAGATAATCGATCATTTTTTGACCGAGTTCTCTTTCCTGTCTCCAATCAAACTCACCAAGTCGGATGTGCAGGTCTATCTCTGTAGACTTTAGCCTCAAAACTTCTAACTTCCAATGCCTTGTAGTGATCAGAGCTGTGAACTGGTAGATGTCACCAAAGTCCGGAAGTCCATATGTCCCACTGACCGGCTGCTGATAAGATTCCGGTGGTCCCCACTCATCAAGGCCATCCAGTAACACTAAACACCTTTCTCTTGATAGAACTTTACTCATGAAATCTGCTTTATTTGGGAAATAATGACTCTGTAGCATTTCCTCTACCCTGTACAAGTGACGGAAACTTCTTAATGGTAGATAGAAGATAAAGTCAAAGCTTTTCATGATATCCAAATATTGAACACAAACAATATCTGAGGCACAATGGCCTGTTTCTGAGTGAATGTGCCACCATGCATGTGCAATCTGTTTACAGAAGGTTGTTTTTCCTGTACCAGCATCTCCTGTTAGATAAATCCGCTTACACAATCTGATCTTCCTTGAAAAACAACTCCTTTGTTGATACTACCGTTCTAGGTTCTGTCTTGTGACCTACGATGTTCTTGACACCCATAATCTCAAAAGTTGGTTTGACAAAAAGCGTCTCTACAGACACCATATCCTGCATACTGTCAGCTACTGGGGTGGACACAAATCGCTCCTTTACCAGCTGAAGAAGTCTGCGTTGGAATTCTGAAGCAGAAACAATAAACACAACTTGCAGAGAACATTCACTATATATTGTCAGATATTTTAGAATTATGAAACTGATACTTTCAAAAGCAAGAGGATCATGAACATTTTGAGATTTCTCACCCGAGAACCAGGCCCCATGTTCTCGAAAATAAAAATGGTACTTAAGTATGATTTTCATACTTATACTCAAGCTATGCCCATTAGGTTCAATAGTGATTTGAGTATGATACTCAGTTTTGAGTCTGAGATTGTACTTAAGTATTTACAAGAACCCAGGACCTGGTTTAAGTGGGAAGAAAAGAAAGAGCAAATATCTTATGATATTAAGAAAATGGGCTTTTTCCCCTGGCAGACATGTCTTGTATGTTTTTTTTGTTTGTTGGATTTAACATTCCACCAACAGTATTTCAGTCATTTGGTGACGATGCCTACTTGAGACAGATATAGTACTGCCATACTGCAGTATTATGCCGTAGACATGTGGCATGATACCACACCCAGGAGTGTGGAAATTTGGATTTTTCACTTGCCCACGGACATGTTGGACTGAAATTTCAGCTAAAGTTCATTTGCCAAAATAAATAGTGAAAAACAGGTATCAGGTTTATTACAATGGCTTTATTTAACCAACTTTTTTCTCCAAACTTTTACTGAACAAAAATATATATACGATGTTAAAAGAAATGGACACTTATGCAGCAACAGAAGTCAACATTATAATTACAGTACTGTTTAGTTTTCTAAGTAATTGTCAAAGAGCAACATGCTATTGGATGGAAAATTATGTGTTAAATTTTCAAATTGTTGTCCTTTCGGTGCCAGTTAAAATCAGTAAACAAGCTATCTTTGAACACATGCAAGCGCTTGCAGTCATATTCTTTGTCTCTTTGCGCTTTTGATTTACAATGTTCAGGTTCTTTGGATGTTTCAGGTGGCTTAGCACCACCATATATAATGACAGATTTGTTTGTTTGTTGGGTTTAACGTCTTAATGACAGTATTTCGGACATTTGGAGATGATGTCATTGGGCGTCCACACTGCAGTATCATGCCGTAGACATGTGGCATGATAATACACCCAGTCACATCATTCTGACACCGGGCTAACCAGACCTGAAACTACCCTAATATGCTGAGCGACAAGCAAGGGAGGTATACCAGTACCATTTTTGTTATGACTTTGGTATATAGCAGACAGGGATCGAACCACAACTTCCCGCTCCTGAAGCAACTGATTTTTGCATTTTGCTATAGCACCAGTCTTTTGCCTCGATACAACCAATCACTGAGCTTGTTTTCCAATAATAGGTGCTTCCAGCAAAAGGCCTTGCACAGGGTTAAATATTGTGATGCAAGATCGTGTTTGAATTGAACATTACATAGAAGACTTAAAACTGAGCGTATATGAAGTGCATGAGATTCAATTGAACCTCGAAAACACCAATACTTAAAATACAATGTACCATAAATGTGTGAGATCTTTATTATTATTCGACAATGTGCACATAGCCTGTACCTCAGTGGGATCAGTTGGCTGGTCTTCAAATGTGAGGGAATTAGTGTTATCGAAACTGGCATATTCATTCATTCAAAACACATAAAACAAGTAATAATTGTAACCGTGAACTGTTACTAAGTCTCCCAAACGAAGTTTCTCCTTAGTCAGTCATGAGCAATAAGTTCATAAGTAAAACAGACGGGGTGAAGCCAGACCCTTTTGTAACCCCCCAAGGGACACTTAGGAATACCATTCATTTTGTATCATCATAAAGAATAAGAATATAAATGATTTATGGGTGGGGATCTCAATGGCTTTTAAAATAAAGTTTGTCACTTTAGATTTTACCATACAGAGAAAAAATGTAACCTAAGATTTGATTTTGTAGAAAATTGATGTCTCCCCAACCCCATTCCTGAACAATTTCTTTCAATATTTACATAAATCTTTTTTTCAATAGCATGAGATATTTTGTGGTCCAAGGGGGAAATACTCCAAAAATACTGAAGCCAGAGTTATAAACATTGTGCTTATCACTTTCTCTCTTGAACTATTTTACCATGAACTAGGAATATCACATAAGTGATTAACCGATATCTTAAATGATGAAGTAAGGATTAAAACAATGACTTGAAAGGAATTATGCTTGTTCCTTTCAGATTCTACCATTACAATACCATGTATGAAGTTTGAATTCATGTTTAATTATGCTCCGGACAAAATTAATGAATACAAACAACAAAATTACACACAATGAGTATTGAGATTCTTGTGACTCATTCCTCTTATAGTGTGTTGACAACGTAAATTGTTTGAATTCAACATTTAATTATGCTATGGAAAGTTAACAAAGGGAATAACTCCAAAAATATATACAGATTATGGTTTGTGCATGCACTTTCCTCTATTGGTCTATCCACTGTTTCGAATAGCTGTTGAATCCACGAGTTACAAGTTACATGGACAAGAGAAAGAACTAGGAATGAAACTTGGAACTATGATTAGTTATGGTCTTGATGCATGCACTTCCTCATATAGTGGTTTACCATTGTATGAAATTTTTGTGAAATCCAAACCAGAGATTTAAACATGTTATAACTCTGTGACAAGGAAAAGTAACAAAGGGCAATAACTCTTTAATTCCTATAAGTAAGATTATGGTTCTTGTGCATGCACTTCCTCTCATTGGTTACCATTTGTTATGTGTAATTGAATGTTTGAAACCAATCAGTACTTACAACTATACTTCGGACAAGGTAATTATGATGGTCTGACAGAGGACGAACACATCTAGCACATTAACTCAACATGTTGAGTTTATACAATCCCAGAGATCTTGTCCATAGATACTACATATTCAACTTCACCTACCTGCCTTCTCTTCTTCATAAACCTTGTCCCCACCTCTTGTAAAGTGCAAGGCCCTCAGCTGTTTTGTCATCAACCTGTGCAAGGCCCTCAGCTGTTTTGTCAACCATCTGTGCAAGGCCATCAGCTGTTTTGTCAACCATCTTTGCAAGGCCCTCAGCTGTTTTGTCAACCATCTGTGCAAGGCCCTCAGCTGTTTTGTCAACCATCTGTGCAAGGCTCTCTGTGGTTTTGTCATCAACCTTTACAAGGCCCTCAGCTATTCTGTCATCAACCTGTAAAAGGCCCTCAGCTGTTTTGTCAACCATTTGTGCAAGGCTCTCTGTTGTTTTGTCATTAACCTGTGCAAGGCCCTCAGCTGTTTTGTCAACCATCTGTGCAAGGCCCTCATCTGTTTTGTCAACCATCTTTGCAAGGCCCTCAGCTGTTTTGTCAACCATCTGTGCAAGGCTCTCTGTTGTTTTGTCATAACCTTTCAAGGCCCTATTCTGTCATCAACCTGTAAAATCAACCATTTGTGCAAGGCTCTCTGTTGTTTTGTCATTAACCTGTGCAAGGCCCTCAGCTGTTTTGTCATCAATCCTCTGCAGACCTTCAGCCACCATGTGCTGTACTTCCTGTTAGCAGCGTAATGTCTGCAGCTGTACGATGTATAAATCACTTTTCACCTGAAACACCATTATGGAAGGAATGTCTCTATGTTGCAAAGCTCATTAAATGTCTTGTTCCATCTATCATTTCAACTTCCAACTTCTTACTCTATGTTGAAATACTTATTTATTCAAATTTAACAAGTTCTGACATCTAATTTTGTTTTCAGTACTTCAATACAAACAGTTTTGAGCTTAAAAACTTGAATAAAGTTTAAACGAGTAGGAACAATGTTTACAAAAGTACCACTATTCAGTCAGTTGCAGACTAGGAGTATATAGGAGATATAGTGCTGCCACACTGCAATATCATGCTGTAGACATGTTACAGGGTTCGACATTAACTTTTTTGAGAGCTGGACCAGTGGTCCAGTAACTTAGAAAACCTACTAGACCTGACCTTAACTGAACTAGACCGAAGTGTAAAACATATACATGTCATACTTAGATTAATATACTTCCTTCGGAATACCTAACAGTGTTTTTTTTTTCATGTTTACCTTTAGAAATCAATAAAGGTCTACAAAGATAATACTAGATTTACTCTTGTGTTACATGCTTTTCATTAGCATTGCATGAACACCTTGATTGTACTTACATGGAAATACCCATATATGCGATTTCCAGATAATGTCTATTGTTTAACGATTTTCAAGCAATTCCATTTAAAGCAAAACGATCTGTTTCTTTTCATCTTTTCATACAGATTCTTTGATTCCTCTTTACATTTTTCATTCATTACTGACATTGTCTTTTTTGTCGGTTGAAAAGACTATTTGAGATTTTTCGTATCGGCTGCACATTGCAGTAAAACAAAGCGTAAAAAGGTCTATAGTCATTTTACAGCATAATAAAAAGATAAGCGTTCATGCATTAACTTGCATCTCTAGTATTTTTAAATTAAATTTTATTCATTATTATACGAAGATTTCATAAACATTATAAAACGAAATGAAGAAATAAGCATTTTTAGCTTAGTATTACGACATTGAACTTGGCAATTGCGTGGGGGAAAAAGCCTCATTCTGAAAACACAAACCAATGAGTGAACATGTGACAAGGTTGTTACTGAAAATGCCGCTACATATAGCACACACGGGTTTTCCAAGAAACTGTTTCAACAAGGGTCAATAGTTTGGCCATTACAGTTATTTTTGTGCTTTTGATGTGTCAATAGATAAAATTTCTGCAAACTTTGACCAATTTAGAACACAACTAGTCGGTCGTGTTAGCCAAGGACCTAGCCGGACTGGACCATCAATCTACTAGTCTACTTAATGTCGAACCCTGCATGTAGCATGATACTACACCAAGTCACATTATCCTGACACTGGGTCAACAATTCCTGGATTCCTATGCTGTATATACCAAGCCAATCAGTCTCGAAAGCATCTTTATATGCTGAGACTATACCAATATCAAACTATCACTGAGGGTGACTGATACCCCAACTACCCTGCTACTGTAAGTCAGTAACATATTAATGTTATTTAGCAGCTGACAAAGTTTGGATGAATGTGTTAAAGAGTTTACATGCTCTTCCATGGCTGTTACAGCCCAGACAAGCAAAGTCGAACGATGAGATGTACAAACTAACAAAAATACATACACCAAACCACCACTGTGACGCCTATATTGGCAAAACTATTTCAATACAGCAGTAAAAACTTTGTAGATGAGACATCTGAATCTGATTAGACCATAAAACAAGAGGACCATGATGGCCCTAGGTCACACACCAAAGGAAGAGGTATGTTGCATGATGTAATTTTGTAACTGGTATTTCAGATGAAGCTCAAGCAAAAACTGGGGTATCTAGAGTGTTCACTAGGTTTCCTAAGATTTGCCCTGGTGACCTTCATTTTGACTCCACATGACACAATTTTGAACACGTGTGACTCAATGTAGGCAAACATACTGATGAAGTTTGAGCCCAAAACATGTCCTCTAAAATTTTCACATGATTTTTACCCTGGTGACCCACTTTTCAATCACATGTGATATGACTTAAACTTAACCTAGGTTTTCGATAAGCACACTTTCTGGCCAAGTTTTGTAAAGTCTGGGCAAAAAATGTGACCCCCTGAGTGTTCACAATCTTTGTCTTCAATATTTGCCCTTGTGACTATGACCCTTGACCCCATATGACCCAGGTTCATAATCATCCAAGATATCATAGGGTCAAACATTCTGACAATGTTTCTTGAAAAGACTGGGCCAAAAATGTATCCACTTCAGTGCTCACAAGCAATTGTTCACGGGAGAAAAATGACCTGAAAAAGCTCATCCTGAGCACACGTGCTCATGTGCGCTAAAACAATGGCAGTCATTGTCAAAGTATGCCAGTCATGTCTGTCAGACCAAAGACTTTTGGGAAGTGTGCATAATACACCGTGAATATTATCATAGGAAATACGTACCAGTTGTCGTGCAGGATCATTATTCATAAGTTTTGAATATTGTAGTCAAAGATTGAACCAATAACTCCCTATTTAAATTTGACATACCTGATGAAGCTTAGTGACCGCTTGCTGCGCAGCCTGGTCAGTCTGAAGAGCTGGTGTGCACTCCAGGACATCTGCCATGATCTGAATAAAATTGTCCCGTTTTGCATCTGACAGCTTCTGGTTGGAGGAATGGAGGATGGTGTTCCTGGCATTCCTGCACTGTGAAATATGTAAGACACTGACGTAAACTCAAATGTTGGACTCAAACCATATGCCATTAAATGTCTAGGGGCAGAATCTTGCCATTACATATGTATAAGGGTTGAGTTTCATAGGCCTACATAGGCCTGGGGTTGAGTTTCACAGGCCATTACATATGTCTTAGGGTTGAGTTTCACAGGCCATTACATATGTCTTAGGGTTGAGTTTCACAGGCCATTACATACAGTGGTGCTATTGTATCAGTTGTCAAACAAGAGGGCCATGATGGCCCTGAATCGCTCACCTGATTATAAATGAGCAACATATGTTGGATTTTTCATATTGACCAACTTTTTGACCCCACATGACCCAATTTTGAACTTGTCCTAGATTTTACGGAAACAGACATTCTGGCCAAGTTTCATGAAGATTGGGCCAAAAATGTGGCCTCTAGAGTGTTAACAAGGTTTTTCTAAGATTTGACCTCATGACCTACTTTATGACCCCACATGACCCAATTTTGAACCTGTCCAAGATTTTATGGAAACAAACATTCTGACCAAGTTTCATGAAGATTGGGCCAAAGATGTGGCCTTTAGAGTGTTAACAAAAGTTTTTCTAAGATTTGACCTCATGACCTACTTTTTGACCCCACATGACCCAATTTCAAACTTGTCCAAGATTTTATGGAAACAAACATTCTGACAAAGTTTCATAAAGATTGGGTCAAAAATGTGGCCTCTAGAGTGTTAACAAGGTTTTTCTAAGATTTGACCTCATGACCGACTTTTTGACCCCACATGACCAAATTTCGAACTTGTCCAAGATTTTATGGAGACAAACATTCTGACCAAGTTTCATGAAGATTGGCTTAAAAATATGGCGCTTAGAGTGTTAACAAGCCAAATTGTTGACGACGCACAACGGACGCCGGACGAAGGGCCATCACAAAAGCTCACCCTTTAGCACGTTGTGCTTAGGTGAGCTAAAAATACGATTGATATACGATTGATATATGATTGAAATACGAACGATAAACGATATGTGATATACGATCTGCATGACGATAGAAGATACCATACGATATACGATCCACGATCTGCGATTTACGTAATGCGATATGTGATATACGGTAAGCACGGTTTACATGACATTTTTATACCTGCAAGCTTGATTTGACTACAAGTCCAGAAATATGCAAAAACTTCATGTTGTTAACAATATTTATTGTTACATATAAATGGTAATCCGTGTGTTCATCTGAAATAAACATAGCGAGCGACAGGAAATGGGGACATACTAAATTGCGGTCCCCCTGAAAAAGCAACGGACTCTGCGATCTCCATCAAGACCACTGTTAACCGCACATGTAATGAGAGAAAGTTTTTTTTTTTTTTTGTTTTTTTTTTTAATGAAGATTATTTATAAATGTATTTTTATGAGTATGTGTAATAATAACAATCACAATAAAAACAAATGATAACAGTACTTTACTGATATCTAGTACTCTGCTACTTGTGTTAATTCACACAATATCTTTTCTTAAAAAAATATGAATATAATATAATTGGTCCATGCCCTTTTATATACAATCATGACCTCTCAATGAGCGCTTGTGAACAAACACATAGAAGTATAGCACGTGCTAGAGAACTTCTGGTTAACTGTCAAATAGCCGAAAAAAATGTAATGATGCTTGAACAACTGCATACAACCTGCACCTTATATATAGAGAGAAAGAGATACCCGTATTGCTGCTTCTTTAAACAATTAATTAATTTAAACAAGAGGGCCAAGAAGGCCCTGTGTCGCTCACCTGAGTAAGATGGCTGTGTTAGGCATAATGACAAAAAATCTGGCATCTAAAGTGTTTTTCTAACATTTGACTAAGTGACCTACATATTGATCCTAACTGAATTTGCACTCAACTGGGAATTCATGCAGTCATCATTCATATCAAGTTTAATGAAGACTGGGACAAAAATGTAGGCCTCTTGAGTGTTCACAAGATTTTTCTAAGATTTGACCTGGTGACCTAGTTTTTGACCCTACATTACCCATTTTCGAACTCATCCAAGATATCATGTAGACAAACACCCTGACCATTTTTCATGAAGATTGGGCTAAAACTGTGGCCTCTAGAGTGTTTGCAAGGTTTTTCTAAATTTTGACCTGGTGATCTAGTTTTTGACCCCACATGACCCAATTTCGAACTCATCCGAGATATCATGTAGACAAACACCCTGAAAAAGTTTCATGAAGATTGGGTTAAAAACTGTGGCCTCTAGAGTGTTCACAAGGTTTTTCTAAGATTTGACCTGGTGACCTAGTTTTTGACCCCACATGACCCAATTTCGAACTCATCCGAGATATCATGCAGAGAAACATCCTGACCAAGTTTCATGAAGATTGGGCCAAAGTTGTGGCCTCTAGAGTGTTCACAAGGTTTTTCTAATATTTGACCTGGTGACCTAGTTTTTGACCCCACATGACCCAATTTCGAACTCATCCGAGATATCATGTAGACAAACACCCTGACCAAGTTTCATGAAGATTGGGCCAAAACTGTGGCCTCTAGAGTGTTCACAAGCAATTGTTGACGACGGACGACTGATGACGGACAAAAGGCGATGAGCACAAGTGCTCAGGTGAGCTAAACAAGAGGCCCATGATGGCCCTAAATCGCTCACCTGAGATAAATAGGTTGACCCTAGGAACATCTGTACCAATTTATTTTAAAATCTGGCCAGTAGTTTTGAAGAAGATGATTTTTAAAGTTTTCATATTTTTTTTTCTTTTTGTTGCCATGGCAACAAGAGTTCTATATGGATCAAGTTTATTTTAGGAACTTTTGTGAAGGTTGACCCAAGGATCATTCCTGCCAAATGTAATCAAATTCTTTCCAGTGGTTTCAGAGGAAATGTTGATTAAAGTTTTCCCTATATACATATAAGGCAAATAAGCCCCGCCCCTGGCGGCCATGTTTTTTACGGATCGGAAATTTTTTTAGCAACTTTGGTAGAGGTTGACCCAAGGAACACCTGTACCAATTTATTTTAAAATCTGGCCAGTAGTTTTGAAGAAGATGATTTTTAAAGTTTTCATTTTTTTCCCCTTTTTGTTGCCATGGCAACCAGAGTTCTACATGGATCAAGTTTATTTTAACAACTTTTGTGAAGGTTGACCCAAGGATCATCCCTGCCATGTTTAATCAAATTCTGTCCAGTGGTTTCAGAGGAGATGTTGTTTAAAGGTTTCTCTATATACATATAAGGCAAATAAGCCCCGCCCCTGGCGGCCATGTTTTTTTGCGGATCGGAATAATTTTAGCAACTTTGGTAGAGGATGACCCAAGGAACATCTGTACCAATTTATTTTAAACTCTGGCCAGTAGTTTTGAAGAAGATGATTTTTAAAGTTTTCATATTTTTTTTTCTTTTTGTTCCCATGGCAACAAGAGTTCCACATGGATCAAGTTTATTTTAGCAACTTTTGTGAAGGTTGACCCAAGGATCATCCCTGCCAAGTTTAATCAAATTCTGTCCAGTGGTTTCAGAGATGTTGTTTAAAGGTTTCTCTATATACATATAAGGCAAATAAGCCCCGCCCCTGGCGGCCATGTTTTTTTACGGATCGGAATAATTTTAGCAACTTTGGTAGAGGTTGACCCAAGGAACATCTGTACCAATTTATTTTGAAATCTGGCCAGTAGTTTTGAAGGAGATGATTTTTAAAGTTTTCAAATTATTTTTCTTTTTGTTGCCATGGCAACCAGAGTTCTTCATGGATCAACTTTATTTTAGCAACTTTTGTAGAGCCTCACCCAAGGAACATTCCTGCCAAGTTTCATTAAATTCTGTCCAGCGGTTTCAGAGGAGATGTCGTTTAAAGCAAATTGTTGACGACGGACGACACACGACGGACGACGACGGACGCCGGACGAAGGGCGATCACAAAAGCTCACCTTGAGCACTTTGTGCTCAGGTGAGCTAAAAAGGAATAAACAATATGAATCAAATTAATTAATGGAAGAAACTTGTAGTCGTGTTGTTGTTGTCTCGTAGATTCCTCCATTGTCTTCGGGACACTCCTTGGTAGGAAGAAGAATTTTGAGTTTTCTGTATTAAGGGTCACACTTCATTATGTACACTCACAATGTTGTGAATATATACTCTAAAACGCAAAGGCGACAGAGCTGTTGGTCAAACGATATTAATTTAGTCGATACAGTTTATATTACGTAAGTGCTCTATAGTGTGTGTATGTATGTATATACACATACTTATTCTAAGTTACTTGTAAATTATTGTATAATATTCATTATAATAGAGGAACAGTTTTTGACTAAGCTGCCCAGTGACACTACGTACATAACACCCTGGTTCTTTCTGTGATAATGTTCTCACAATAGGCCTGCGACCATCTTTCATGTTTTCTGTCACGTTAATTAGTACCGGTTATAACATTCATGTTGTGTAAAGGTTGATTGTCCCTCCCTCGCCTTGGGGTGTAATTGGGGGTGGGGGGTGAGTGACGGTATATCAGTACCGGCGATACATAAAGGGGACATACCCGGTCAAAATTAACACATGCTGTGCCTGCTGATAAGAAGGTATGACACACGTCTGGTGAAATGCTATTACGTTGGTTAAATATACACATTCATGCATAAATGTACATACAAGAGAAAAAAAAAATCAGATATATTTTAAGCGAACTATACATGTAATAATATGGATTTTTTCCCATTTAACTTTTATCATGTAGTGAATTTGTGTTTTTACGGACAAGGAGAGATCGGTAATTTGACTAAAAACGTATGCCTCTATTCTCAAAGGCAGTATGTTAATCTTCTAGTGTAGGAGTCCTGTTTTTTTTTAAGAAAAAAAAAGCATCAGAAAAGACAGTGTTTGGAAGGGACTGAAAGAGAGGGAGAGAAGAAAAAGAAATATATTCTGTGCGAATTATGCATAGTGGAGAGAGAGAGAGAGAGAGAGAGAGAGAACATTAGCACTATAATGTAGGTATATGCGTAAGTGACAATCATCTCTTTCAATGATTTTAATAAGAGCACGCGAGCAAACACTGCAGAGGAAAAAGGTCCCAGAAAATAAGTTATTCAAAGGAAGCAACATCTTGGACGAAATCAGAGTTTGATTATGCATTCAGTTCAGATTTAAATTGTTAATTTTCAGACTTGCTAATCATGAAAATTTTGATTAAACACATCAAATAAACTTATAGGAATGAATGTAGCCCAGCGTATACTTCAATACCGATTTAATGCCTTCGAATACATATTTTTCACACGTACATTAAATTGTTGAACGACGCACGGCTTCTGTTGCAGAAAGTCACGTAGGCCACTACACATGTATATAATGGTACATAAAAAGTAAAAGAATGTTATTATAACTAAACAAATAATAAGACTATACTACATAATATAATTTATGATAAACAATAATACATATATGCAAAACGTTGAATTTAGAGACACGAAGAATAATTAATTTCTATAAAAAAAAAAAAATAAATAAAGAATGTCCCGAAACATAGACTGCCAAAAATCTTAGAGTGATTCGATACGATATACATTATGCGATTTACGATATATATGATTTACAATACGATGGATAAGATCCTTTTTTTGATAGGATACGTTTCGGTACATTACGATGCGATTGAGTATATGATACGATGCGATACGAACGATATACGCTATTTTTGACAACTGATACGATAGCGCCACTGTATGTCTAAATGTTGAGTTTCATAGGCCATATGTCTAAAGGTTGGGTTTCATAGTCAAACATAGGCCTAAAGGTTGTGTTTCACAGGCCATTATATATGTCTAAATGTTGAGTTTCATAGGCAGTTACATATTCAGGGTTCGACTTTAAGGCCCGACCGAACGACATTCACTAGTAGATTGATGGTCCGGTCCAGCTAGGTCCTAGGCTAACACGACCGACTGGTCGTGTTCTAAATTGGTCAAAGTTCGCAGAAATTTTATCTATTGACACATCAAAAGTACAAAAATAACTGTAATGGCCAAACTATTGACCGTTGTTGAAACAGTTTCTTGGAAAACCCGTGTGTGCTATATTTAGCGGCATTTTCAGTAACAACCTTGACACGCGTTCACTCATTGGTTTGTGTTCTCAGAAGGAGGCTTTTTCCCCCATGCATTTGCCAAGTTCAATGTCGTAATACTAAGCTAAGAATGCTTATTTCTTCATTTAACTTTTCATTTTATAATGTTTACGAAATCTTCGTATCATAATGAACAAAATTTAATTTAAAAATGCTAGAGATGCAAGTTAATGCATGAACGCTAATCTTTATATTATGCTGGGATCCCATGTATAACGACAAAAGACCTTTTTACAATTTGTTTTTACCACAATGTGCAGCCAATACGAAAAATGTCAAATAGTCTTTTCATCCGACAAAAAAGACAATGTCAATAATGAATGAAAAAGGTATAGAGGAATCAAAGAAACTGTATGAATAGTTGGCAAGAAACAGATCGTTTTGCTTTAAATGGAATTGCTTGAAAATCATTAAACAAAAGACATTATCGGGAACTCGCATATATGGGGATTTCCATGTAAGTACAATCAAGGTGTTCATGCAAAAGCATATAACACCAGAGTAATTCTAGTATTATCTTTGCAGACCTTTATTCATTTCTAAAGGTAAACATGAAAAAAAAACAACATCGTTAGGTATTCCGAAGTAAGAATATTGATCTAAGTATGACAGGTATGTCTTTTACACTTCGGTCTAGTTCAGTTAAGGTCAGGTCTAGTAGGTTTTCTAAGTTACTGGACCACTGGTCCAGCTCTCAAAAAAGGTTAATGTTGAATCCTGCATATGTCTAAGGATTCAGTCACACAGGCTGCTACATATGCCAAAGGGTTGAGTCTCGATGGCCATTACATATATTTAAGGACTGAGTCTCACTGGCCGTTTCATATGTCTTAGGGTTGCATATCACAGGTCATTACATATGCCCAAGAGTTGAGTCTCATTGGTCATTACATATGTTTAAGGATTGAGTCTCACTGGCCGTTTCATATACCAAAGGGTTGAGTCTCATTGGTTGTTACATATGTCTAAGGATTGAGTCTCATTGGTCGTTACATATGTCTCAGGATTGAGTCTCATTGGTCGTTACATTTATCTAATAGTTGAGTCTCATTGGCTGTTACATAGTCTAAGGATTGAGTCTAATTGGTTGTTACATATGTTTAAGGATATAGTCTCATTGGTCGTTACATATGTTTAAGGATTGAGTCTAATTGGTCGTTACATATGTTTAAGGATTGAGTCTCATTGGTCGTTACATATGTTTAAGGATTGAGTCTCATTGGTCATTACATATGTTTAAGGATTGAGTCTCATTGGTCATTACATATGTTTAAGGACTGAGTCTCATTGGTCGTTACATATGTTTAAGTATTGAGTCTCATTGGTCATTACATATGTTTAAGTATTGAGTCTCATTGGTCGTTACATATGTTTAAGGATTGAGTCTCATAGGTCGTTACATATGTTTAAGGATTGAGTTTCACTGGCCGTTTCATATGCCAAAGGGTTGAGTCTCATTGGTTGTGATCGGTACATGTTTAGGGATTGAGTCTCATTGGTCGATACGTATGTTTAAGGGTTGAGTCTCATTTGTCGTTGCATATGTTTAAGGATTGAGTCTCATTGGTCGATACGTATGTTTAAGGATTTAGTCTCATTTGTCGTTACATATGCCAAAGGGTTGAGTCTCATTGGTCATTACATATGTTTAAGGACTGAATTTCATTGGTCGTTAAATATGTTTAAGGACTGAGTTTCACTGGCCCTTTCATATGCACATATTATTACGATACAATACACAGTCATCAGCAAAATAATTACTGTCTGGACTTATAGAAATATTTCTTCATGAACAATGTTTGATGCATGCTAAACTTTAACCTAATTTTCTAAGTTAAAAAGGGCATAATTTGTATCAAATTCAGTCAAGAGTTATTTACCTAGTTGTCTGATGCCCCTGAACATACTCATTAGTTAATGTTAAATTCAATACCTGAATGGTTATGTAGATATATTAAGCTGTACAGGATTCGACATTAACTTTTTTGAGAGCTGGACCAGTGGTCCAGTAACTTAGAAAACCTACTAGACCTGACCTTAACTGAACTAGACCGAAGTGTAAAAGACATACCTGTCATACTTAGATCAATATTCTTACTTCGGAATACCTAACGATGTTTTTTTTTTTTTCATGTTTACCTTTAGAAATGAATAAAGGTCCGCAAAGATAATACTAGAATTACTCTGGTGTTATATGCTTTTCATTAACATTGCATGAACACCTTGATTGTACTTACATGGAAATCCCCATATATGCGAGTTCCCGATAATGTCTTTTGTTTAATGGTTTTCAAGCAATTCCATTTAAAGCAAAACGATCTGTTTCTTGTCAACTATTCATACAGTTTCTTTGATTCCTCTTTACCTTTTTCATTACGGCTTTCCGCAACCTGCGGAAAACGTATAGGGTTTGTTATGTTTCTTCTAATTATTATTATTATTCCTCATTTTCCAACCAAATCCAAGAGTTAATTTCAGTATGTTGCCAGTGTCTGAGGAAAATGAAAATTAAATTGCCTCGACAAAAACGTTCAAATTTTTAAATTCTATCATTTTAAATTTTCAAAGACGTCAAACGACGTCAGATTTGACGTCAGCATCAAAAGTTTGTTCGCGCTCTGGAGCCTTTATTTTTTGTCGTTTTATCTTGATATTTTCACAGAAGAAGTATGTTATGATGTAGATGTGCACCTTGTCTTTCAAATTTTCAAATTCGAAAAATTTAAGAATTTATGGCAAAACCGAGTTTCGAACTTTGGTCCTAAAACTATTATTTAACATTACAAAGGCTACTGATGAGATAGAAGCATGAAAATTGGACAGCTCATCGGCCCAGAGGTCTACTTTCATTTCTGTAAAAGATTTCCTTTTAAGTCACGTGGTTATGACGTCATTTAAAAAGCAAAATCCTATTTTTTCAAAGATTTCTCTGGCTCTGGCATCATGCATTTTGAGTCAATTTTAATTAAATTGAAATTACAGTAATAAAAAAGTATCTCTTTATACATTCAATCATTTTCAATTTTCATTGGCGTCATATGACGTCAGATTTGACGTCAGCTTCAAAAGGTTGTTCGCGCCATAGAGCCTTTAATTTTGGTCCAATTATCTTGATATTTTTACAGAAGATGTATTTTAGGATGTAGATGTGCACCTTGGCATTCAAATTTCCAAATTCTAAAATGTTAAGATTTCGTGGCAATACCGAGTTTCGAACTTTGGTCCAAAAATTAAATTTAAATGTTACAAAGCGCCCTGATGCGTTAGAAGCATGAAAATTGGACAGCATATCGGCATAAAAGTTTACATTCTATTTTCTGAATGATTTTCTCTTAAGTCACGTGGTTATGACGTCATCAAAAAGTCAAAAAGCATTTCTTTTTAAAGTTTTCTCTCGCTCTGGTATCATCAATTTTGAGTCAATCTTAATTCTATCTTCAGTATTCATACAGTTAAAATTGAAATGATCTGTACTGCAAAAATTGTTTGTTTTGTCACGTGATTATGACGTCATGCATACTTAAGCAAGAATTATTTAAAAAAATCATATAAAATCGCCAATTAGACCAATGAACTTAAAATTTTCAAGAATGTCGAAACTTCGTACGTTCATAAGTCTTTGAAAATTTTTAAGTGAATTCGTCATCAAACATGTCAGATATTAATGTTTACTGGAATGCCTACTTAAACATATGAAAACAAACCTGTTCGCATTCTCGAAGATATTTTTTCTGGATTAATAGAACGTTAGCTGAACATGTCATTCCAAAAAAGATACTTTTCTTTAGTCACTTGATTTTGACGTCGTTGAAATATTAAAATCATTTTTTAATATGTATTCGCGCTCCAGCATCATGAGTATTGATGCCAATCTTAAGCATACCTTAAGAAATTTCTTGTTTATGACAACATTGATTTGTAAGCAAAATATATTAAAAAGATCAAAAGATTGGACATATTAACTTTAGATAAGTAATATTGCCGTATCTTAACATGCGCAAAAAGTCAAGAAATTTCAAGTGATTACGTTATCAAACATGATTTATTCATGTTTTTTCGTAAAAGGGCTTATTCATGGAAATATATTAATTTGAAGAAAGAAACGAAAGTGGTCATTGTGTTGGTTCAGCAAGATCCGATTGTTCTTTTGCAGTAAAAAGTGCCTGTGTTGAATAGTGAATTGTGATACGTTTTTGAGTTAATGAGTCGCATTTACGATGAATTAGTATAATTATACTAGAGCCAGAAAACCCATACTGATATCTTACTGCATTTGTTATCACGGCTTTCCGCAAACCTGAAGAAAATGACAATTACATGTAATTCTACCTATCGATTTTTTTTTATCTTTTCTAAAGGTTTAACGGTTTCTTTTTCTAAATCTGTAAAATAAGGAAATATATAAAGCAAATGAATTGTTGAAAGTTTCAAGACGTTTATAACGTGTATTACATAAAAATAAGAAATTATTTTCATGATTTTGCTTACACCTCTGCCTTTGTTTCCATCTTTTTTTTTGGCAAATGTAAAAAACTCAATCAATTTCAAGGTTGAAAGTCATGGATTTCAAAGAATTGTTTTTTTTGTTTTTTTTTACAATTTCAATTATGTGGATCAAATTGCAATGATTATTTGTTAAGTCATATGCTTACGAAGAAATAGATATTAAATAAAGAATAAAAAAACAACTTTTAAAATCGATTGAATAACGTAAGAAAACAATTTTTGAGGATAGTATTATCTTAAAATTTTCCTGTTTTTATTTTCTGAATGATAGTAAACGGTTGTGTAATCATATATATGCTTTCTCAATATCTTAAGAAGATGAAAATAAATAGAAAAAAAGATTTAAAGCTTTTTTTTAAACATATTTATATATAATTTATGATAATGATGATTTACGTATTTAATCTTACATTATAATGCATCATTATTCCATTTCTTTGTATTAACTTATATATTCAATACCCTTGAAATAAGCAAACGGAAAGCCGCTTCGTTTGTATCTTAAACAAACGACTTCTAGTTCATTATTGACATTGTCTTTTTTGTCGGATGAAAAGACTATTTGACATTTTTCGTATTGGCTGCACATTGTGGTAAAAACAAATCGTAAAAAGGTCTTTTGTCGTTATACATGGGATCCCAGCATAATATAAAGATTAGCTTTCATGCATTAACTTGCATCTCTAGCATTTTTAAATTAAATTTTATTCATTATGATACGAAGATTTCGTAAACATTATAAAATGAAAAGTTAAATGAAGAAATAAGCATTCTTAGCTTAGTATTACGACATTGAACTTGGCAAATGCATGGGGGAAAAAGCCTCCTTCTGAGAACACAAACCAATGAGTGAACGCGTGTCAAGGTTGTTACTGAAAATGCCGCTAAATATAGCACACACGGGTTTTCCAAGAAACTGTTTCAACAACGGTCAATTGTTTGGCCATTACAGTTATTTTTGTACTTTTGATGTGTCAATAGATAAAATTTCTGTGAACTTTGACCAATTTAGAACACGACCAGTCGGTCGTGTTAGCCTAGGACCTAGCTGGACCGGACCATCAATCTAACTAGTGAATGTCGTTCGGTCGGGCCTTAAAGTCGAACCCTGCTGTATAGTAGCTTGCATGAACAAAAGGGCCATAGAGGCCCTGAATTGCTCATCTGAGTAAAGGGATACCCAAGGAACACATGTACTAAAACATTTTGAAATCTGACCAGTAGTTTTGAAGGAGATGATGTATAAAGTTTTCAAACCTTTTCATAAGGAACATCTCTGCCAAATTTAATCAAATTTTGTCCAGCGGCTTCAGAGTAGATGTCGTTTAAAGCAAATTGTTGACAACGGACAACGACGGATGCTGGGTGATCCTTATTGATCCTGCTGGAATTTGAACATGCAGCCCTTGATTGCCTATTTATGGATGCTTTTCCACTGGGACAGCACTACCTTTACTTATTTAGCAAAAGCGTAGCCAATTTCAATAGAAAAAAGACCCAAAATACCTTTTCAAAGACACGAGGAGCTGATGCTATTCTATGTCGGGAGGTGATGTCAATGACATTAATGGCGATGTTCAACAGTCCACTACAATCTGTGTCTACTGCACTGCTGATGTGCTTGTAACCGCCTGTGAACAGGTGAATAGACAAGAAAAATTCCAAATTGTCCTGATTTTTTATGTACTTGGTAACTTAGAATTTGCTGTGAAAGTATATAATTCAGTTATTTTAGTGTATGCACTTTGATTCTTTATGGAAGCATTTTTACAAGCTAATAAGAATTACATATTATGCAGGAATGAATAAGTCAGTATTTATATTTATTTATTTCCAGTTTATGTTCATATAGGGAATATTATGTTGCAGTAGCTTTCCGTGACTTTGTATTTTGCTCCGAGCAGCGTGGGAAGAAAGATATCTCACGAGACCGAAGGTCGAGCGAGATATCTTTCTTCCTACGCTGCGAGAAGCAAAATACGAAGCCACGGAAAGCTCCTGCAACATAATTTTCCTTTTATTATATACCTTTACATTTTCAAAACAGAAGAAGTCAGTTTTTAGGGTTTTGATGGCTTTATTACTTTTTTCTTAAAAAAAAAAAAAAATCAAAAAAAAAATCATCAATGGCGGATGAATTTTACTATGGAATTTAAGCCACGCCCCCACCTCTTCTCATGTATTTAAGAAAAATGGCGGCCAACACGCTAACTGTAATGCTATAAGTGGATTTTAACAAAATGAAAAACACTAACATGTGAACACTGAATTTGGAATAAAACATGTCTGCTGGAAAACCTTTCGTTTTTCAATCACTGTCAGTGTCAGACGTGATAACTGGACAGATTCTTTTCCGGCATTTGGGCAAGGTAGGAGAAGTGTCGTCAGTTTTCGAGGTGTTGTTTATGATTGTGATAGGACAGTTCATCAGCATTGCATTTTGAAAGATCTGACCAGCGTGCTTTGAGACACATTCTATTTCTGACATGCTGTGGATATTTGATGACACCACAGACTTAGATGTTGAAGGAACGGGTTCAAGGGCTGGACAGGGATGACAGGAAGTGGAACTGGAAGTATGTTGATATTTGCTCATAGGCTGATTAAGCTTTAGCCACATGAGAAGGATTTGGGTTTAGAGACAGTAGTCTGACATTTGTTCTTGCATTTCTAGAGATGCATTGGCATAATTATTGATGCTTTGGACATTTCTGTGAGCACTTAATTGAAGAAAGAGATAGTCAGCGTTTTAGACCTATCCTGAAATGTAAACAATTGCTGCAGCCGACAACAATGAAATAACGGTGATTCTCGAAAACGTGTCTGTTATTTGTGATAAGTTTGTAAAGAAATTTAAAGAAAAAAATAAAAACAATGTTTCTTTGATAATAATTTAAAAAAAAACACAAGAACATCCTTTTTTATCGTTTATTAAATAAATTTGACGAGAGGATTTCTTTGATAAAAATAGAAACTGGTTCTCCCAGTAGTATTGGTTCTCGTCTCTATTTACTACGTAGCGCCCACTTACAGCGGGAACCATGCCGAAAGTAGTCCGCACAGTGTGACGTCATACTATGTATTAGACGCTGATATAATACGGATTTTTAATCTGTTGAGTTGTATTTGCGTCTCGTATTTTGCGTGTTTTAGGGCCAGAAAATGTATAGGTATATAATAAAAATAAATATTGTATTCAATCTCCCATATTGTGACATGTATTTGTATTTGCCTCTTTGCATATTGACAGTATTGTAACAAATCTAAATGAGATGCTGTATGAGAACTAAATCAAAGGCATAAAATCAAGACCTATCATTAAAGGCATACATGCACATGAAAGTTTGTTTTTACTATTATAGTCTATATAGACAAAGAAGGAAAATTAAAACTAGCCATGAGAATTTTCTTAAACTCTGCATGATTATAGAGAACCACACTCTAAAAACAAGAGGCCCAAGGGCCATAGACATTCACCAGAGTACATCTGCATTTTAAAATGAAACAATTGTTTTCTGTAACAAGGAATGTTTAACTGTGACTATTTTATGTGGTTCCTTTTGAGAGTGTCAATATGAGTCTATATGAAGGAAAAGGTTAAATCAGTAACAGTTGTTAATCTGGAAAAAGCAGCCAAAACAATTTCAAGTACAGATAAATCGGAGTCAAAAACCACACAAAATACACCCTTGACTTGGAACAGTTAACTGGTTGTAAGTTGATTGATTACATTTCTTTTTTTGGGAAAAACGTGCTTGCTTCCATTAAGATAAAAATATTTTAGACAACGGAGTGAAAAATCACACAAAAATACACCTTTGACTCCGAACAGTTTATAGTGACTTAAAACTGATTGTTGGAGGTTGATGGATCCGTTTGTCTCATATAGGACACTAAGGAAATTAATTACCGACAACTGCAAAAAATTACAACGTATATATTTTCCGTCTTCAATAATGAATTTATATATTGTATTAAATAACCACTTTATGCAATTTCACTTCTTTAATATAGAATCAGTCTTCACGTGTTTCTGTTTTTTAAACTCAAAAGTATATACATGTATCTGTAAATCTTTAATTGAAACAGAAGTGCAAATAGTAAAATGATAAGATGGCGGATTTGTCTTGAAGACGTCATGTGAAAACAAAGGACATTTCCTTTGATTTTGATTAATTGTTAAAATTGTCTGAAAAACAAAGTAAAAATTAGCCAAATAACCCTAAATAAACATCTATAACAATGTATTTTAAATCTGGCTAGCAGTTCTAAACAAGATGAATTCTAAATTTATCTTTGCACTGCATTGGCAACTAGAGTTCTGCGTAAATCAATATAAATATAATAAATAAGCCTCCCCTCGTATTGTTGCCGAGTTTACAACACACATCCAAATAATTTTGAATACTTTGTAGAGCTACACCCAAGGATCATCTGTACCAATTAAAAACATTTTGAAACCCTGCAAATTTTTAATCTGGAAGATGATTTATATTAATCTTGAAGAAGGTGATTTTTGTTCTATTTATTGCCATGGCAACCAGAGTTCTGCATGGATCATTTTTATTTGAGCAATTTTTGTAGACTCGCATCCAAAGATCATTTTTACCAAATTTCATCAAATTCTGTCCATTGGTTTTAGAGGAGATTTTTTTTTTATCTTTCCCTATATAAAAAAAAAAGTAAAATAAGCCCGGCCCCTGATGCCAATGTTTTTTTGTTGATCCGAATAATTTTACCAATCTTTGTAGTGCTACCCCCAAGGATCATCTGTACCAATTTATTTTGAAATCTGGCCAGTAGTTTTGAAGGAGATGATTTTTAAACTTTCCAAGAATTTTTTCTTTTTGTTGCCATGGCAACCAGAGTTCTGCATAGAGTAACTTTATTTGAGCAATTTTTGTAGAGTCCCAACCAAGGACCATTTATACCAAGTTTCATCAAATTCTGTTCATTGGTTTTAGAGGAGATGTTTTTTTAAATTTTTCCCTATATAAAAAAAATGTAAAATAAGCCCGGCCCCTGATGCCAATGTTTTTTTGCGGATCCGAATAATTTTAGCAATCTTTGTAGTGCTACCCCTAAGGATCTTCTGTACCAATTTATTTTGAAATCTGGCCAGTAGTTTTGAAGGAGATGATTTTTAAACTTTCCAAGAATTTTTTCTTTTTGTTGCCATGGCAACCAGAGTTCTGCAGGGATCAACTGTAATTGAGCAATTTTTGTAAACGCCCAACCAAGGACCATTTATACCAAGTTTAATCAGATTTTGTCCAGCGGTTTCAGAGGAGATGTCTTTTAAAGCAAATTGTTGACGACGGATGACGGACGAAGGGTGATCCCAATAGCTCATCCTGAGCACTTCGTGCTGACTGGTGAGCTAAAAAGGACACAAAAGAGCAAAAAAACTCACTTTCAGGGGCAGATTACTCAAAAAATAGAATGGTGACCCCCATTATAGAGAATCACACTAGAAACAAATTTATGGGACAAAAAAAGGAGGGTCGCCATTCTACTTTTTGGGTTATCTGCCCCTGAAAGCGAGTTTTTTTTTTGTGCTCTTTTTAGTCAAATTTTTTTTGCGAGTGTGATTCTCTATAATCATGCAAAATTTAAAAAAAATGTAATGGGCATATGTTATTTAGAGTTTGTTTTTATAACAAATTCAAAATTATGACTCCCACTGTATCATCTCTAATCAGCAAATGACTTGCTGATATATTTTTTTAAGCATTGTTCGTAAATGTTGTGTCACTGGACAAAAATCAAAATCATATGATGTGATCATAAGGAACAAAACGGACAGTTCTGTTACTATCTGCAACCATTTTAGGGTCATAAAAAACATTCTGAAAACAATCCAAGAATGTCAGTTATAACGTGGCACAATCAACAATACACTATCAGGGTTCATGACCTTTGAACTTTAAAGTGTCAACATGAGCTATGTATCTGGATATTGCATGCAACACATCGTCTAGTGATGTTGAACATATGCCCAGTAATTTCAAATTCTATCAAGGAATTACAAAGTAATGGACCAGTTATGAAAAATAGACCCCAATTTTGACCTTTCGTCTCAAAGTGTGACTAGACTTGACTTGACTATTTGAGTCTATCGTTGCTTTGACAGTATTTCAATCATATAGCGATGTCCAGCTAATTATGGTGGAAGGAAGACCCCAAATGCATGGAGGCATCACCTCAAAGTGTGACCATGGCCTTTGTGCTACATACATGTACATGGTGTACATATGCAAGAAAATTTCAAAGTCCATTGAGAATTGACAAAGATATGGGGCAAACACAAAAAAGACCCAATTTTTGACCTTTGAAATCAAGATGTGACCTTGGCCTTGGAGCTACAGACCTGGCAAACTCCACACCGTCACAAATGTCACATGATGATGGTAAACTAACAAAATGGCATCTTCATCTGCTGTCACAACAAAAATATATTTTAAAATGATTTATTTTTTTACCACAAGGCGATATTTGATGTTTATCAAAGAAAACATACTTAGGGAAATGACACTTGCAGTAAAATAATTTTTTTGGGGAAAAAAAGAAAAATTAGCTAAATTCTGTTGATTTTTACTTGTGGTGGCAGTGATTATCTACAACTGTAAGGGGAGGTACATGTAACTACTGCATGGTGTTTGCAGACCTGAGACTTGTCAATATGAGTGACACATCATCTCAAAATAGTGAAAATTCCTGCCAAGCAATTTCACAAGGAAACCAATGGAGACAGGTGATGCCACCCAAATGTTTGTTTTTCACAGGCAGATGGGTTGTTCGTTTTTTGTTGGGTTTAACATCCTACCAACAGAATTTCAGTCATTTGGATACTATGTCTACTTGAGACTTTAAGGTTTTATGACTTTGGTATGTCGCAGCCAGTGATCGATCCCACAATCTCCCACTCCCGAAGCAGACGCTCATACCACTCGCTCACCAAGGCTGATCTCAGGCAAAGCTTGCCCTTCATAGAACATAAAACTCCATCAAGGCATGTCAAAGTTATGGAGCGGACACAATTTGTGTCATCCATTCAGACACTCACAGACAGAAAGCGCAAAATCAAAATGTCAGTCTGCCTACCCTCTAGTAGAGGGAGACATAATAATCATGCAAATGTAAGATAAACAACTGATCCCTATAACTACCTGTGGATGGGAGAAAGTTCTTGATAACCTCCCAATGGTTCCCAGTCCACAATGTCATGTCGGAGTTCATCCATGCTGGGTCACCATACCTGTGAGCCGATACAATTTCGTCATATAACCTCCCGCACTCAGCTGCAGGACAGGGACGCCGAGTGGCAGGACTTCTGATGCAGATACAATTACTGGTCCTTCTATTTCTCGTGGGACAAGTTCTTGGCGTATGGTTTGGAAGTAAAGTATTTATTGTACACTGATTACAATTCAAACTCTGAACACCAAGTTGAGCTGAAACATTAGCCGTCAAGTTTTTATGAAATTCTCTGGCCTCATTATCAATGAACGGATACAAACCCTCCTGGGTGTACTTCAGACCAAGTACACAGCGGACCCAGTTATGGTACTCCGGGTCACTGACTTGAACTTGGTGGTCGGTTGCCATGGCAACCGTCTCTTCCTTCTTCTTTCTCTTGTCTCAACAACAAGGTTCACTACTTGCCATGTTACAATCAGGACTAGGGGACATTGTTGTCCAGCCTCTATAATTACAAAGGCATTGAAATCTGAAAAAACAAAAAACACTTTATTATTTTTAGAACATATACAGAGCAATGGCTGCTCCATTTGCCAATTTTAACGAGTACAACCCCTCAAAATTATGTGCTATAATTTATTTTTATATGTACAGGGCCTCTTTAGATGTTTAAAATAACGAGACCCTGATTCAAACTTAATACATTTTATAATACCAGTGTTCCCATTAAGACTTGAAAGTGGGGGTAAACAACTAAGTAAAAACACCGGTTAATACATTATTTGATTTATTTGAATTATTTTATGATACCATACACTGTATATATAAACAAAAATAGGCAAACTTAAATTCTTTTATAATACGTATAAATTTCATAGATAAATGAAAAATGCTTCAGTCCCTTATATGTATTATATTATAGTTATAAGGGACTGAAGCATTATTATTATAGTTATACAAGGGTTAACATGTATGTGGTAGGTCAGGATTAGAAATTAATTAAAAGTTTTACTTGCAATTTGTTTTTCTGAATTAATTTTACAGGGAGTTCCCTAGACATTTTCATCTTGGGTCCCTAGCACCCCATTCTTTCCATTTTTGCAGACCCCAAATAGAGGTCTTGGCCCCTCAAGATGAAAAGGTCTCGGGATATCCCTGGCACATCATCATAACATTAAACATGTGACAAAACTAGGCCAAAATTAAAAATATGTTCGTTTGTAGTGCTGCTACGGACCTATCAAAATGGCCCCTACTCAATTTTTCTTCTTGTTTTTGAGTTGTATTTTGTATGTTTAATCTTTTTATGTCCATTCTGAAGAAAAAAAATCACTTTCAGGTATATATTTTTATCATTTGAAATTAAAAAAACAACTACAAAAAAAACCTACCTACCTTAACTCACCCCTGGAATTCAGTCGGAGCACTACAAACAAACATTTTTTACAATGATGGCCTTATATAAATATAGTATATTTGACACAGTAACATACATATAGTATAGGCCGAGATGGACCATGTCAACTTCCAATATACTATACAGGGGATCTTGCACAGATCTCTGCCACTGTCCAGGGTGCCCACTGAGTTTTGAAACTGGGGTTACAATATTTGTTTTTCATTAGAACCCCTTCATATAATGAATCACTACAATTTTAGGGGTACATAGCAAATTTTGGGGGTCAAAAACCCTCTACAGGGCGAGTATGAGCAAGCTGAGTGGGTGGGTTGAAATATAGCTGAAACGCAGCTCATAGATGTGACTCTTGGTAACACAGGATGGTCACGTCAAATGGGTTTGGCACAAAAGATGGGTCATATACCCGTAATTTGTGATATTGTTTTACTTTTAGTTTGTCAATATCCCCTACACAGAGGCGTAACAACCAGTACTTAAAATTGCATGTTGTGCCTAGCGGCTCATTGATGGGACTATTATGCAACAAACCAACTTTGCGAAACTAACCCTTATAATTTTCAAGATTTCAATACTGACAAGGGTTTGTACGCCAGTTTAAACAGTCGGTAAACTGATGCAATAATTCCATAAAACAAATTACATACATTGGCATGCATAATCAAGGTAGATATCGCCAATTTCAACCACTGGCCTATTTTATTTTAGCAATTCTGCAAATCAAGTCACTTTCAGAAAATTTTGACTTCTTGATTGGCTGTTTCTACCTCTACAACCAATCGCATTTATAGTTGCATTCATGGTCATGTGATTTGCAAAATGACTCCTAATTGAGATGAAAGTATGCCCATGGTTGAATTCTACTGAATTCCTTGGTAGATTGGGTTTACAAAGTTTAAATAACCCATGTCAATATTTTTGAAAATCAGGGTTATAGTTAAATTTTCACAGCAGGTTTTGTTGCATGATATTTGCCTAATTGCATGGATGAAAAAGTTGTGATTTTTTGTTTTAAAAAATAAATATATAGGCAAAGTATTTTAAGATACCTTCACAAATGACTGAGATAACGACATTTCCCCGAGGAAAGTATGATTTTAGGACTATTGGAAGTAATTTCCCTTGTATTGTTGACTTACTATCTCTCATCGATGCGTCTTCTCAAACCCCAGAAAAAAATGCATTTTTACTAGGCAACAAATTATTTAAAATCATTTGACAAAAATATAAGAGCCATTTAAACATTGTTATATATCAGAGATGTTAATACCAAGATAATGTAGCTACATGATTATAATAAATATATTTAATTGGTGTATGTTTTTTTCTTTAATATTATTACAATAATTCCAATCAAAATGATGATGTTCGAGACACGTTTAGTGGTACCGTCCCTGGTGGCCTAAGAGCATTCGCCTTGGGGAGTGAGAGGTCATGGGTCCGATCCCCGGCCGCAACATACCAAAGTTGTAAAATGGTACGGTTATAGCTCCCTTGCTTGGCGCTCAGCAAATAAGGGTAGTTGCAGGACTGGTTGGCATAGTGTCAGGATAATGTGACTCGGTGTGGGGTCATGCCACATGTCTATGGCGTGATACTGCAGTGTGGCAGCACTATAACTGTCTCAAGTAGACATCATCTCCAAATGACTTAAATTAATGTCAGTTGGACGTTAAACCAAACAAACAAATATGTTTAGTAAAGTAAACCATACTATTAATTAATATTGAGTGATTGGTCACTCAATGTGACAGTAAATGATGTAGAGCTAATCTAATGCGCCGGAATCTGCTGACTTGGTCCAATAGGGTGTTTATCATAAGGTGTATCTGTGGTAGATTTGGGTGGATTTGTGCGATTCGTATCACCATAATCTCTACTGAGATCCGCTCCGGTATTTGTTTCGTATTGGCCTCCAGCGGAGTGGATCTCGGTAGAGATAACGTATCACCGGGCCAATTGACTTACTCCGGAATTAAGAATATTTGGGAATATCCCAGCTAATCCGGATGTACAAGCAAATTTTTACAGTTACAACTTCGTGTTGATGCACTAATTCTATTGTGAAAGTTATTAAATGTTTCTAACCCCGGATTAGGTGGGAATAACTTCCAGATAACTTCTATTGGGCCAAGTTAACCCTAACTTCTAAAAGTGACAGTGTTGCTAGAGTGTTCGGCCAGCTACGCAGTCAGTGATCTAATTCTGATAGATATATAGAACAGAAGGATTTGTTTGGGCGAATACCTGTCGAGAAGAAAGAAATCATGTATCACACAGTTTCGTTTCTGCTTACCATGGAAAACCCCCAAAACAATCGGTGAGACTCGGACATTGAGGCTATTCTATAACAATCGGTGGGACCAGTACTTAAAATTGCATGTTGTGCCTAGCGGCTCATTGATGGGACTATTATGCAACAAACCAACTTTGCGAAACTAACCCTAATTTTGGCAAAGGGTTTGTACGCCAGTTTAAACAGTCAGTAAACTGATGCAATAATTCCATAAAATAAATTACATACATCGGCATGCATAATCAAGGTAGATATTGCCAATTTCAACCACTGGCCTATTTTATTTTAGCAATTCTGCAAATCAAGTCACTTTCAGAAAATTTTGACTTCTTGATTGGCTGTTTCTACCTCTACAACCAATCGCATTTATAGTTGCATTCATGGTCATGTGATTTGCAAAATGACTCCTAATTGAGATGAAAGTATGCCCATGGTTGAATTCTACTGAATTCCTTGGTAGATTGGGTTTACAAAGTTTAAATAACCCATGTCAATATTTTTGAAAATCAGGGTTATAGTTAAATTTTCACAGCGGGTTTTGTTGCATGATATTTGCCTAATTGCATGGATGAAAAAGTTGTGATTTTTTGTTTTAAAAAATAAATATATAGGCAAAGTATTTTAAGATACCTTCACAAATGACTGAGATAACGACATTTCCCCGAGGAAAGTATGATTTTAGGACTATTGGGAGTAATTTCCCTTGTATTGTTGACTTACTATCTCTCATCGATGCGTCTTCTCAAACCCCAGAAAAAAATGCATTTTTACTAGGCAACAAATTATTTAAAATCATTTGACAAAAATATAAGAGCCATTTAAACATTGTTATATCAGAGATGTTAATACCAAGATAATGTAGCTCAATAGCTACATGATTATAATAAATATATATAATTGGTGTATGTTTTTTTCTTTAATATTATTACAATAATTCCAATCAAAATGATGATGTTCGAGACACGTTTAGTAGTACCGTCCCTGGTGGCCTAAGAGCATTCGCCTTGGGGAGTGAGAGGTCATGGGTCCGAACCCCTGGCCGCAACATACCAAAGTTGTAAAATGGTACGGTTATAGCTCCCTTACAGTAAATGATGTAGAGCTAATCTAATGCGCCGGAATCTGCTGACTTGGTCCAATAGGGTGTTTATCATAAGGTGTATCTGTGGTAGATTTGGGTGGATTTGTGCGATTCGTATCACCATAATCTCTACTGAGATCCGCTCCGGTATTTGTTTCGTATTGGCCTCCAGCGGAGCGGATCTCGGTAGAGATAACGTATCACCGGGCCAATTGACTTACTCCGGAATTAAGAATATTTGGGAATTTCCCAGCTAATCCGGGGGTACAAACAAACTTTTACAGTTACAACTTCGTGGTGTTGCACTTATTCTATTGTGAAAGTTATATGTTTGTACCCCCGGATTAGGAATAACTTCCGGATAATTTCTATTGGGCCGAGTTAACCCTAACTTCTAATAATGACAGTGTTGCCTGAGTGTTCGGCCAGCTACGCAGTCAGTGATCTAATTCTGATAGATATATAGAACAGAAGGATTTGTTTGGGCGAATACCTGTCGAGAAGAAAGAAATCATGTATCACACAGTTTCGTTTCTGCTTACCATGGAAAACCCCCCCAAAACAATCGGTGAGACTCGGACATTGAGGCTATTCTATAACAATCGGTGGGACTCGGACATTGAGGTGGGGGGAAAAAGCCGGTACGCGATATCCGGTACACCCGGTACCCGGTATCGTATTAAACATAAAGTGAAATGGATTACCGGTTTATCGTTATGAAAGGTGTCATAGTTAGGGGATTATAAAACTTCCAGATAGTAGATTCTAACAAACATTTTCACAGTTACGTTTAATATCGATGCTTAATTAATGGGAAAACAGTTTTTGTTGCAAAATAAAATAATGTCTTTGTAAAATTGATATGGTGTGTTTGTTGATTTGACTAATTTTAGCAGTTGTAAATTAACCTTATTTGGTAATAATTTCAAAAAGTATTTATGAATACAACACCTTATCTTATTTTTTTTTATAATTTTAAAGAAATGTCGCTAATTGGTTTTTTGTCACCCGGCAAATTGATGCTTTAATAACTAAGTGTCGCTATCATTAGTGTTAATGCTGATCAAAGAAGATGTTCTACAGTTTGAAAACAATATATGTATAGAAGTGTAAGATACTTGTGCACGAGGAGTTTATTTAAAGGGAAAGTGCATGTTGAAAGTTCTTACATTGTCATGTGGGTCAAAAGAGTTGAAGAGTTGATAGAAAGTACTGATTATACACTTGGTCAATAAACGATAAAGTGTTGCAATTGGATAGCAAGAAGGAGAGTTTGAGAGAGGAAGTGGTGTATATAAAATCACAATCCATGCGCAACAATTTATTATTTGTAAACATACCGGAGGCCCGGCAGGGTGTGCATGAAAACTGTGAGGAAGGAGTAAAATTGTTTTTACATGAGAAAATGAAAGTGGCGAAAGAGATAGCAGATGAGATAGTCTTTGACAGAGTTCATCGCATCGGCCCGAAGGTGGAGGGAAGGTGCCGTACAATCGTTGCACGATCCAGAGAGTTTGTGCGGAGGCAGTCGCTGAAGTTGCGGGTACTCATTTCAAGGTACATGAACAGTTTCCACCTGAGGTCATTGGAAAAAGGAAGAATCTTTATCCCATGTTGAGGGAGGCAAGGCAGCAGAACAAGAGGGCCTGGATCGCCTGTGACACCCTTTACATCGACGGCAAACCAGTGCGAGACTAGGGGTGCGAATGGGATGGATTGCGTGTTATGTCTTGGAACGTTCAGGGTCTTACTACAGATAAGCGTGAAGATCATACATTGACCAAAAATTATAGTGTTTTCCTATACGAAAGTTGGGCTACTTATAGTAGTGATTTTAATTTGTCG
>CM037781.1:62312681-62349315 GCA_021229015.1 Solen grandis | reverse complement strand
GTGTATGAATGTATAACTGTAAGTATTATTTACTTAATCACATGTAACAAATGCAGAATACAGAACGTGGGACAGACGGGTAACACAATGAAAGAATGATGGTATGGACATGCAGCAGACATACGATCAAAAAATAACGTCAAGCCAGTCGCACGTCATTTTTCACAGAAAGGACATACGTCAGATAACGTCAAGATTACTGTCTTGACAACGACACCACACAATTGTAACACTAGATTGAGGACAGAGGAAAGTTATATTGACATGCTCAAAACCAGACACCCAGGTGGCTTAAATTTGATACAGTAATACATTGTGGAGAAATGTGGACCCTCTGTATCTGCTATACAATGTGACAGTTGTTATAAATCTATAAAGGGAGAGATATTTAAACTTAGAAGACACATACAACTGGTACATTCTGAAGTCACTACCAAACTGGTGTATCCATTTTGTTCTAATTGTTATGCCATCATACAAAATCTAAAAAAACATGCCTTGAAGTATCATGAACTGGACCCTTCTTTATATGTACTCGAAACTAAAACATTAAAAAAAATATACATACATGTACCAACCACGCATATCGAAAATTTCAACTTGGATATCGCCCCTTGAAGCTAGATGCAAACCAAAATTTGTGATTAACCAACCACTCACAAGTATGAAGAAAAATACATTAAAACAAGCAGTGTCAACCAATACGACATCCAATACAACATCCGGGCAACATACAGTATCCACAGACGAACTTCTAGAAGACTTATATCTATCATCCTCAGAATCAAGCCTAAGAGGGAGCAGCAGTATGTCGACCATCCTACAAGACGAAGGCAACACAAATACAAACATTCCACATGGGATCCAACGTGTATATGGAGCTTTTAACTCACTTTTTTTAAGACTGTATTATATATTTTTAGAGTTATTAAATATATATTTATTTTTAGATTGTATTGTGCTACTAAATTTAGACTGTATAATTAATAATTATGATATCTATTTTTAGAATCACATGACATATTGGACATGTTTTATATGACTTCAGTAATCAAAATTTCTTGTTTGTTAGCTTGATGAAGATCTTTGCAGATCAAAACTAGTTAGTACAATAAACTTCTAAATATTTTAACTGTTGTTTGGAGTTTGTACAGTTTCCCTTCCTACCCTATCAAAGTTATGGCCAGGACAAGAAAGTCGACACCCTCCCACTAACCATCTCTGCCAAACAAACAACTAGATATTTGGAAAAGTGTTGTTCTGAGATTACCACTGTGGTGACTGTATTTCTGTCATAAAGCTAACTATAGTAACAATAGGTTTCAAAATATTCACTGGTGCTAGGGGAGTTCAGTTGCTCTAGAAACTCTGACACTCATGTATAAATGTGCCTGTACATATACCTGCTTAGAATACTAGGTCAGCCTGACCTGTGGTGCCCAGTGGCCTGCTTGGACACATGACCTGATATCAACCTTGATCTTCGCATCAGTATCTTCGCAGTCATGGTAACTAAACTGCCTCATCACCACCTGCTGAAACACAAAACAATAGAGCCTGTGTTAGTTGTCACATGTAGTTAGCAGTCAACCTGTCCATAGCAGCCAACTCCATTTAGCAGCATTTAGCCTTGACTGGCCCTTTAAGACAAGTTTGACTGAAGACTATATTGTTTGTATGCATGTTTACATTATAAGTGAAAGTAACCAAACTTGTTTGATATCCATTGTGCTTAAGAACACTGTATAGAGACAGAGGGAATCAAGCAACAAAAAGGTCTGAAATTCCTTTTAACTATTCACTGATTGTCAAACTTTGATGTGTTTACAAATGGATATTCTTACAAAGTTTGGTAATTATCATATAATAATGATGTTTTTTTTCTTCAGTTTTGTAACTTAAAGTGTCACAAATGTGGTACTATCTGGGTCATTTGGCTCGTGTCTTATTATACAATATACACTCTGACCAAGTTTCTGATAACAGCTGGTCTACATAATGGTCGAATATCCCCGACTGACTTATTCCGTTTCACTACATGACATCATACGTGGGGAAATAGGCAAGCAAACAGTCATGATACAGTATTAATTTATTGACCAATAAAAATACGACATTCAAGTGCAACACTCTTTGGCATGGAGGCCTGAAAGTCATGTAAACAATAAACAAGAGGGCCAAGATGGCCCTTGATCGCTCACCTGAGAAAGATGATTGCTTAAGAAATAAAGATGCTTGAGTGTAAAAGTGAAATCTGGCTTTTTTTATGGTGAAAAGGGTGTAACTCCTAAATTTACTAGTCAATATCAGTTATAATTGAACCCGATTGCGAGATTATGGGTATAAACATGTCTTAAAGTTTTTTTTGGTCATAAGCATTGTCATAAAGTTTGAAGATGATTACTCAAAAGATGAAGATGCTAGAGTGTAAACAACGTGAAATCTGGCATTTTTTTTATATTAAAAGAGGCTTAACTCCTGACCTAATCAAATGATCTCAGCCATTATCAAACTCAATCGAGACATTATGGTCATAAGCATTGCCATAAAGCTCAATAAGAAGATGCTGCGAAAAAAAATATGGCATTTTTTATATTAAAAGGGGATTTGGATCTCAGCCGTCATAAGCATTGCCATAAAGTTTGAAGATGATTACTCAAAAGATGAAGATGCTAGAGTGTAAACAACGTGAAATCTGGCATTTTTTTATATTAAAAGAGGCTTAACTCCTGACCTAATCAAATGATCTCAGCCATAATCAAACTCAATCGAGACATTATGGTCATAAGCATTGCCATAAAGCTCAATAATGAAGATGCTAGCGAATAAACGAAGTGAAATATGGCATTTTTTATATTAAAAGGGGCATTACTTCTGACCTAATTATGGATAAAACTCAATTGTTTGGAAGCATTGCCATAAAGTTTGAAGATGATTGTTCAAAAGATGAAGATGCTAGAGTATAAACAACGTGAAATCTGGCATTTTTTTATATTAAAAGGGGCATAACTTCTGACCTAATTGACGGATCTCAACCATAATCGAACTCAATTGAGACCTTATGGTCAAATATGGCATTTTTGGAATATTAAAAGGGGCATAACTCCTGACCTAATGGTATGATATCAGCCTTATGGTTATAAACATTGTTATCAAGTTTGAAGATAATTGCTCATGAAATGAAGATGCTTGAGTGCAAACAATGTGAAATCTGGCTTTTTTGAATTTTAAAAGGGGCATAACTCCTGACCTAATGTTCGATATCAGCCATAATCGAACTTGGCCGAGATTTTATGGTTATAAACATTGTTTTGAAGTTTGAAGATAATTGCTCATAAAATGAAGATGCTAGAGTGCAAACGAACAAATTGTGGACGACAGACGGACGGACGACGGACATTCATCGAGACCTAATGTTCCGATATCAGCCATAATCGAACTTGGCCGAGATTTTATGGTTATAAACATTGTTTTGAAGTTTGAAGATAATTGCTCATAAAATGAAGATGCTAGAGTGCAAACGAACAAATTGTGGACGACAGACGGACGGACGACGGACATTCATCGATCCTAAAAGCTCACCCTGAGCACACGTGCTCAGGTGAGCTAAAAAAATGACTGCGGCCGGCACCTGTATAAAAAATTATGATTGGTTTCAAAAGCGACCAATGAAATAACCTAAAACAACCAAATTCAACTGTAATATCCTGGCCACGGCCTATAGATGGTCTATCGATCGGCCCTGGGTATTCAACAATGGGTCTACATATGCCATGTTATATAGGGAACATTTTCAATTCTGTACTTTTGGTCAATTAAGGGGCCAGAACTCGGAAAGACTTGCTAGACATTTATCAGACCTGCCATTAAACATTGTGACTAAGTTTGACAGTGGATGATTTAGCTACATTTGTCAGAGAAATCTATAATAAACACTGCCCCACACAAGCCCTCCACAGATGTTCCCAAAATGTTCCATCATACAAGGAGCATATAAATGAAACTGTAAATTAATAAAGGCTGTAATACTGTATAAACAACAGATCTTTGCGATATTGGCTACCTACTGATCAGTATCTATCAGCAAAATATATCAGCATAATTAACAATTAGTTTTGAATTTGGAGTGTTCAATAATTATTACATATTGCCCCATCTACAACAAATGGAGGTTTCTGATGTTATTGTTTACCATATCATTACACTGACATTCTGTCATGGTGGTCGTGTGACAGTAGACAATGATTCAGATACATGAAGGTTGTATGGTTTGAACCCCTAGCAGTGGTACCATTCCAACTGAGGCACTATAGAGAAGGCCTTGGTATTACCAATATGTCACATTTCTATATAGATATACAAGTATCAAATAGTATTTCATTAGTTTTAAAACAATTTTGAAAAAAGCAACAACAATATAATGGGATAATGACTTTCAAGTGAACTTACAATTTGTTGTGAGTATGGCACCACACTGTTCACTCAACCCCGGCCTGTCTGGAACTGGACTTTCAAAGTATGATCTTGTCCCTACTTTCCTATTTCTAACTTTACATATAAATACATTACAATGTCATATTGGAACATGAGTTGGTTAATTAAAGATTGCACACAATAAAACAAATATATAACCTCAAAGATCAAACAATACATTGAATATAAAGGAAAATAATATCACAGAGTTTGGTAAACTTCTCTGATGCTTCATATAAAATATTCATTATTTATACATCACTGAAGTTATCACTTTAGGTGATAATACCCCAACACAATGTTTGATAGAAACAGACATAGATTGTCATTGTTGTATGGTAAATCATTTTTCACAAACTTACTAACAATATGTACAACAAAGCTTAGTAACAGTCTCTCCTGTGACATTTCCTCCATTTCCGGCCAGTGGTTTTAGAGATATTCAGTATGTACATTAAACATAAACTTTGTCAAAAATCATCTCTGCAAAATGTGATGATTATATACAAATTAAGTCTGATAACAACAAAAAATATCAAGCTTGGTCCACTTATGGTTTTTGAGATAGAGTACAAAGTTGTTTCTTCAGTCATACAGATGGATGAATGATCTAATTCCAGTATCAAGAATACACATTTATATAACTACACACACATTATGGGCATGTTTAGATTAATATCTTTGCATTAATTTACTTTTTAAGAAAATTATATATCATTCAATAAACTGAAAACAACAATTAATTTTATAGGAAATTAGGTGATTGAGATGCAGGATTGTTTTCCGATGAAATATATACATACAACTATACCAGCTTGATGACATGATTACAACATTGAACATATCCTTTTTTCTCCAATATATACCCATTTTTCGGGGAAAATACATGTATTGTCAAAATAAGTTATTAAAAAAATTTCTTAAAAATTTTTTATTTTTCAAAATCATGAAGCCGTCCTGAAAATAAAAAAAATAAGTTAAAAAAAATCTGTTTTCCATCTTTTTTTTAAATATTTGTTAACTTAAAACATTAATTTTAGGTTCATGAATTTAAAAGAGTAAAATGTAAATTTTGAAAGAATTGTTCTTAAAAAAATAAGCCTGTTACCCTTAAATCCCAATTCCACTTTCTTACATCAGAAATATACAAGTGGTGGAAGTTCATGTGTGGTTGACAAGATAAAGTGTCTCTTCTATGAGGACTCACTGTCTGGGGAAGCTGTCGGCTGGCTGTAGAAGTGTAGCCCGTCCAAGTCTCTCCCTGTCACCACAAACCTGGAGTTGATGAGTGTCTCAACGGCTTCATTTAGTCGACCTTCAACCACACAGGCCACATTTTGCTTAATGTTGAGAACAGAATCAAGAAACTGGATCATTGACCTATCTGCCATATCAACCCCATATAACCACACTAATTTTAGATGTGTTGATTTCGGAGACAGACAAGTACATCTATCACCAAAGTCTAAACAATGCAGAACCAGGCGTGATAACTGAGTCAGGTAGGGCAGGATGGTGACTATCTCATCTAGAGAATGTGGATCGCTTATATTCTTCAAATCCAGTATCCGTATCCTGGTCTGTACATGTGGGTGTGGAACAAAGTATACAGGTGTACCTTGGACCTTACACCATATGAGGGGTGTTGTGTTGATTGTAACCTTAGTGATATCACAGTCCTCTACATTAAGATCTTTAAGCTGTGAACAGTGAGACAGGTCCAGATGACGGGAACACCCCTCCTCTCCTCCAGTAATGTTATTCAGAACCAGGTTTAATAACTGAGTCAGGTTAGGCAGGATGGTGACTATCTCATCTAGATAATGTGGATCGCTTATATTCTTCAACTCCAGTGTCTCTATCATGGTCTGGATATGTGGTTGTGGAACAAAGTATACAGGTTTACCTTTGACCGTACACCTTTTGAGTGATGTGTTGATTGTAACCTTAGTAATATCACAGTCCACTACAGTAAGATTCCTTAGCTGTGAACAGTGAGACAGGTCCAGATGACGGGAACACCCTTCCTCTCCTCCAGTAATGTTGTTCAGAACCAGGCGTGATAACTGAGTCAGGTAGGGCAGGATGGTGACTATCTCATCTAGAGAATGTGGATCGCTTATATTCTTCAAATCCAGTATCCGTATCCTGGTCTGTACATGTGGGTGTGGAACAAAGTATACAGGTGTACCTTGGACCTTACACCATATGAGGGGTGTTGTGTTGATTGTAACCTTAGTGATATCACAGTCCTCTACATTAAGATCTTTAAGCTGTGAACAGTGAGACAGGTCCAGATGACGGGAACACCCCTCCTCTCCTCCAGTAATGTTGTTCAGAACCAGGTATGATAACTGAGTCAGGTTAGGCAGGATGGTGACTATCTCATCTAGATAATGTGGATCGCTTATATTCTTCAACTCCAGTGTCTCTATCATGGTCTGGACATGTGGGTGTGGAACAAAGTATACAGGTGTACCTTGGACCGTACACCTTTCGAGTGATGTGTTGATTGTAACCTTAGTAATATCACAGTCCTCTACATTAAGATCTTTAAGCTGTGAACAGTGAGACAGGTCCAGATGACGGGAACACCCTTCCTCTCCTCCAGTAATGTTGTTCAGAACCAGGTTTAATAACTGAGTCAGGTTAGGCAGGATGGTGACTATCTCATCTAGATAATGTGGATCGCTTATATTCTTCAACTCCAGTGTCTCTATCATGGTCTGGACATGTGGGTGTGGAACAAAGTATACAGGTGTACCTTGGACCGTACACCCTTCGAGTGATGTTGTGTTGATTGTAATCTTAGTAATATCACAGTTCTCTACAGTAAGATTCCATAGCTGTGAACAGTGAGACAGGTCCAGATGACGGGAACACCCTTCCTCTCCTCCAGTAATGTTGTTCAGAACCAGGCGTGATAACTGAGTCAGGTAGGGCAGGATGATGACTATCTCATCTAGATAATGTGGATCGCTTATATTCTTCAACTCCAGTGTCTCTATCATGGTCTGTACATGTGGGTGTGGAACAAAGTATACAGGTGTACCTTGGACCTTACACCCTTCGAGTGATGTTGTGTTGATTGTAACCTTAGTAATATCACAGTCCTCTACAGTAAGATTCCTTAGCTGTGAACAGTGAGACAGGTCAAGATGAAACTCTTCAAAATCATTGAACTCTCTATCATAATTATCATTTAAGTTCAACTTCAGCGTCTTCAGCTGTGTTACCCTCCTCACACCTGTCATGAACCTTTGGCAGTCTGTATGACTTTTGAATTCCACACCTTTGATGCTTAATACCTCCAGCGTGGTCACATTGTCACTGTACAAATATCTATAGAATGCTTCACATATTGACTTCTTCAGTTCCAGTGATGATAGTGACCTGTTGTCATACAATGCTTTGTACAACTGGTCTTCCTTGTCCTGGGACAAATTCCATTTTAAGACTAGACTCATATGCTGGCACTTAGACACAAGACTCACGAGGCAGTTGAAGACGTCATCTGGAAACTCATCTAGATTTTTAGAGATATTTACACATCCATATTGTATATGGGACATATCAGTACTAATTAAAAGTTGTAGAGTCTCCCAGTCAGTATTGTACAATGTATAATCATCAATAACAACAGCCTCCAGATGACAGTATGGTGGTGGTTGTCCACTCTCCTTACCCTCTCTAGCACACTCACACAGCAGGTTTTGTATTGATCTATATTCCCAGCTTTCTTCCTCATCTTGCTGATTGATGTATTTCTTCATCTTCTCATCATCCATCACGATGTTCCATATTTGATGCAATAATGATGTCATGATTTTGGAGTCCATGCCACTCACAAAAATAAACAGGGAACGCATTTCAAGAATTTTATAGAAGGTGTTAAATGTTTCGGGCAGATGTGCCGACTCAGGATTCATGACCAGGAAAACAGCTGCCAGAAAGTCCTGAAAAGATTTGTGGAGGAATGAAAGTTTTTTCTTCTCTTCATCAAGAGGACTTGCATAAATTTCCTGACACAACAATCCTGTTGTTAAGCAGGATTTTACATCATCTTCAGACAAATTTTCAAGTTCTGCCTCCACATGGTCAAAAACAAGTTGCTCTTTAAATGTTGCTGTAAAGGCAAGATGTGCCAGAGAAAGAAGTAGTCTCTTATGGATCTTGCAGTACTGTTTTTGTTTTAGACATAATGGGAATTCTGACTCTTGGGTATTTCCTACTGATAATGACTTCTTTTTATTTCTTTCCCATGCATCCTTTAGAAGGTGGTTTATCATAGCACTGTATAGATGAACTTGTGAGCTTCCAGTAACTGCTTTCTCATCATGATGCCACAACGTTACCAACTGTTTTAGTAGAATTGGAATGTTCAGGAAATGTTTAAGATCTTTATCTTTAAGCTGTTGAATTAAGCCTTTACTGTCCTTTTCAACATTTTTCTTCTTATTCAGCAGATCTACCATGTCCTTTATATATCTATCTGATGCACTCCTATCAATACCTTTAAGCTTGACTTGCCTATCCATCTCAATTGGCCCCAGTCTCAACTCTTCTAGCTTCCATGGCCGGGTGGTGGTGAGGATGGTAAACCTCTCAAAATGACATAAGTCTGGCAGGCCATGAGTTGTGTACATGGGGGTTTCATAGGCATCAGGGACTGTCCACTCATCTAGACCATCCAATATGACAAGACATGAGTTTTCCTTACATTCATTTTTAATAAACATGTCTAGAAATTCTGGATCCTTAAAATACCACTTTTTGATCATATCACTGATAATCCACTGCTTCCTGATATTCCTTAAAGGGATGTAGAATAGGAAGTCAAACTTCTTCATGACTGTCAAGAAAACATCAGGGATATATTCATTAATATTTTCCCCAGAATGTTCCTGACACCATGCCAAAACCAGCATTTTACTCAGTTCAGTCTTCCCATGCCCTGCATCTCCAGAAATGTAGATCCGCTTAAACTGTTTCTCATCATGGAAGAAAACATTGTTCATGTTTGTACCTCTGTCTTGTCCCATTAATGTCATAAGCCAGTCTATGTCTGTATCAGTATTGCCATTACTGCCCCCTGTGTCATCTGTCACCAGTACAATACATGGTTCTACATACAATCTGTTAACCTCTGGTAGTGTGGCTGGTTGTAACTGAGCTATGTAGGTTTCTATCAGACGGCACTTTAGTTCTGAAAATAAATGTAAAATGTTCAAATGAAGCAATTAAGGATAAACAATACTGTTATACTGTTTTGAAATAAGATACGAAATTGATAACAGATATTTTAGATATTATGTGTGACAAGCTTCACATTCCAGTATTACATCTATCCTATATTTTCTGATAAAACTGAAACAAAACAACAAGAGGGTCATATGTCCCTAGATTGCTCACCAGAGTACATGTATATCTTATTTAAAATGATTCAAGTCATATAATTTTACCTAGTTTCTCCAGAAGCAACCAGATTCAAGTTTCAAATAAAAAAGAATTCTTAATATAGTCAATCATCTGGAGGCCTCATTTTTCAAGGCATCAAAATACTTACGCAGTTGTGGTATGAAACCTTGAGGTTATTATTAATGCAAAACAAGAATTAATTCTGAACATAAGTTCCAGAAGAGAAGAATTTTTCAATATTTCTGTATTTAACAAAATTTATCAACCCCCTAAGGGCCTCATTTTCAAGTCATCATCCTTATTTTAGCATTATTGTAGACAGTCATGAAGTGACAACTTATGCCAAATGAAATCAAATTCTGACCCATGGCTTCATAGAAGAATTGTTTTTTTTTTCTATATAGAGTATATATAAGAAAAATAGGTGACCCCCTAGGGCATCTTTTTTTAATTAAGGATCAACATCATTTTAGCAAATATGACAGACATTCATGAGGTGACCATTTGTGCCAAATGAAATAAAATTCTGACTATTGGCTTAATAGAAGAAGAATGGGGCCTTTTTTAAGGAAATCAAATTCTGACCATTGGTTTCAGAGGAGAATATAAAATAAAATTCTGTTGGTTGCCATGGAAATCAGAGTTCTGCAGTGATCAAGTTTATTTAAGCAACTTTTGTGAAGGTTCACCCAAGAATCATCCCTATTATGTTTAATCAAATTTTGCCAACAGTTTCAGAGGAGATGTCGTTTAAAGCAAATTGTTGATGACTAATGACAGACGACGGACACTCCTTTTAGCTCACCTTGAGCTCGTTTTGGTGACCTAAACAAGAGGGTCAAGAGGCCCTGAATCGCTCACCTGAGTATAGGGTTACCAAGGAACATCTGTACTAGAATATTTTGAAATTTGGCCAGTAGTGTTGAAGGTGATGATTTCTAAAAGTTTATAATTCATTTATTTCCATTGCCATGGCAACCAGAGTTCCGCACGTATCAAGTTTATTTAAGCAACTTTTTGTGAAAGTTCACCAAAGGATCATACCTGTGAAGTATAGTCAAATTTTGCCCAGCGGTTTCAGAGGAGATGTTGTTTAAGACTTGACTTGACTTGACTACTGAAGTTTACCATCGCTTCGACAGTATTTCAGTCATAAAGCGACGTCCAACTAATTACAGGTGGAGGAAGACTCTGAATGCACGGAGGCATCCGGGTAAAACCACTGACCTACCGCAAGCTAGCTGGAAGACTTCCTCACATGAAAACCCGAATGACCCTGCCAGAATTCGAACCCACGCGGTGAGGGGCTGAGTGAGTGTTAAAGTCAGCCACGGAGGCCCCAGATGTTGTTTAAACTTTTCACTATAACCATATAAGGCAAATTAGACCCGCCCCTGGTGGCCATGGCCATAGCAGATGAGAATAACTTTAGCAATCTTGTTAGATTGGTAAAGGCTTACCCAAAGAACATCTGTACTAAAAATATTTTGAAATCTGGCCAGTACTTTAAAAAGAGATGATTTTTTAAGTTTTCATAATTTATTTCTTTCTGCTGCCATGGTAACCATTGTTTTACATAGATCATGTTTATTTTGGCAATTTTTGTGGAAGTTCACCCAAGAGGATCATCCCTGCTAAGTTTAATCAAATTCTGTTCAGCAGTTTCAGAGGAGATGTCAAATAAAGATTTCACTATATACATATTAGGCGAATTAGCGCCACCCCTGGCAGCCATGTTTTTTTTATGGCTCAAATAATTTTAGCAATCTTGGTAGAGAGTTACCCAAGGAACATTTGTACCAAAACATTTTAAAATTTGGCCAGTGGTTTTGAAGAAAATGATATTTAAAGATTTCCTTATTTTTAGTTGCCATGGCAACCAGAGTTCTACATTGATCAAGAGTATTATAGCAACTTTTCTGAAGGTTCATTCAAGGATCATCCCTATTAAGTTTAATCAAATTCTGTCTAGCTGTTTCAGAGGAGATGTCCTTTAAGGCAAATTGTTGACGATGCACGACGGACGATGCAAAACGAGAGATACAGGGTGGACACAATATATTCTAACAATATAATAGTATGACAGGTGACCTTTAAGTGTTATCTTGACCTTAAACCAAGACATCCAAAAACTACGCTCAGCACATCCTCTCAGAATGGTTGACATTTCTGTCAAATAATTTCATTTTTCTTCAAGTGATACTTAAGATACAGAGCTTACATGAAATATTCTCACATTGTAATAGTTTGACATGTGACTTTCAAGTGTGAACTTGACCTTGAACCAAGACATCCAAAAACTACGCTCTGCACATCCCCTCTGTATACTTAACATTTCTGTCAAATAATTTTGATTTCCTTCCAGTGGTTCTTAAGATGCAGAGCAGACACAAACAAGAGGGCCATTATGGCCCTGAATCGCTCACCTGAGAAACATTGCCCTTAATGCCAATTATTGTATTACAAGTCATATTCAATACATAATCTATGCAGAAGTACAGCAATATCATCTAAATTCAACACAAAAAATGTACCTGCCATCCAAACTTTAAAGGTCAAAAGTCTATGTAAAATCAAGTGACCCCTGGGATGGTGCCAATAATGACCCCAGGGTCATGATTTGAACAACTTGGTAATGGCCCCATGAGACAATGCCACACACCAAATATCTAAATTCCAGGCCTTGCGGTTTCTGACAAGAATTTTTCTAGTTTTTCTTATATAAATCTTTGTAAAATAAAGTGACCCCTGGGAAAGGGCCAATTTTGACCCCAGGGTCATGATTTGAACAAACTTGGTAATGGTCCATAAGACAATGCCACACACCAAATATCTAAGCTCTATTTATTGAAAATCTATTTTTAGCTCCTGTGACCCAGATATGCAATGGACCGGAACCATTTGAACAACTTTGGTAGAACTTCATGCAAGGAACATCACAGGCAATTTTCATCAAATTTAGCCCAGTGGTTTCGGAAATTTGAAATAATTGTGGATGCCCGACAGACGCCGGACAGCCATTGATCCTAAAAGCTACGTGTTCACGTGATCTAAAAATTCTAGTATGACATTCGACCTTCAAGTTTGACCTTGACCTTAAACCTAGACATCAGAAAACTGTGCTCTGCAAATCCTTTCAGCATGGTTGACCTTTCAAATAATTTCTATTTCCTTCCAATGGTTCTTAAGATACAGAGTGGACACAACATATTCTAGGATGACATTTAATGGTCAAGGGGTGTTACCTTGACCATTAACCAAGACATCAGAAACAAGTAATAATTTTAACAGTGAACAGTACTAAGTCTCCCAAACAAAGTTTCTCCTTAGACATTCATACACAAATGTTTTTTTATGAAATAATGTCAAAAGTAAGTATGGGTAGGGATCTCAAAGTTTTTTAAATAAAGGTCAGAAGTAAAACTGATGGGGAGGGGCCAGACCCCCGGGGACACTAAGGAAGTACCATTAGATCTCTCTCAACAAGAGGAATAAGAATATATATGGTTTATGGGTAGGGATCTGAACAGTTTTTGAGATTTAAGGTCAAAAGTTTAACTGAAGGGATGGGGCCTGACCCCTGGGGACACCGAAATAGTACTATTAATCTGTCTCATCATAAGGATCAAGAATATAATTATATGGTTTATAAGAGGGGATCTGAACAGTTTTTGAGATTTAAGGTCACAAGTTTAACTGAAGGGAGGGGGCCTGACCCCTGGGGACACCGAAATGGTACCATTAATCTGTCTCACCATAAGGATCAAGAATATATATGGTTTATAAGAGGGGATCTGCACAGTTTTCTGGACAGTATTCAGCACTATATATTACTGTTATTAAGTACTGTATGTATATTAGTATGTCCAATTAAAATAAGTTTTCACTTCCGTTAGCACATGTGCCAACTGGTATTGCAGTCGAATGTAAAGCCGTGATTGTAATAATTTTCAGTGACTGATATTTTCTATGAGATTGTTTGAGGGTATCAAATACGCGATTTGTGCTTGTTTCCAGTGTAACTGATCATATTTGATAAGTTATTAGTCAGTATATGTTTGTATTTTAATGTATATACATGTAGGTCATGACCTACTTATCGCTTCACTTGTAATACATTTCATGTCTTCTGTATTGAGCTTGGTTGATTAATTATTTCATGATGTGTGGGATTAGTAATGAATAAAGTTTATCTTATTAATATGCAACCGTGATATGAAAAACCTTTGGTGTAGTTAATGCAGTGAAATGTGAACTGTCAACCTATGTAGTGCTTCGCTGTTGAGATACAATTATTTACACCTATAAATAACCTTTTTTGCACCACTGGTTTATGGAATTAGCGCAATAAGGAAAAGCACAACTTCAGTATTTTTTCCTGCAAGGGGTGGTGAGTTCTATTTCAGCCAAAACCGTTTTGTTTTTTTTCAATTCTTTTCAGAATATTGATAAGTAATAATTTAAATACGAAATGTTACATTTATTATTTTGTGTTTGTTCATTTGTATTTGGGGGCCGCCGTGGCCGAGCGGTTACAGTCACGGACTACAAATCTCTCAGCCCCTCACCGCTGTGGGTTGGAATTCCGGTAGGGACTTCGGATTTTTCATGTAAGGAAGCCTTCCAGCTGGCTTGCGGTAGGTCGGTGGTTCTACCCGGGTACCTCTGTGTACTCGGGGTCTTCCTCCACCTGTAACTAGCTGGACGTCGCTATATGATTGAAATACTATCGCAGCAACGGTAAACCCCAATACAACATACAACATTTGTATTTGCTACTTTTTATTTAAATCGTAGACCACAAGACCCCGTTATTCAGTAAACAAGAGGGCCATGATGGCCCTGGATCGCTCACCTGAGTATAGGGTTACCCATGGAACATCAGCCTGTATTAAAACATTTTGAAATCTGGCCAGTAGTTTTGAAGGAGATAATTCCTGCAAAGTTTATGCAAATTCTGTCTAGCAGTTTCAGAGGAGATTCAATATATACATATAAGGCAAATAAGCCCCGTCCATGGCAGCCATGTTTTTTACAGATCAGAATAATTTTAGCAGCTTCAACCAAGGATCATCCCTGCAAAATTTATCAAATTCTGTCAAGCGGTTTCAGAGGAGATGTCATTTTAAAATTTCACTATAGACATATAAGGCAAATTAGCCCTGCTCCTTGCAGCCATGTTTTTTACGAACTGGAATAATTTAATTAACTTTCGTGAAGCTTCACAAAAGAATCATCCCTGCCAAATATAATTTAATTCTATCGAGCGGTTTCAGAGAAGATGTCGTTTAAAGATTTCACTATGCAAATCAGCCCAGCCCATGGTGGCCATGTTTTTCTATGGTTCAGAATAATTTTAGCAGCTTTGTGAAGCTTCACCCAATGATCTACCTTGCCAAATTTAATCAAATTCTGTCCAGGGGTTTCAGAGGAGATGTAGTTTAAAGATTTCACTATATACATATAAAGCAAATTAGCCCCGCCCCTAGCAGCCTTGTTTTTTTACGGATTAGAATAATTGTAGCAACCTTTGAGAAGCTTCACGCAAGGATCATCACTGCCAAATTCAATTAAATTCTGTCTAGAAGTTTCAGAGGAGATGTCATGGCGTCCATGGTTTTTTTTTATGGATCGGAATAATTTTTGAAAATTTTGTGTAGGTTTACCCAAGGATCATCCCTGCCAAATTTAATCAAATTCTGCCTAGCAGTTTCTAAAGGAGATGTCCTTTAAAGTAAATTGTTGACGACGGCGCAGGGTGATCACAAAAGCTAAAAAAAAAAAAAAGAATAAAAAAAATCGAAATCTCTATACATAAAAATTATAGAGAGAGATCAAACTTATTCTTTCTTTATTTTTTTTATTCTTTTCGACAAAGAGTCCTGTGCATAGACTGTAATAAGGTCAAAAAAGTAGAAAAGAGAAAGAAAGGGGAACAGTATGCTTATTTTAAGCCAACCATTAAAACATTTTGTTTTAATCTTTTCTTGTTGAGATATAAGGTCATGAATAAAATTCAGGTGGTGGGACCCGACCTCTGGGTGACCTCAGGAGACACAAAAGTTATACCATTCAATCTGTCATCATCATGAGGAATTAGAATATCCAATGGTTAGGGTGGGGATCTGAACTGTTTTTGAGATATAAGGTCATAAGTAAAATGAGGGGCGGAGCCTGACCCCTGGGTGAAGTCAGGGGACACCAAATTCTTCTTATTATGAGGAAAAAAAATATATATTTCAGGGTTGGAAATTGGAAATATTTAAACAAAATACATTTTTATGCAAAAATCCAGTTTTAAGGGGAGCTGGTCCTGACCCCAAGGACCCTACATTTACAACAAGAAGGCCAAATAGAGAGAAAATGATAAAGTAAGGAAAACATTTACACATAATAAATTATATAGTATATAATTTTAATAATTTTTAGTTCTGGTGGCCATCTTGGTAGGCAGATCGAATGATTTTAGCTATTTTTTCAGTACCACTAAGGATCATTCCTGTAAAATTTCATTAAAATCTGCTCAGCGGTTTAGGAGGAGATGACATTTAAAGATTATTCTATTTTTAGCTCTGGCGGCCATCTTGGTTGGCGGATCGAAATGATTTTAGCTATTTTTCCTCAGTACCATCAAAGGATCATTCCTGTAAAATTTCATCAAAATCTGCTCAGCTGTTTAGGAGGAGATGTTTAAAGCAAAAGTTGACGACGCACAACTTGGTGCTCAGACAAGCTAACAAGAGGGCCAAGATGGCCCTTGGTCGCTCACCTGAGAAAGATGATTGCTTAAGAAATAAAGATGCTTGAGTGTAAAAGTGAAATCTGGCTTTTTTTTATGGTGAAATGGGCATAACTCCTAAATTTACAAGACAATATCAGTTATAATTGAACCCGATTGTAAGATTATGGGCATAAACTTAAAAATGATTGTTAAAAAAATGAAGTTGGTAGAGAATAAACAAAGTGAAATCTTGCATTTTTTGTATTAAAAGGGGCATAACTCCTGACCTAAATGACCCATCTCAGTCACAATTGAACTCAATCGAGACATTATGGTCATTAACAATGTCATAAAGTTTGAAGATGATTGCTAAAAAAAGGAAGATGCTAGAGTGTAAACAAGTGAAATTGGCTTTTTTATATTAAAAGGGGCTAACTCCTGACCTAATTGACGGATCTCAGCCATAATCGAATCAATCGAGACCTTGGTCATAAATTGTATTAAGTTTGAAATGATTGCTCAAAAGATGAAGATGCTAGAGTGTAAACAAAGTGATTTCTGGCATTTTTTGAATTTTAAAAGGGGCATAACTCCTGACCTAATAATACGATATCAGCCATAATCGAACTTGGCCGAGATTTTATGGTTATAAACATTGTTTTGAAGTTTGAAGATAATTGCTCATAAAATGAAGATGCTAGAGTGCAAACGAACAAATTGTGGACGACGGACGACGGACAGACGACGGACATTCATCGATCCTAAAAGCTCATCCTGAGCACACGTGCTCAGGTGAGCTAAAAATCAGGGGGGCACCACTACTCATTGAGGATTATAAGTGTGTGAAGATTTGTAAGATAGGTCTAGTAGCCTCCAAGATATGGCCCATGCAAAGTTGCCGGCATGAGAAAGAATAATAATAACTAGAATCGCAATCGTATTACCTGTCAGTTATGAAATCGCGATATCATCAGTTTTCATGAAAGCAATTCCATTCAGTTCATGAGTCGCATGATTCGAAAAACATATTTCTTCGTTCAATGGCTTGTTGAATACTGTAAACAGTGATCTTTCCAACATTTTTGTCGCAATGTTTAATCAGACTTTTTACCAAGAAGAATACTTTTGAGTATTACCTGTCTGTTATGTAGTCGTAAACTTGAAAACTTTTTTTACGGACTTCGGGTACTGCAACGTTATATGTGTGTTTTGCTTTATGATGGAGACAAATGACAATTGTATTCGATAAACAACAATTGCAAACGACAAACAACAGTATAAAATGACACACAACAATGCAATATGCCACTCAACACTATTACGAACAACTGTTGCATTGAATTACTATCATTTTCATGGAATATCGCATTATCTTTTTTGTGTCATTTCAAATTGATGTCACCGAAGAACAGAATGCAAAAAAAAAAAAAATCGCATAAAAATCAGACTTCATTTTTTTTAAAATTATTAATAGTGATTTCAAGCTAATCGCCCCAAGCGGCAAAATGAGAACCAAAACTGATTAAAATTTTACTATTAGGTACCTAGCAATGCAGCAAATGGTTCAATCAAGTATACAAGTCGCACTAGTCAAACATTCTATTCCTTATATATCACAATTTGAAGCATAAAAACTGATTTACAATTGTTCTAAAGATGATCAAAACTTGGACTGCTGTAAAATGACCAAATCAAGTCCGATCTTCAAAAACTTAACATCACTGGAAAGGGCTCTTTAAGAAATAAAACTGTTGTTATATACTTTCAATGAAATATTTTTAGTTTTGGAGCTATTTGGAGCCAAATAAAAACACAATAATGGTAATATGCCCTTGAACTTTGCAATTTCTTTTTACCTTTTTAATTGTGAGGTCCTTTCAGACATAACAATACATAACTTGTGAAAATATCATGAAGAATGAACAAAAAATAAAGTCAGGAGCGACAAAAACATGTTTTAGAAATTTTAATTTTTCCTAAAATTTAGTGAAGTTTGACCATTTCTAGAGGACAAACCATGCATTTCTTAAATTCGCCACCCCATATATTTTGTGCGTTTATGTCTTGCAAATCATTTGCAGCAAACATAATTCTTCTATCTGATCTGTAACAAAAATGGATAAGTTTTTCGTAGACCTACCCTCATCTGCACAGTTTTTTGCTAGGTTCGAACTTTCAACCTTCCGTTAGTAGCTCAAAAAGTTTTAGCCACTCATCCACTCATACCTAGAAACTATCATACTTTATTAGGCTATCAACAAGGAACACAATGCAACAAACCGCATATGGATCAGACTTCAACATTTTAAATTATAAGTAGAAAAGTGCTTTCATGCTATGCGCCCCCTAGCGGCAAAATGAGAAACAAAATTGATTAAAAATAATGAAGATTGAACAAAAAATAAAGTCAGGAGCTGCAAAAAAGAGGAAACATACGGATTTACAATTGTTTGATAAAAGGATCAAACTTTGGACTGTGGTAATTTGATCAAATGAAGTCCGATCTTCAAAAACTAAACACCAATGGAAAGATCTCTTCACAAACTAAAACTTTTGTTCATATACCTTCTATAAAATATTTTTAGATTGAGAACTATTTTATGCCGATAAAAATAACAATTATTGGTATATGACCTTGACCTTTGCATGTCTTCGCTGTTTTTTTTTCTATGATTTTATTTATATAATAAAAATGCATAAACAGTGAAATAATGACGAAGATTGAACAAAAAATAAAGTCAGGAGCTGCAAATAACCTTAAAAGTCATGCTTTTAAAATGTTGATTTTTCGAAAATATTGGTTAAGTTTGACTGCGTACTGTGGACAAAAAATGCATTTCCCGAATTCGCCACCCCAAATATTTTGTGCGTATATATCTTGCGAATCATATGCAACAAACAAAATTCTTTTATCTCAATTCCAATAAAAATGGGCACTTTTTTTATAAACCTACCCTCATTTTCACTATTTTTGCGAGGTTCGAACTTTCAACCTTCCGTAGTCAAAAAGTTTTATATACGCAGATTTTTGAAACCTATCATATTTGATTAGGCTTTTGACAAGGAACACAATGCAAAAAACCACATCTGAATCAGACCTCAAATAACAGAGTTATTAGCATTTGTTTATTTTTTTCAAAGCTCCCCCTAGCGGCAAAAAGACAAAAATGAAAATTTTCTCAACGTTAGGATCAAGTTCAGATAAATATAAGGAACTGGTAAAAATTTCATAATTGTGGCTTTTTTCTATCATGGTGATATGCCGTTCACAAAAAAGGGTTAGAAAAATAATAATAACTAGAACCGCAAGCGGTATCTCGGTTTTCGCTTTTAACCTAATCAACTTGAACACTTTATATCAACTCAGCCACAATTTTCAATATGAAACAGAACGAAAAGGTTTTTGAAGACCTACTCTCATTTGCACAGTTTTTTTGTTGTTTTTTTTTGCAATGTTAGAACATTCAAACTCTTCTAGAGCAAATATTTTCCCATACCCTGTCCCTTGAAATCCATCACATTCTGTGGTGCTGTCAACAAGGAACAAAATGCTGAAAACCGCATTTCAATCAGACTTTAACATTTTGAGTTATAAGCAAAAGAGTGAGTTTAAGCAAAACGCCCTCTAGCGGCAAAATTAGAAACAAAATTGCAAAAACAGCATATAGTTCAAACAAGTATATAAGTCGCACTAGTTGAACATTCTTTTTCTTATATATCACAACTTGAAGCATAAAAACTGATTAACAATTATTCCAAAAACTAAAACCTCTGTTTATATACTCTCAATGAAATATTTTTAGATTTGGAGCACTTTGTGGCCGAATAAAAACACAATTATCGTAATATGACATAGACCTTTTCAATGTTTTTTAAACTTTTTAATTGTGAGGCCCTTTCAAACTTACCAAAACATAACGTGTGAAAATTTCATGACGAATAAACAAAAAATAAAGTCAGGAGCGACAAAAAACATGTTTTTGGAATTTTAATTTTTCCTAAATTTAAGTGAAGTTTGACCGTTTCTAGGGGACAAACCACGCATTTCTTAAAATCGCCACCCCATATATTTTGTGTGTATACGTCTTTCAAATGGTATACCGGAGACGGAATTCTTCTATCTAACAAAAACGGATAGGTTTTTTGTAGACCTACCCTCATTTTTCCACTTTTTTCCAAGGTTCGAACATTCAACCTCTCCTAGAACAATTTTTTTCCATACTCGATGATAAGATATCCATCATATTTGATTGGGCTGTCAACAAGGAACATTATGTATAAAACCGCATCTAAATCAGGTTTCAAATTTTTGAGTTATTAGCAAAACAGTGATTACATGCATTGCGCCCCCTAGTGGCTAAATCAGAAATAAATGTGAAAAGTTTGACCAATTAGGCACATGTTCAGATAAAGATGACTCTATGCCCAAAATTTCATAGCTGTAGCTTTTCTCATCTGGCCGCTAGGCTGGACACAAAAATGGGTGGAATTGGAAAAATTATAAAAAAAAAAAATCAACAGAAGAAGAACAATAGGTTTTCGCCCAGCAGAGGCGAAAACCTAATAAAAATAAAACAGAAGAAGAACAATAGGTTTTCGCAAGCGATGCGAAAACCTAATAAGAAGAAGAAGAAACAGAGAAAAAACAATAAGTCTCCAAACTTCGATTGGGATACTTTACTACGTTTTGCACATCCTCCAAGTATGGTTGACATTTCAGTCAAATAATTTAATTTCCTTCCAGTGGTTCTTCAGATACAGAGCAGATACGGAATATTCTAGGATGACCATCAAGTGTGACCTTGACCTTGATTTAATACATCCGAAAACTACGCTCTTCACATCCTCTCAGTATGGTTGATATTTCTGTCAAATAATTTTCAATTTCCTTCCTACGGTTCTTAAGATACAGAGCTGACATGAAATTACTTCCGGACGGACAGATGACCAGTGGCAAAACATAATACCCCCCTTGGGGCATATAAAAGGTGTCAGTCATTCAGTCTGACAGAAACTTATATTTTGTTGGTCTGGAAATAAAATTGTCAGTGTCTGACAAGTTTATATAAAACCAACTATCTGAAATCCCATTTTACTTTTTGTAACAGTTATAATGAATTACAATCATACCTGTTACCCTCCATTATTTCTTATTGTTAAATATGTGCAGGTATGCACACATATTTATCCTTTACCTTTCCGTCATAATTGATTGTACTTTCTCTGCAGATCACTTATTTTGTAATATATGACAAGATTGCAGGAAATTAGCTGGTTTCTATGATAACTTTTACCATTTAATTGTAGGCTGTCATGCAATTTAAAACCCAACGATAAATTACCATTGACTCTTATTATTTAACTTAAGAATTTATAAATGAAGATTAATATGTCCTATTCAACAATTAAGTAAGATAAACCTTTATTGAAAATTTCACTAAATAAGATCGGAAAAAGTCTAAATGAACGAAACAAAGGAGGTATGCACCGCTTCTATGAAAACAAGCACCAGCAATGCGTTCAGTAAAGGCGACCGTAGCTCACATTAGCTATCCCTGCTTACATTCCTTAAAATGTGATAGAGCAGAGGTGCAACTGCTCATGTATGCAACTGTTAGGTTCACTTAACACATGCCTGTTTTCATCTATCGCAACATCACAGAGCAAAAGAAAAATGAAAGTAATCGCAAAATATCTGCTTCTGAATTGTCATTTTCAAGTCTTTTATTGTTCTTCTTATCGTTGAGAACGTATTTGTTACATGTGTTGTTATGATTTATGAGCACATTTTTACCCACAAAGCTGATAAATATAGTCAGACAGACTAATTCCCTTGTAATATTTGCTGGAACGGTTTTCAAGATGTCTGTTAGTGTCATATGACATGCACTATATTCACCAGACCTAGCCCCATGTGACTTTTTTCTATATCACAGATTAATACTTATGTGGTAGTTCTTGACAAGCATTCAGAGATCTATTGTTTTTCAGTGTGTGAAGTGTATAGCTAAATCTCAGACTACAAAAATGCTATAAAATTGGATAAAACTCTTGAAATATTTACACGTTTTACAAAGGGGAACACTTTGAAGGCATGAAATAAGCAAATTCAGTAAACATAAGCACCCACCCCCTCTAATTATAATAAGAGCTGTCCTTAGGACAGCATGCTTGACTATTCAATTGATAAGTGACTACTGACTTGACTATTTGAGTTTACAGTCGCTTCATTGTTGGACATTGATTTGAAGACTTTTACAAAATATAGTTGAAAAGAATGCAGTCTATTTTTTGTCATAATATGTAAATGACATGCAGACTATGCGAAAACTTTTCCTTCTTCACAGGACATTGCGACAGGTAAACGCATTTTTTTTACCTGTCGCAACAAATGTTTACCTGTCGCAGCAATTTTTACTTGTTGCGACATAATTTTGCCTGTTGCAATGTTTTATACAGTATTTAGTAAGAACTGTTGATATCTTGATTTCCGTCTCTTTATTGCAAGTATTTTATATTAATTTATCACTTAATATAATGGATATTCAAACATTTTGGCTATTTTTAGATTTTCTTTGTTTTACATATACACTGTCCTAATCAGCTTTTCAAAACTCACAAACATGCAAAAATGTGAGACCTGCAAAATAAGTACATATTGAGGAATAAACTTTACCCCATTACAACAATAAATTATTTTTGCACTGATAAGATCATAAGATGCTATGCAAAAACTAAAGTTTTGTAAGTTGTGTGAACGTAATGAGGAAATCAGCCGAAAAACTATCCGTGAAAGCGTCTGTTATTGTCAGGAGCTCTCTTTTTTGGTTCATTGCTAGAACTTGCAGGAAATTTTCGACCCGGCATAGCACCATCTGAATATCTAAATTCATTGACAACATAATCTAGATTTAATTATTTACGATAATGAATATTGAAATGATAAATATTGAACCTGATAATAAATTAAAACAAATATGACTTTGATAATTGATAATGGAAAGCAAATAAAAAGAAAAAATACAATCTTTCTTGAATGAATCGTCTGCCATGTTGTGTTGTTGATTGTTGGCCAATAAAGACAGAGATATTAAAAGCAAGATATTAGTATATAAATTGCGGGGAACCAATTCGAAATCGTAACTGCTTGGCCATCTCAGACAGCCGATAATCATTACATAATCGCTAAAAATAGCAAAGAAAACCGTTTTTCGATGAAAGTGAAAGTAACTTTCCGAAAATGAAACGGTGCTGTATGGATATTTTCATCGGACATTGTGTCCGACAACAACAGACGCTTTCGTCAGTCAAAATGGAAATATACCGGACATGTCCAACTGACCGACGGACATTCGCATTGACTGATCACATGGCGTTTAGAATATATTAAGATCCGTTTTTAGTATTTATTTTAATAGAATGTTAATCAGACCGAGGTGTAAGTACATGTATTCAAAAGCTTGTACTCAAATAATCTCCATAACATTTTGGCCATGTATTGCTTAAGGTAAAAACCGAGCTGACCACAGTTGTGGCACAGCACTCTCAACACTCGTCAACTGGAGTAAGACAAGATGTCAGATAGTGGCTAGAGATGAGTGGACAATGGGGCACAGCACATACCCGACCTACTCGTCAAGTTAGACAGGATATCAGATAGTGCTAGAGGTGAGTGGACAATGGGGCACAGCACATATCCCGACCTACTCGTCAATAGTTAGACAGGATATCAGATAGTAGCTAGAGGTGAGTGGACAATGGGGCACAGCAGGTTGCAATGACATATCACTGTGTTATTGGCCATTATGCAAAGTGTATCTATTCTACTTATACGACTTACCTACGCAGGAAAGACACACACAAAATATGACATTTGTAATGCAGCAAAACTCCCAAAATAAAATAGTATGAATAATAATATATAGATGTACATATATCATGTATATTTTATAAAACTACATACCATAAAACACGATTATGGTGACTGCAGTATAAACGAATAGGGTGGGGTCGGTAAATTATGGTGGAAACCGACTCAAAATTAGTTGCAGTTGTACATTAAACACAATTAATTACACAACTAACGCTTTGAAATTCTGTTGGGTGATTTGTTTATTTGCATTTTTTTCATACATTATATTCCAGATTCATCATAAATTTTACTGAACTCCAATTACACAAAAGTGGGTTGGTAAATGGGGGGATATCGACATTAGCGGCAAGCTGTTTGTCATGACAAGAGCACCGCATGCAGGTGCCAATGCTCGTCTGTTTTTGCTAACATTAAAATATTTTTGTTAAACATTTAAAAAAGTTGACTTTGAAAATCACAAGGCCTTTACATGCAAAGATGAAATACTATACCCTTTCTTTTAGACGTTTGACCTTGAAGGATGACTGCAGTATAAACGAATAGGGTGGGGTCGGTAAATTATGGTGGAAACCGACTCAAAATTAGTTGCAGTTGTACATTAAACACAATTAATTACACAACTAACGCTTTGAAATTCTGTTGGGTGATTTGTTTATTTGCATTTTTTTCATACATTATATTCCAGATTCATCATAAATTTTACTGAACTCCAATTACACAAAAGTGGGTTGGTAAATGGGGGGATATCGACATTAGCGGCAAGCTGTTTGTCATGACAAGAGCACCGCATGCAGGTGCCAATGCTCGTCTGTTTTTGCTAACATTAAAATATTTTTGTTAAACATTTAAAAAAGTTGACTTTGAAAATCACAAGGCCTTTACATGCAAAGATGAAATACTATACCCTTTCTTTTAGACGTTTGACCTTGAAGGATGACTGTGACCTATGCATGGAAAAGAATGTATATGACACATTTTAAGATGTCAAATTTGAAGACAAAAAATTACAATAGCTAATCCATTGAGTTTTCGATAATCAACACTAAACTGTAAAATTTTAAGACATTTTTTAAAAAAAGTAATCATGACTGAAATCAAATATATATATATATAAAAACTTGTCCAAAGATATGACAAAATAAGGTCAAAGGTCAAGGCCAATAGATGAAATATTGAGGTTAATCTGATAAGATGAAAATGCATACCAAAAATAAAAGTTGTATGTCAAATAGACAAAAGGGCCAAGATGGCCCAAAATCGCTCACCTGAATTTGGTTTGTTGTAGAAAGGCTGGAACCATAAGAGGATACTATATACCAAATATCAAAGCTGTAGGTCTGTATGTTTCTAAGAGAAGGCATTTTATAGTTATGCATTCTGGTTGCCATGGCAACAAAAGGTTTTCATGATCCAACCAATGGTTTTAGAAGTAAAGATTTTTTTTCCTTATATAGATCCATACAAAATCTGGGTGTGGTACTGGGAGTGTCCTCATGTAAACGCTGATGCACATATTTGTTGATAGTGTTGAGGCACCAGAAGCTGATGCTATGTACCAAATATCAAATCTGTAGGTCTGTATGTTTCTGAGAAAACACATTTTGAAGTTATGCTTTCTGGTTTCCATGGCAACCAAAGTTTTTCATGAAATTCAAGAAAAATTAGGAATAAGCATAAGGCTTACATAAGTATCGTCCTAGTTAAATAAGGTGAAAATCCATGGACTAGTTTTTGAAGAGAAGTTTTGTCAAGAATTCCCTATATAGCTTTTATAACAAGAGGGCCAAGATGGCCCTGACTCTCACCTGAGGTATATTGCTTTCATTGCCTTTTACAACATAGTCATACTGAAAACAAAATCCATGCAGAAGAACAGCAATATAATATTTATTCCACATAAAAAATTTACATGTGGTACAAAAAAAAAACAAGTTAACCTTACCATGGGACCAACCTTGACCCAAGGGCCATGATTTGAGAACTTGGTTCAGGTCCACAAGGCCATGTTACATACCAAATATCTCAACCCGGGTTCTTGTGGTTTCTAACGAGGATACCTTTAAAAATCTTTTTTATGTAAATCTATGTTAAATCAAGTGGCCCTTGGGCAGGGCCAATTTTGACCCCAGGGCCATGATTTGAACAAACTTGGAGGAGATCTACTAGAAAATGCTACACACCAAATATCTTTACTCCAGGCCTTGGTTTCTGAGAAGATGTTTTAGTTGTTTTTTCCTAAAGCCTATGTAAATTCAAGTGACCCCTGGGGCGGGGCCAATTTTGACCCCAGGGTCATGATTTGAACAATCTTGGTAGAGGTGCATTAGACAATGCTACACACCAAATATCTAAGCTCTAGGCCTTGCAGTTTTGTAGAAGATTTTCAAAGTTTGCATTTTAAAATCTATTTTTAGCTCCTGTGACCTACTTTTTAACCAATCAAAATAATTTGAACAATCTCGATAGAGGGCATCATAAGGATGATTCCTGTGAAGTTTGGTCAAAATCAAGGAGATGTTGTTTAAAGGAAATTGTTAACGCTGGACGGACTCACGGACGACGGACATTGGACGCCAGACAAAAGGCGATCACAAAAGCCCACCATGAGCATGTTGTGCTCAGGTGAGCTAAAAATCTGGGTGTGGCTAAGGGCGTGGACCATTGTGACCCCAGGGGCAAAAATTATGCACTGATGTTGAGGCAACATGAGCTGATGCTATGTACCAAATATAAAATCTGTAGGTCTTTTTATTTCTGAGAAAAAGCATTTTACAGATTTTCCCTTCTGGCTGCTGTGGCAACCAGAGTTTTCCATTAGGAATTTGCATAAGGCTATCATAAGTATCATTTTGGTAAGAACTGATGAAAATCCATCAGGTAGTTCAGATGAGAAGTTGTTGAAACTGCTGACACACGACGAACAACCGACGACAGACAATCCAAAAGAAATAATGACCAATATTAAAGTTTTTGTTAAACATTTAAAAATAGGTCAACGGTCAAGGTCCAAAAGTATAACATAAATGGAAAGGTCTTGCCTAAAGGAATTCACATGTGAAATATCAGGACCCTGTTGGTAACTGTTCTGAAATGACAGGCATTTTAAAGATTTTAATAGTGACAGCAAAACTAGGTCAATGGTCAAGGTCAAAAGTGAAATATTTTTATTTGTCTGGATAGGCCCTGTCAAGATAAATAAGCATACCAAAAATGAAAGTTGTATGTCAAATAGTTAAAGATTTTGGGCCAAGGTTAAAAGATTTTCATTAAACATTTCAAAAATAGGTCATTGTTCAAAGGTTAAGGTCAGAGGTCCAACAGTGTAGCATTGATGGAAAGGTCTTACCACAAGCCCTTTAATTCTGAAATATCAGTGCCCTGTTGGTAATAGTTCTGAAATGAAGTCACTTTAGAGTTTTCAAAAGTTTCTGCAAAAATAGGTCAAAAGTCAAGGTCAATAGGTGATAGGCCTTGTCAAGATAAATATGTATGCCAGAAATAAAAGTTGTATGTCAAATAGTAGAGAAGTTATAGCCAATGTTAAAGTTTTTTGCTAAATATTTCAACAAAAGGGCCATGATGGCCTATATCTCTCACCTGAGTACTACTGTTCTAAAGGCAACGTTAAGTACAGTCAAACTCCGGTGACTCGAAAAGGCTAGGGGAACGGCAATTTGTTCTAGTCATCGGTGGTTCGACCCAACCACAGCCAAATTGACTTACATACATGTATTAAAAATTATTATTTATTATTAGGCCTTCCTTTAGCACTGATCGATTAAAGTAGATTGTCGTATATTGTTGTTTTTCTTATCTAAAATCGGCGAAATAATGTTACATGTATCATTAAATAGAATAATTACATTTTTCTTTAAATATCATATAAATCCATTAAATGACAGCTAACAAAATATATTATCAAAGCACAAACCTCAGTAAAAATAAAACGATTAATCCGAATTTCCCTATTTTGATTTTTTTGCTATTTCGAAGTTAAATCCCGGTCCAGAGTTCACCTTTTATTTTTTCAATTTTTAGAAATTTTCGTAGACATATCATCCTTATCTTCAATTGGACGCGAGTCAGTTTAATTTGCGGCGTCACTGGAGTGATGGCTCAGTAAGTTTTTTGCACCCTTTTCCATGTAGGGATTATCAGCACGTGTCTGACAAGGATTTATTGATTACTTCTAATCGATGTCTGACAGGCTAAGTAACAGACACGCATCAGCAGATAAACCCAAATCTTGAGCACTTGTTTTTTTTATGTGAATTTAAATTTAGTCAGCAGAGATTAATCATCAATTGTATCTCTGTCATCTCTGCACACATACATCTGAAAGAATTATTGTCTCCAAAGATAATTCCCACAATTTCAATGTCAGAACAATCCAGTGAAATACCCGGTGTGTCTGGGGAATAACTGGGTTTGTTTCAAGCCTATCCGCTGTTGAGCAATCTAGAGAAGGGCCCGGTAACCAACCCGGGAGGATATCTGGATTGGCAATAGGACGGAAGGACCCTCTTACATGTACAGTATCTATTTTTCATTACATACCTACCAGTAGTTGTTTTTACGACGTAGTGATTTTCATGATACTCACCAGTAATGATAACGAAAACATAAATGCACACATACCGAATTTTATCATTGGATTTTTAATCAGAATTATCATTATTTCGAAGTTTTTAGTCCGGTCCCTATGACTTATAATTAACAATAACAAAGTTCTACTCTGTGTGCGTATATATAAATATATGATCCTACATGGATCAAGCTTATTTTAGCAACTTTTGTAAAGTTTCAACAAGGTTCATCCCTGCTAAGTTTAATCAAATTCTGTCCATCAGTTTCAGAGGAGATTTCATTTAAAATTTTCACTATAAATATAAGGCGTATAAACCTCGCCCATGGCAGCCATGGATCTGAATGATTTTAGAAATCTTGGTAGAGAATTACCCAAGATACAACTGTACTAAACATTTTAAAAACTGGCCAGTAGTTTTGAACTTTTCATTGTCATTGGCACCCAGGGTTCTATATGAATAAAGTTAATTTTAGCAACTTTTCTCAAGCTTCACCCAAGGATCAATCTTGCCAAGTTAAATCAAATTATGTCCAGCAGTTTCAGAAGAATTTCGTTTAAAGCAAATTATTGACAATGCATGATCGTGACTGACGGCTGAGGACACCGAACAGAGGATAATCCTAATAGCTCAAAATGAGCACTTCAAGCTCAGGTAAGCTAAAAATAGGTAAAAGGTCAAGGTCATTGATGAAAAGGTCTTGCCACAAGAAATTTACATGTAAATTCCCTTGGTTACAGTTCTGAAATGACAGGCATTTCAAAGCTTTTAATAGTTACAGCAAAAATAGCTCAATGGTCAAGGTCTATAGGTGAAATATAATTATATGTCTTGATAGGCCTTGTAAAGTTGAATATGCATCCCCAAAATAAAAGCTGTATGTCAAATAGTAAATAAGTTATCGCCAATGTTAAAGTTTTTTGTTAAACTTTTCAAAAATAGATCAAAGTTCAATGGTCAAGGTCAAAAGTCCAAAAGTGTAACATTGATGGAAAGTTCTTGTCACAAATGGTTCTAAAATGACAGGCATTTTAATGTTTTCAAAAGTTAGGGCAAAAATAGGTCAAAAGTCAAGGTCAATAAGTGAAATATATATGCATATGTCCAAATAGGTCTTGTCAAGATGAATATGCAAACCAAAAATGCAAGTTGTATATTGAATAATTGAGAAGTTATGGCACACACTTTCTTTAAAAAACAGACAAGCTTATAAAATGAAACCTTTTGAAGGGACATAAATTCGTGGATAGTGGCATCTACAAAATCAACAAAAATTTATCCCCCACGAAATATAATGATTTTACAGTGGATAGTTTTAATTTCACCATTTTTCTTAAATTCATGAGTCATAATTCTTTAGTTATTTTTGACATTTTGACTGGCTATCAATTAGAACAGACATTGTGCCTGTAAAAATGCATTCAAGTTGGATAAAGAGTGCCAGATGAAGAGCAGGGGCTGTATTCATAAAGCTCCTTAGTTTTTAAGGAAATAATTCCTTAACTTGAATAATCTAAAAGAAATCCTTAGTAACTAAGAGAAATCTATTTGATTTTAAAGAAAATCTTGGTAACTAAGGTGTTTTTTTTCCCTAAGGAGCTTTAGAGCATATGGCCCCAGACCAGATGATAGACAGCATCTTTAAGTATGTCCATGTGTATAAAACAAGAGCTGTCCATAAGACAGCGCGCTCGACTTTTCTCAGTTCGCCATTAAAGAAAGGGCCAATCTTTGATGTTATTAGAGGTTGTTGCCCAACCTATTTGCTATTTGTAAATACAGCCAAAAAATATCTAAGTATAAAAGGGTAAAATTGAAAATACACTGCATATAGGATTATGGGCCCTGCCAGTAAAGTTGAGGTAATGTGGGTAAACAATAAATAAGTATTCCAAGTTATGGTGGAATACCTGTGATAGTATTGAAAATATACAACTTTGTAAAAAAAATAACCATGATTTCGGCTGTTTTCTAAGTATGAAAGGGGCATAATTCAAGAAGTAGTACAGCCAGGGTTATGGGCCTTGCTAGTAAGGCAGAGGTAGTGATGGTGAATAAGTACTTGAAGTTTCAGTTGAATACCGTAGATAGTATTGAAGATATACAACTTTGTAAAAACTTTAACCTTGATTTTGGCTGTTTTGTAAGTATGAAAGGGGCATAACTCCAAAAATAGGGTAGCCAGGGTTGTGGGCCTTAGAAGTAAGGTAGAAGTGATGATGGTGAATAAGTATTTTAAGTTTGGGTGGAATACCTTTGATAGTATTTAAGTTATTGATGTTTGAAAAAAACTTTAACCTTGTGTTGCAACGCCGACGCCGACGCTGACGCCGACGCCGACGCCAACGCCCGAGTGAAGTATAAGCTCTCATTTTCTTCGAAAAGTCGAGCTAAAAATAAAATATATTTTCTGCATTTCTCAAGTCTTAAAATCTTCAAAATGACTTGCTGCATTATATGTACATGTAGTTTGATTATGTGCATCCCCTGTCTACATTTATCCCAAAATGACAGGGGATATACATAGATGGGATCTAAAGGGTAATAAAATGGATCTTACTGTTTTTCTCCTCCTGGTATCTGGCATCTGTCTGGGTTGTGGCAGCTTGCTGTATATTCTCTATCTGCTGTTCTCCAGCAACATTAATGGCCTGTACCTGTTTCCCCCCCTCATCCATAACTGCTTTTACTTGATCACTGCCCTCATTCTGTACTTTTTGACTCTGTTTCTCTCCCAATACATTCAAGGTCTCCGCCTGCTGGTTGCCTTTATCTTGTATATTCTCAACAGCATCTCTCCTGTACAAATCAACTTCAGCTTTAATCACGTTTCTTTGTCTACCAGTCTCCAAAGCAACTTCATCAAGAGCTCTTTTATCTGCCTTGATAACACTGGATACAACAGATTCTTTCTGTTTCTCTCCCTCTTCTTTTATTGCCTCTACTTGCTTGCTGCCTTCTTCCTGTGTGGCCAATAATGCTATCTGCTTGACCTCTGTGATATCCTCATCAGTAATATCAAATGATGAGTTCTCCAGCTGAAAAAAAAACCAAAAAACATTCACTGAAATATATATATGCTGCAATTGCTGTAAAAATTCCATGTAATTACATTCACAAATTAGTACTCTCACTAAAGGCGATTAATAACTCCACTTCCAACCTTGTCATGTTTTGCTTCTAACAGATACAGTGGTCACGCAATTCCTCAATGTGGCGATTCATTGAATACTGGTGATGACTCGAGCAACAAGCCCGGTCCCTTGATTTAGCCTTTCTTATTCTATATAAATTTATGGGCTATTCTTCAAACATGCGATTTTGGATTCCTAGAGCTCCGTCCTCGGTCCCTAGAAAGTATATCCTATCTAATTTCTATGCAATTCCTCGAAGTCACTATCAAATCTTATCTGTATCTCCTCCTTGACAACCATACCCTGGCCCTATGACCACTTGTCCCTGTAATTAACACCTTGGTCGAGATTGTCTTATATTTGTTTTCGCACATCGTCAAACCTTCAGAAAGTACATAGATGAATCGTTATATCAACATGGACATGTAAAACGTATTTTTGCACCTACTGATCATGTAATAATCTGTGATGGGTCTGCATGATTAATCATTTGTCATTTCAGGTGCAGATTTTCTTTGTTTCTGTGTTGTTCTTTTTATCTGAATTTATCAATTTGGAGAACCACGGCATAATGTTTAGTGTTTATTACAAGAATGTAAAAAATACACAACACCGCCATATACACAAACCCAATCAAAGGGTTTCAATCAAATTATCAGTAAAAAACTTATTTCTGACTTAATTCTCACAATAAAAGCTATGATCGTATTAGTTTTTGTAATGGTTAAACATATTCTATGTTTAAAAAAGTACTATTAAGGGCTAAATGTAACAAAATAATTAATGAAAAAACGACGCTAAGGTTTCAACAAATATAAATGTATTGAATTTATAAATTATTTCTCGAATATAGCGATTCTTCGAGGAATCGCATGACCACTGTATCAGTTTGTATGTCAGCTTAAGCGGTGATTGTTACAAGTAAATTACATATAAGACAAAGACCATTTTAGAAGTTAATAGCTGATTCAGGACTGAATAAACCAATGGACAAACTTTAGCATGACCGCTGCTAAGCGGTGACCAGTACCAGAGGTTTTACTGTATATCTAAAATATACCATAAGACAGCGCGCTAGACTATTTTAGTACCTGTCAATTAAACAAGAGGGCTATGATGGCCCTGAATCGATCACCTGAAAAATATTGCCTTCATTGCTTTGCACTGAGAGGTACAGCAAATATTTCACACAAAAACTGTACCTGTGGTCCATATTCTGAAAGTCAAAGCTATAAAATCAAGTGATCCCTAGGGTGGGACCAATTTATACCAAAGAGCCATGAAAACTTGAAAACTGAGTGGTTGAGGTCCACAAGGCCATGTTACATACTAAACATCTAAATCTAGGATCTTGTGTTTTCATGATTTGAACAAACTTGGTAAAGGTGCATAAGACAATGTCTCACACCAAATATCTAAGCTCTAGGGCTTGCGGCTTCAGAGAAGATTTTTTAAAGATTTCACTTTAAAAATCTATTTTTAGCTCCTGTGACCCAGATATGCTACAGACCGGAACCATTTGAACAACTTTGGTAGAGCTTCATGAATTGAACATCACAGGCAATTTTCATCAAATTTGGCCCCATGGTTTAGGAGTTTAAAGAAAATTGTTGATGCCAGACAGACGCACAGACGCAGAACGCTGAACAAAAGGCGATCCCAACAGCTCACCATGAGGCGATCCCAACATCTCACCATGAACATGTTGTGCTCAGGTGAGCTAAAAAAAAACAAGGGGGGCATTATGGCCCTATATCGCTCCACTGAAAACCACTGTTCTAAAGGAGCAATCTTGGTAGAGGGTTACCAAGGAACATCTGTGCCAAAACATTTTGAAATCTAGTAAGTAGTTTTGAAGGAGATGTTTTTAAATTTTCTTTCCATTGCCATAGCAACCAGAGTTCTACATGAATCAAGTTTATTTTAGCAACTTTTGTGCAGGTTCACCCGAGGGTCATCCCTGCCAAGTAATATCAAATTCTGTCCAACAGTTTCAGAGGAGCTGTTGTTTACAGTTTTCACTATGTATATTTAAGGCAAATTAGCCCCTCCTCTAGCATCCATGTTTTTTATGGATCAGAATAATTTTAATTTTCTTGGTAAAGGGTTACCCAAGGATCATCTGTACTAAAACATTTTGAAATCTGGCCAGTAGTTTAAAAGGAGGTGATATTTAAAGTGTTCATATTTTTTTCTTTCTGTTGCCATGGCAACCAGGTTTCTACATGGATCAAGTTTATTTTAGCAACTTTTGTAATAGATATACCATGGATTTTTTTGCTGTTTGTGCCGGTATCGTAAATTATACCATAGTCAGGTGACCTTTCGATTTGTGACCTCACGAGACGAAGTCGAGTGAGGTTGGCAAATCGAAAGGTCACCTGACTATGGTATAATTTACGATACCGGCACAAAACAGCAAAAACATCCATGGTATATCTGTTTTAACCTATAGCTTAAATTGCAGCATAGCATATTTGTTAATAATAATTTTAACATAGTTGGATAAAATTGTTATGACCAGAAAGTCGATTTAAAACAAACACAATTTAAAATTCTCCCAACCATCGCACGCGCAGAGCTTTAGTCTTATGTTAATTAGATCTTGCTGATGTCATCTTGTTGTTTCGAGTAGATTGATCTGATTGGAAGCGGCACGGTTCCTGTGTTGGAAAGGTGTCGGCGCCAAATTCAGTCTAGAACAATCACACTGACAGTCAAGCATGGATTTCGATGATGGTGACAATTTGCTTCTTTCACAAGCTGTTGATTTGGCGGAAATAGATATTTTGAGTAATTTTTCTGGTTTTGATGGAGATGACATTTTGTTATCACAATATATGGATTCTATTTTATTCATTCTAATTATAGATCAGACATCGTGAACCTAGTGCAGTTTCTATTTTTAGAGATATCCACCATGAAAATTATACCATAGCTCAGTAGCTCCGCCCATGGTATAATTTTCGGTTATTGGGAAATATTCAAACAGTTAGTTACATTGAAAAGCGTTGCAGAGCTATAGGTTAAGTGAAGGTTTACACATGGATCATCCTTGCCAAGCTTAATCAAATTCTGTCCAGCAGTTTCTTAGGAGATGTCGTTTAAAGCAAACTGACAACGTACAACACAAGATGCACGACAAACGCAGTGTGATCACAAAAGCAGACAAGAGGGCCACGATGGCCCTGAATCGCTCACCTGATTATAAATGAGCAACATAGGTTGGATTTTTCATATTGACAATACCTTCTGACTAAGTTTCAAAATATTGGGTCAAAATGTGGCCTCTAGAGTGTTAACAAAGTTTTTCTAAGATTTGACCTCATGACCTTATTTTTGACCCCACATAACTCAATTTCAAACCTGTCCAAATTTTTATGATAACAAACATTCTGACAAAGTTTCATAAAGAGTTGGCCAAAAATGTGGCCTCCAGAGTGTTAACAAGGTTTTTCTAAGATTTGACCTCATGACGACGCACAACACAAGATGCACAACAAACGCAGGGTGATCACAAAAGCAGACAAGAGGGCCATGATGGCCCTGAATCGCTCACCTGATTATAAATGAGCAACATAGGTTGGATTTTCATATTGACATACTTTTTGACCCCACATGACCCATTTTCGAGCTTGTCCAAGATTTTTTGGAAACAGACATTCCGACCAAGTTTCATGAAGATTGGGCTAAAAATGTGGCCTCTAGATGTTAAAAGTTTTTCTAAGATTTGACCCATGACCTTCTTTTTGACCCCACATAACTCAATTTCAAACCTGTCCAAGATTTTATGGAGACAAACATTCTGACTAAGTTTCATAAAGATTGGGTCAAAAAGTGGCCTCCAGAGTGTTAACAAGGTTTATCTAAGATTTGACCTCATGACCTTCTTTTTGACCCCACATAACTCAATTTTAAACCTGTCCACATTTTTATGAAAACAAACATTCTGACAAAGTTTTATAAAGATTGGGCCAAAAATGTGGCCTCCAGAGTGTTAACAAGGTTTTTCTAAGATTTGACCTCATGACGACGCACAACACAAGATGCATGACAAACGCAGGGTGAACACAAAAGCAGACAAGAGGGCCATGATGGGCCTGAATCTTTCACCTTATTATTAATGAGCAACATATTTTGACCTACTTTTGACCCAAATTCGAACCTGTCCAAGATTTAATGATAACAAACATTCTGACTAAGTTTTATAAAGATTGGGCCATAAATGTGGCCTCTAGAGTGTTAACAAGGTTTTTCTAAGATTTGACCTCATGACGACGCACAACACAAGATGCACAACAAACGCAGGGTGATCACAAAAGCAGACAAGAGGGCCATGATGGCCCTGAATCGCTCACCTGATTATAAATGAGCAACATAGGTTGGATTTTTCATATTGACATACTTTTTGACCCCACATGACCCATTT
>CM037781.1:62292249-62312581 GCA_021229015.1 Solen grandis | reverse complement strand
TACTATTAAAGCAAATTTGCAGAAAGTCCTATCATTCGTTTAAACAATGACATCTATTATTATTATTATTATTCTTTTTTTCCCTAAAGGTTTTTTCATATGTTGCAATCCCAAAGAATGAAATTTCGAGGGCATATTTTCATAATGCGTAATTAAAAGATCTATAATTTTCAAATGCCTATGACGTCATTATTTGGCCCACACGGGGAATTGCTACAAAATTTGTACGGGGCCAGACGAAAATAAAAAACCGATTTTTATCAAATTTTCACAGAAGGAAATTTAAATGTTCTGTTGGTGCATCTCGGTGCCCTTTTTTTTTTCAAAATCGAAAAAAGCCCAAGTTCTAGGCGAATGCAATTCCCCAAGGGACCCCCAAATTTGAAAATGCTCAAAAACGCCCTAAATGGGAAAAAGGGTTGAATTTTGCATAAAATAGATCTCCATAGATTTAAATATTTTGTGAAAATGGACCTTGTGCGCTAGACCATCAAAATTTTCTAATTTTTTAAACACAAAATTTTTAATGTTAAAAGGTCCAAGGACAAAAGAAATTTTGATGTCTTATACAAATGTTAACCAAATTTCTTTCAAAGATTTTTATATGCTCCTTTTTTAAAATCAAAATTTAAAGCACAAATAAAACACCCAACCTTTTAAAAAGGCCCAAAAACCCCAAAATGGAAAAACCTTTTTGTTTTTTATGCCGTTTTTTAAATTTAAAAGCCAAGATTAGGGGAAAAACGAACCAAAGGGTAATTTTAAAAAAAATCCCATTTGAAAGGAAAATTTTAAATTGCATTTTTAAAGGGGGTTTTTTTTTAAGAAAAGGAAAAAAAAACGTAATACCAAATTTTTTTTTGTTTTTAAAATTTTTTTTTTTTTTAAAAAACCCTTTTTTTTAATTTTAAAGGGGGAGTGGGTTTTTTGGGGGGTTTTAATTTTGTAAAAATTTTTATTTACCAATTTCAAAATGTAGTATAAAAATACGAAAAAAATGTTTAAAAATTTCTGAATTTAAGACCCAAAATTTTAATTTTAAAAAGGTTTAAAAAAATTTTTAAGAAAAAAATTTAAAAAAAGAAGTTTTTTTGGTTTAAAAGTTTTTTTTTATTTAAAAAGTAATTTTAGGAAAAAGAAATAAGTTTTTTTTGGTTTGTTGATTTAAAAAATTTTAATAAAGTTTATTAAATTGGGTTAAAAAAATTTATAAAATAAAAAATTTTTAAATTGAAAAAAAATATGGAAAAAAAGGGAAAAAATTAAATTTAAAAGGGGAAAATTAAAAAAAAAAAAAAATTAAATTTTAATTAGGGTTATTTGATTTTTTTTTGTTTTTTTTTTGTGGTTGGTTTTTAAAAAAAATTTTTTTTTTTTAAAAGGGAAAGAAAATTTTTGAAAAGAAGTAGGAATTTTTGGTTTTTGGGGAAATTTTGGGGGGAAAAATTTTGTTGTTTTTGGGGTTTTGAATTTGTAAAATTTTTTTTAAAAAAAATTTGGGGTTAGGAATTTTTTGGGGTAAAGAAAAGAAAAATTTAAAAGTTTTAATTTAGGTTGAAATTTTGATTTTAAAATATTAATGTTTTTTATTTTGGGGGAAAAAAAAAAATTAAAAGGGTGGGGTATAATTTTGGGGGAGGTTGTTATTAAATGTTTTTTTTTTTTGTTTGTTTAAAATTTTTTTTATTTAAATTTTTAAGATATTTTTTTTTTTTTTCCTTTTTGTTTTTTTTTTTTTTTTTAAAAATTTTTAAAAATTGGATTAGCGCAATACAAAGTTATAAGCAAAAAAAAACTCAATGAAACGAAGCTAATTTTTGCTGATAAATGCTGTTTTTCCTTGAGGTTTAACAGTCAATAGCTCAGAAACGACTGAAGATAAGTTTATACATTCTGCGTATAAAATGTAGCATGTTTTAAGAGCTTTCTAACGGTGACCAAGTTTATTGAAATTGGCCTTCATATAAGAAATTTACATGGAAACATAAAATATTTCATAATCAAGCATCATAAAAAATATGGAAAAGGTCAAGCGCAGGGTGTCACCAAGCTTAAATAACTTGCCAAAAAAACGACTTAAAAAAATAAAACAAAAAAAATATCAAATTGCAATTGATGGGCTATATCTTTGATTTGTGTTTGTTGTTTTTATGTCGAATGTATGCCCTGTTTTTCCAAATAAGCATTGAAGTTAATTACATGTACAACGGCACAAGACAAAAATCCGTATTTGCAACACTATGTAGCTAGCGAGCAGTTTGCAAGCCTTGAAAAATTCACACGCAGCCCCACATTTTAGACCATCTAAAAACTGCATTGTTATGCTAACGATATTCATATTGCATCAGTTTGTAGGCTGGGATGTTACCTTTCAAAATATCACCATAGTTCGAAATTCCAGGAATTTATGGCAAAACTACGGAAGCCCAAACACGCCAAAATCGCTAAATACGTTTAACTACGTTACAGGTGTCGAAAGGATATAGCACTATACAAATATTCAATGCTTCTTCCTACTGAGGCTAAAATTAAACAAGGTTACAACTGAGCTGGAGTGATGAAATTCTATGTGTGATGAAAGTTAGAAACTTACATTTGAACACTGTTTCATTTTTCTTTCATGTCATATGACATAGTATAAATTTTGTATGTAAACTACATGTGCAAGATATGGGCGGACTTTTATTAAAATTCACAGAATGTGTTCTATTTGTGCTATTTTATATAGAAATAGAGGAGATAGAAAGTTGCAATTTGGACAGATTATCTATTATGTCATCTTCTATATATACTATATAAAGCAGATGTTGCAGAAAGTCCTATCATTCGTTTAAACGAATGACATCTAGTTATTATTATTCTTTTCTTCCTCACGGATTTTCATATGTTGCAATCGTCCTAGGAGAATGAAATTTCGATGGCATATTATTCATATGCGTAATTAAAAAATTCTATAATTTTCATATGCCTATGACGTCATATGACGTCACACTTGGCAATTTGCTACAAAAGTTTGTACGCGGTCCAGAGCGATAATTAATAAACCGATTTTTATCAAATTTTCACAGAATGTGTATATTAAGTTCTAGTTGTGCATCTCGTTGTCCGTTTTTCAAAATTCGAAAAGCACAAGGTTCTATGGCGAATGCAAGATTCAAACCAAGGACGTCAAATTGATAAATGCTCATAAAATCATCCCTAAATGAGACAGAAGGTTGATATTTTGTCAGTATATAGATCTCCGATAGATTTAAATATTTTGTGAAAATAGACGTCTTGTGACGTCATATGACGTCATCAAATTCCTAATTTTTAAACACATAATTATATATGTTAATATGGTCCAAGGACAATGAAATTTTGATGTCTTATTCTCCAAGAGATGTTATTTTGATTTCTATGATTTTCATATAGCTATGACGTCATATGACGTCACACGTGAAATAAGCTACAAAAGTTTGTACGCGGTCCAGAGCCATTATTAATGAACCGATTTTCATCAAATTTTCACAGAATGTGTATATTAAGTTTTAGTTGTGCATCCCGGTGTCCGTTTCTCAAAATTCGAAAAGTCCAAGGTTCTATAGCGATTCCAAGATTCGAACCAAGGTCGTAAATTTTCAAATTCTTATAAAATCGGTCCTATTTGAGATAGAAAGATGATATTGGGTCAGTATATAGGTCTCTGGAGTCTTAAACATTTTGTGAAAATAAATGTCATATGACGTCACGTGACGTCATTATATGATAATGAATTTCTAATTCTAACAAGATTATTTCTATATGTTGAAATTTTTGAAGGGCAATGCAAATTTAATGCTGTATGCTTATGATGCTGAAAATTCGATTTCAATGATTTTCAGAAGCCTATGACGTCATATGACGTCACATTTGAAATTGACTAAGAAAGTTTGTACACGGTCCAGAGCCATTATTAATGGGCCGATTTTATCAAATTTTCACAGAATGTGTATATTAAGTTCTTATTGTGTATACCGGTGTCCGTTTTTCAAAATTCGAAAAGTCCATGGTTCTATAGCGAATCCAACATTCGAACCAAGGTCGTAAATTTTTAAATGCTTTTAAAATCTGTCCTATTTGAGATAGAACGTTGAAATTTTGTCAGTTAGTAGGTCTCTGGGTGTCTTAACAATTATGTGAAAAATAAACGTCATATGACGTCACGTGACGTCATTTTATTATTATTATTATTCTTTTCTTCTTCCTAACTAAACGTTTATTTTAATATGTTGCAATAGTCCTAGGACGATGAAATTTTTATGGGTTATTAGGCACGTGAGGAAATTTTGATTTCAATTATTGTCAGCACCTATGACGTCACATGACGTCACAACTAAAAACAGTGAAAAATGGTGTTCGCGCTCTACTGCTGCCATTTATGATCAGATTTTCTTCAAATTTTTACAGATGGTACATCTTGAAACTAAGGTGTGAATATTTTGTCAGCTAACCATAATTCCGAAAAACCGAAGTATTGTGGCTGAAGTAAGATTCGAACATAGGACCAAAAATTTTATTTTAGGGTTAAAGAATTTCGGAATGAGATAGAAAGTTGAAACTTACACAGTTTGCAGTTCTGCATAATTTCTTAATATATTTTGAATGGTGACGTCATATGACGTCATAAACATACTACTACTACTTATTTTTTTTTCTTCGTAACTAAAGGCTTATTTTACGCGGAATATAATGTCAGTTGTTCAGCATGAACATGAAATACTACCAGAGGTGAGTCATTACATGAAACTTCTATCTCCTGCTTTTTGCATTAACGCAGGTTGCAGAAAGTCCTATCATTCGTTTAGACGAATGACATCTAGTTTATTCTTCTTATTCTTTTTTTCTTCCAAACTGAGCGTTAATTTAAGCATGTTGCAATGGTCCCATGGCCATGAAATTTTAATGGCATATACTTGATGCGATGAAATTTTGATTTCTATGATTTTCATATGCCTATGACGTCATATGACGTCACATTTGAAATATGCTACAAAAGTTTGTACGCGGTCTACAGCCATTGTTTGTGAACCGATTTTCATCAAATTTTCACAGAATGTGTATATTAAGTTCTAGTTGTGCATCCCGGTGTCCGTTTTTCAAAATTCGAAAAGTCCAAGGTTCTATAGCGATTCCAAGATTCGAACCAAGGTCGTAAATTTTCAAATTCTTATAAAATCGGTCCTATTTGAGATAGAATGATGATATTGGGTCAGTATATAGGTCTCTGGGAGTTTTAAACATTTTGTGAAAATAAATGTCATATGACGTCACGTGACGTCATTATATGATAATGAATTTCTAATATTAACAAGAGTATTTCTATATGTTGAAATTGTCGAAGGGCAATGAAAATTTAATGACACATGCTTCAATCGCTGAAAGTTTGATTTCTATGATTTTAATATGCCTATGACGTCATATGACGTCACACTTGAAATATGCAACAAAAGTTTGTACGCGGTCCAGAGCCATTGTTTATGAACCGATTTTCATCAAATTTTCACAGAATGTGTATATTAAGTTCTAGTTGTGCATCCCGGTGTCCGTTTTTCAAAATTCGAAAAGTCCAAGGTTCTATAGCGATTCCAAGATTCGAACCAAGGTCGTAAATTTTCAAATTCTTATAAAATCGGTCCTATTTGAGATAGAAAGATGATATTGGGTCAGTATATAGGTCTCTGGGAGTTTTAAACATTTTGTGAAAATAAATGTCATATGACGTCACGTGACGTCATTATATGATAATGAATTTCTAATTCTAACAAGATTATTTCTATATGTTGAAATTTTCGAAGGGCAATGAAAATTTAATGCCGCATGCTTCAGATGCTGAAATTTCGATTTCAATGATTTTCAGAAGCCTATGACGTCATATGACGTCACATTTGAAATTGACTACGAAAGTTTGTACACGGTCCAGAGCCATTATTAATGGGCCGATTTTCATCAAATTTTCAGAGAATGTGTATATTAAGTTCTAGTTGTGCATCTCGGTATCCGTTTTTCAAAATTCGAAAAGTCCATGGTTCTATAGCGAATTCAAGATTCGAACCAAGGTCGTAAATTTTTAAATGCTTATAAAATCGGTCCTATTTAAGATAGAAAAGTGATATTTGGTCAGTATATAGGTCTCTAAGAGTCTTTAACATTTTGTGAAAAGAAACGTCATATGACGTCACGTGACGTCATTATATGATAATGTATTTTAATATTAACAAGAGTATTTCTATATGTTGAAATTGTCGAAGGGCAATGAAAATTTAATGACAAATGATTCAGACGCTGAAATTTCGATTTCAATGAATTTCAGAAGCCTATGACGTCATATGACGTCACATTTGAAATTGACTACAAAAGTTTGTACACGGTCCAGAGCCATTATTAATGGGCCGATTTTCATCAAATTTTTACAGAGTGTGTATATTACGTTCTTATTGTGTATACCGGTGTCCGTTTTTCAAAATTCGAAAAGTCCAAGCATATATGGCGGATCCAAGATTCGAACCAATGACGTCAATATTTAAATGCTTATAAAAACTGTCCTATTTGAAATAGAAAGTTGAAATTTTGTCAGTTAGTAGGTCTCTGGGTGTCTTAACAATTATGTGAAAATAAACGTCATATGACGTCACGTGACGTTATTTGTTTATTATTATTATTCTTTTCTTCTTCCTTACTAAACGCTTATTTTAATATGTTGCAATAGTCCTAGGACGATGAAATTTTTATGGGTTATTAGGCACGTGAGGAAATTTTGATTTCACCCCTACTGCATATATGTAGCCATATCTCAATTAATATCGATTTTTGTAAATATATGTATGAATAAAAATTATAGCTGAATAATTGATGTTTCCAAAGATATTTAGTTTATTAAAATTGGTTTACGCAATACAAATTTATAAGCAAAGAAACTAAATGAAATGAATCTAATTTTGCTGATAATATGCTGTTTTCTTGAGGTTTAACAGTCAATATCTCAGAAACGACTGAAGATAAGTCTATACATTATGCGTATAAAATGTAGCATGTTTTAAGAGCTTTCTAATGGTACCAAGTTTATTGAAATTGGACTTCATATAAGAAAGTTACATGGAAAATAAGATATTTCATAATCATGCATCATAAAAATATGGAAAAGGTCACGCGCAGGGGTCACCAAGCTTAAATACTTGCGCAACGACTTAAAAAAATATATATATATCAAATTGCAATTGATGGGCTATATCTTGATTTTTTTTTTTTTTTTTTTTTTTTTTTTTTTGTCGAATGTTGACTGTTTCCAAAATAAGCATTGAAGTTAATACATGTACAACGGCACAAGACAAAAATCCGTATTTGCAACACTATGTAGCTAGCGAGCAGTATGCAAGCCTTGAAAAATTCACACGCAGCCCCACATTTTAGACCATCTAAAAACTGCATTGTTATGCTAACGATATTCATATTGCATCAGTTTGTAGGCTGGGATGTTACCTTTCAAAATATCACCATAGTTCGAAATTCCAGGAATTTATGGCAAAACTACGGAAGCCCAAACACGCCAAAATCGCTAAATACGTTTAACTACGTTACAGGTGTCGAAAGGATATAGCACTATACAAATATTCAATACTTCTTCCTACTGAGGCTAAAATTAAACAAGGTTACAACTGAGCTGGAGTGATGAAATTCTATGTGTGATGAAAGTTAGAAACTTACATTTGAACTGACATCTAGTTATTATTAGGACTTTCTGCCTACTGGCAGAAAGTTCTATTGGGTTTGTACTGTTTTTTTTTATTATTCTTATCATTCTTTTTTTCTTCCTCTTATATTTGTGTTAATTTCGAGGTGTTGCCATTGACTCAGAACAATGAAAATTTTATGGCATATATTTCAAACCATGAGCTTTCGGATGCAATGAATTTCATATTAATATGACGTCATATAACGTCAGATTCGACGTCAGGTGAAAAAGTTTGTACGCGGTCTACAGCCATTATTTCTGGAGGCTTTAGTTGTGCATCCCGTTGTCCGTTTTTCAAAATTCGAAAAGGCAAAGGTTTTATGGCGAATCCAAGATTCGAACCATTGACGTCAACTTTCAAATGCGTATAAAATCGCTTACAAATGAGCTAGAAAGATGATATTTGGATAGAATATAAGTCTTTAGGTTTTCTTTAGATTACCAGAAGATGAATGTCGTATGACGTCATATGACGTCATGAGTTGAAAAGTAATTTCTAAATTTTACATGTAAATTTTTATATGTTGAAAACATTCGAGCACCTTGAAATTTTAATAGCATATGCTTCAGATAGAACATTTTGCATTTCAAAAATATTTATTTGACTTTGACGTGTCTAACTTGACGTCGTCTAAAAATGTTTTTACGCGGTCTACAGCCATTATTTCTGGGCCGATTTTCATCAAAATTTCACAGATTATGTATGTTAGGCTCTAGTTGTGCATGCCGTTGTCCGTTTTTCAAAATTCGAAAAGGCAAAGGTTTTATGGCGAATCCAAGATTCGAACCATTGACGTCAAATTTCAAATGCGTATAAAATCGCTTACAAATGAGCTAGAAAGATGATATTTGGACAGAATATAAGTCTAAAAGGTTTCTTTAAATTCTCTGAAGATGAACGTCAAATGACGTCATATGAGGTCATGAGGTGAAAAGTAATTTCTAATTATTACGTTTTAATTTTTATATGTTGTACACGTCCGAGCACCTTGAAAATTTAATAGCATATGCTTCAGATAGAACAGTTTGCATTTCAATAATTTTCATTTGACTATGACGTGTTTTGACGTCAAACTTGACGTCGTCTAAAAATTTTGTACGGGTCTACGCCATTAGAATTAGAGCTATTGTGCAGCCGTGTCCGTTTTCCAAATTAAAAGCAAAGTTAGATCTATATGACCATTGACGTCAAATTTCAAATACGTATAAAATCGTTTCCAGATGAATTAGAAATCTAATATTTGGATAGTATATAAGTCTCGAAGTGTGCTTTACATTCTATGAAGATGAACGTCATTTGACGTCATATGACGTCATAAGGTAAAAAATAATTTCTGATATATACGCGTTAATTTAAAAATGTTGTTAACTTCCCAGGACCATGGAAATCTAATGGTATATACACCAATCCATGAGCTTTAGAATGCAGTGTAATTCATATTAATGTGACGTTATATCACGTCAGATTTGACGTCAGAACAAAAAAGGTTTAAAGCGGTGTACAGCCATTATTTTTGGACCGATTCTTATCAGAATTTCACAGAATGTATATGTAACGCTCCAGTTGTGTATCCAGGGTCCTGTTTTACAAATTCGAAAAGGCAATGGTTCTATGGCGAATCCAAGTTTCGAATCATTGACGTCAAATTTCAAATACATATAAAATCGCTTCTAGATGATTTAGAAAGTTGATATTTGGACTGAATATTAGTCTTTGAGACTTATTTATATTCTGTGAGGATAAACATCATTTGACGTCATAAGGTCAAAAAGAATGTAAATATATCTACGCGTTAATTTCTATATGTTGCAAAGTTGCAAGGAGCATGAAAAAATTACTTGATATATTTAAGATACTTAACATCAAACTTGACGTTGTCTACAAAAGCTTGTACGGCCTTATTACAGGATGAAATTCGAATTGTAAGCATTTTAAATAAACTTGTAACATAGATTATAAAAATAGTCCAAGTTAAATAAATCGATATAAAAAAATGATTTTCAGTTACTTTTGCCATATTCTCCAAGTTAAACGCTTTATTTTTCAAAGTTTATTTAAGTTATGGCCATACAAAAGCAAGTTAAAGGCTGGAATTTCATATCCTTTTACTTTCCTTGATTTTAAGTGTTTGACAAATGTAGCAGAAAGTCCTATCATTCGTATCAACGAATGAAATCTAGTTATTATTATTATTCTACTTTTTTCTTCCTTTTGAGGTTCAAATTAAAACAGGTTGCCGATGACCTAGCAGCATGAAATTTTAACAGTAGGCACAGTGACTTTGGCGCTTTTGATTGTCATATTTTTTTTCTTCATGTGACGTCACATGACGTCAGGGCTGAAAAAAGCTACAAAAGCTTGTACGCGCTCTACAGCCGTCATGTCTGGACCGATTTACTTGATTTTTTTACAGAATGTATATATTAAGTTCTTGTTGTGCAGGATTATATACATTTTGCAATATTTGAAAAGATCAAGAATCTATGGCTGAACCAAGTTTCGAACTTTGGACCAGAAAATGTATTGAAGTATTATGAAGCACTCAGATAAGCTAGAAACATGAAATTTAGACAGAATATGTGTCCTATTGATTTCTTTCCGCTCTGAGAAAACTGACGTCGTATGACGTAAAATGACGTCATGACGCGTTATCAAATTTTGTATCCAAAATATACGTTTTTTTAGCACTGGAAGGCAAAGTTTTTGACCGATTTGCATAAAATTTTCACTGAAGGTGTAACATAGCCTCTTATTGTCATCAGTCACTTCCGCTTCCGGAAAATAGCTAAGGTCAAGGTCACATGTCAATTATCGGTTTTTTCTTCGGTCTTAAATATCTCAAAAACGAAAAATATTTTATCGAGACACTATGCGTATAATTTGTAGTGCTTTGAAAGATCTTTCAGATGATATATAGTTTTTGAAGATCGGCGTCGAATCAGTTGAGTTATTGCAGAAAAACAAAAGTGTTGCCACCCTAAGCGCATTTTACTACTTATATCTGGATAATTATTGATTTTTGTTAATAAGAGTATGAATATAATTTGTATATCAATGCCCGGCCGTTCTTTTGGTGTTTAAATTTTAAAGATTGACCGAATATTCATGAAGTTATAAGGAGAAACAAAACGATATGAACATATTTATCCCCGATTTTTGCCGTATGCTCAAGGTTTAAACGCCCGTAGCTACAACGTGTTTAAAGATACATACAATTATGAAGCGAGGGAATTGTGGGAAATGAAAAGACCTTTCTAACGGTACCTAGCTTTTTAAAATTGGACTTAATATAAGGAAGTTACATGAAAGCTAAGAATGCAGTAAAACCGTTCTTTCATGCACTCCCGCAGTAAGTCCTGATCACTTGATTCCTTTTTTTCGAAGAAACTAATGATTTTTGTGTCGCCTGCATAGCATGGCAGACACATAGGGATCACTTTGTCCGTCGTCGTCGTCGTCGTCGGCGTCGTCGGCGTCGTCGTCGTCGTCGGCGTCGTCGGCGTCACACTTTCTTGTCCGGAGCATAACTCAAAAAGTATTTGAGGTATCACCTTGAAACTTAAAACATGGATAGATCACATTGAGGTGGAGTGCAGTGCACAAGAATGATAACTCTGACTTTCATATTTTCTGAGTTATTACCCTTTGTTGATTCTGAGATTTTATTTTTGTCCGGACCATAACTCAAAAAGTATTTGAGGTATCACCTTGAAACTTAAAACATGGATAGATCACATTGAGGTGGAGTGCAGTGCACAAGAATGATAACTCTGACTTTCATATTTTCTGAGTTATTGCCCTTTGTTGATTTTCAGTCTTAATTTTTGTCCAGGGCATAACTCAAAAAGTATTTGAGGTGCTGACTTAAAACTTTATAGATAGATAGATCTCATTGAAGAGGAGTGCAGTTCACATAAATGATAACTCTCACTTTCTTTTCTCCTGAGTTATTGTCCTTTGTTGATTCTCAGTCTTTATTTTTGTCAGGAGCATAAAAGTATTTGAGATATTGCTTTGAAACTTCATAGATGGAAAGGTTTGCAGTGCATAAGAATGATAATTTTTTTTCTGAGTTTTTTGCAACATATATATAATTAACGTCATAAGTGCTTAATGACGTCATAATTTTTCTTACAGTTAATGTTTTGAATTCATAGTCATTCTGACACTCCTCTGATGAAGACTGTATAGTCGAAAGTGCTCGGGAAAATTATTACATATTGCACTGTTTGAATATTTTTTTCCCCCCCCCCCCCCCCCCCCAAAAAAAAAAAAATATATATATATATATATATGTGTGTGTGTGTGTTATTTTGTACCTCACAAAATAGATTATGCTTTATCAATAATTTGTCAAAAGATCGATTTTCTAGTCAATTCTTTCATCAAACATGCTTAAATGCAGGCGACACAAGTGTTCCGAGGAACACCCACATCTAGTTTAAAAATAACATACATTTTTTTTAAAAAAATTTTTTGGCATGATGTAATGTGGTTCTAATGATATGCAGATTTTAATGATCGGACCATAAATTATAAAGTTATTTGTCGAAAGGCAATAATAGACATGAACATCTTTGCCGATTTTTGCCGTTTTCTTAAAAAATAACTTTCTATATCTCAGAGCCCGTAATAGAAAAGTTGAAACATGAAACACGTGAAATGTTGGAAATTTAAAGGTCTTTCTAATGGTACCTACCGTTTGAAAATTGGACATCGGATATCCTATAAGGAAGTTAGATGAGAATTAAAAATTCATTTAAACCGTTCTTTCATGCATTTCTGCAGTTAGTCCCTATCATTTGATTGTTTTTTACTAAGAAACTATTAATTTTTGAAAATAACATAAAGAACAGTATTATTAGCGTGATGCAATGCGGTTCTAATGGTATGCAGATTTTAATGATCGGACCATTAATTATAAAGTTATTTGTCGAAGGGCAATAATAGACATGAACATCGTTTTGCCGATTTTTTTGCCGTTTCTTTGAAAAATAACTTTCTATATCTTAGAGCACGTAACAGAAAAAATGAAATATGAAACACGTGAAATGTTGGAAATATAAAGGCCTTTCTTTTTAGCTCACCTGAGCACTTGTGCTCGGGTGAGCTTTTCTGGTCGCCTTTTGTCCGTCGTGCGTCGTCAGTCGTCCGTCGTCAACAATTGTTTGTGAACACTCTAGAGGCCACAGTTTTGGCCCAATCTTCATGAAACTTGGTCAGGATGTTTGTCTACATGATATCTCGGATTAGTTCGAAATTGGGTCATGTGGGTTCAAAAAATAGGTTACTAGGTCAAATCTTAGAAAAACATTGTGAACACTCTAGAGGCCACAACTTTGGCTCAATCTTCATGAAACTTGGTCAGGATGTTTGTCTACATGATATCCGGACGAGTTTGAAACTGGGTCATGTGGGGTCAAAAACTAGGTCACCAGGTCAAATCTTAGAAAAACATTGTGAACACTCTAGAGGCCACAACTTTGGCTCAATCTTCATGAAACTTGGTCAGGATGTTTGTCTACATGATATCTCGGACGAGTTTGAAACTGGGTCATGTGGGGTCAAAAACTAGGTCACCAGTCAAATCTTAGAAAAACTTTGGACAATTTAAAGCCACAGTTTTAACCCAATCTCATGAAAGTTGGTAAGGATGTTTGTCTATATGATATCTCGGATGAGTTCGAAATTGGGTCATGTGGGGTCAAAAACTAGGTCACCAAGTCAAATCTTAGAAAAACCTTCTGGACAATTTAGAAGCCACAGTTTTAACCCAATCGTCATGAAAGTTGGTAAGGATGTTTGTCTATATGATATCTCGGATGAGTTCGAAATTGGGTCATGTGGGGTCAAAAACTAGGTCACCAAGTCAAATCTTAGAAAAACTTTGGACATTAGGGGCCACAGTTTCAGCCCAATCTTCAATAGAGTTGGTCAGGATGTTTGTCTAATTGATATATTGGATGAGTTCGAAAATGAGTCACATGAGGTCAAAAACTAGGTCACCAGGTCAAATCTTAGAAAAATCTTGTGAACACTCTAGAGGCCTTTTTCCCTTCATTAAAATTGATATTAATTCCCTTAAATTCAGGGGATCAATATGTAGGTCACTTAGTCAAATGTTAGAAAAACACTTTAGATGCCAGATTTTTTGTCATTATGCCTAACACAGCCATCTTACTAAGGTGAGCGACACAGGGCCATATTGGCCCTCTTGTTTAAAATTGGACATCATATAAGGAAGTTAGATGAGAAATAAAAATTAATTTATACCGTTCTTTCATGCACTTCTGAAGTTAGTCCTAATCACTTGATTGCTTTTTTCTAAGAAACTATTAATTCTTAGCTCACCTGAGCACATGTGCTCAAGATGAGCTATAAGAATCGATGAATGTCCATTGTCCGTCCGTCGTCCACAATTAGTTTGTTTGCACTCTAGCATCTTCATTTCTTAAGTAATCATCTTCAAACTTTATAACAATGTGTATTACCATAAAATCTTGGTCAAGTTCGATTATGGCTGATATCGGCCTATTAGGTCAGGAGTTATGCCCCTTTTAATATTGAAAAATTCTAGATTTCACATTGTTATTGTCACTTTAAAATTAAAATTATAGCAAAGCCACATATTCCCTTTCGAATGCAATGACTTTAAAATTTAAATTATGTTATATGACATCACAGATTTCCTCTGCTATTTATTTATGTTTGCACTCTACAGCTGTCAATTCGGGACGGATTTTCTTCAATTTTTGAAGATGGTGTATTTCAGAAAACTAAATAAGTATGATCAGGTTTGACATGGTTTGCAGTGCAGAAAGCCCTTTCTTTTGTCCAGAACAAAAGGAGTCTAGTTTTAATTCAGTTTTGCCTTCCATAACGCAATCGTACTGAAATAAGTAAGAAAATTATCACCATTTAGTGATAAGACAGAAAACAAAATTAAGAACTATTTTTCTGCGTAGAAAATAAAGGAATTCTATAAAATATAGATGCCTAACTATAGCCCCAAACTGTTGTCCGAGTCAACATGTGTGCCACCAAAGAGCAGCGTTGCAAGCATTCCTTTACAAACATCTTATTTACATGCTGGTTCCCAATGAATTTCTGCGTTAAGTAAAGAAGCAAGTACCAGTAGAGCAGCGAAATGAATATTACATCATTTTCCTGCAGTAACGGAGAATCACGCCAAAAACAATAGTTCTTCGGCCCGATTCATTGACGCTTGCGTCAAAATTTTTCTTGTTTGATTCTTTTTCGAGTGTTAGGTTGGATTAGTGTTTCTTATCTTGTGCTAGGATAGGTGTGTTTTAATAAATCTTTTTTGTAATTTTTTTAATGTATTTTATTATAGCCGCGTTTAGTCTGTATCTACGGAAGGATAGGTTTTTAAACGTTACAAACCTAGGTTAAAGCCGGGCTACAGATATATTATAGGATTTAGGTTCACGTTATTACATATTAATTTTTTTTCTTTTCTCTCTTCTTGTATATAGTTAAATTGGAACGTTTCTTCAACGTTTTAGCTGTACGCGCGTTCGCTTGCATCTATATCTTAACCTAACTAAATAAAAGAGTATAGGCGGGTTCAGAATAGGACAATAGCCAGTAATTTTGATAAATTTAGATATTTGATTAGATTATTACTTAGCGTATCGCTAAGGTAGCGATCTTTGACAACTGCGCGCCAGTCGGGAGCACATACGAGATTCAAAGTTAAATCTCCAAATACAATACAATACAATACAATAGCTTTATTGCTTTCGAACATCATCATGTTTACAGCAATCGTACATATATAATAACATTGCATTGCAGGTGTGGACTATAACCTGCAGAGAAAAAATATCCAATAATGGTTTTTCAGAAGGGTGTTTTGTTACATGAAACATTTATCTAAACATTACATATAGATCAGTTATGGATTCAATGTGTTTACATAAACATAATTGTACTAGTACAAGTAAATGCTTAATTGTTTATCTCTCTTTTTTTTTATTTTTTTTTTATTTTCTCTTAATACTTGCCCAATATAAATATTTTGCTAAATTAATTATAACATGTTTTGATTTATTATTCATTAAATTAGTGAATTTTTGTAAAGTTGGCCATGTATAATAATAGTGTTTTAAGTAAGTTTTTCTTAAATCTCTGTACAATGGACACACTAACAAAAAATGATATTCATTTTCTATAACATTTAAATTGCATTTTGTACATAATCTTTCGTTTCGGTCAATATTCTGATGTCTACCTTTTTCTATATTCAAATCATGAGCTGATAATCTAAATTTTGTATATTCAATTCTAAATTTATTATTTTTTATAAAATCTAAATAATTTTCGAATGAACATGTATGTTTGAATAAACAGTACGCGTTTAGACGACTAGAGTTATTAATAGAAGAGTACCACGACTGATTATATATATCGACTATTCTTTGTCTTACATGATCATTTATTGACATAGATATTTAATTGATGTTGCCAAATATAGGATAATCCGCATGTATCAAGTATACTTTTAACTTGGTACGCCCAGTTGTTTTTGTTGTTATTTGGATTTTTTTCAATATCATCCTTTAACATAATATAAGCATTATATAATAGCGAGTTATCTTTCTTTTGCAATATGTTCGCCCAATATTTAATTATGATTATCTTTCGATAAACATACATCGGCATTCTTCCTAAATCTCCGTACATTGCGTTTAGATTAGTTGATTTTCTTACATTAAGTATTTTACGGCAAAATTTGGAATGTATATTTTCTATGTCTGGTCCTGTATGATTTCCCCAAACCGCGGCCGAGTAATTTAATATCGGTTCAATTAATGAATCAAAGAGATAGGTAGGTAAATCTAGCTGGTTATATGTAACAAATAAATTGTCTCATTGCATGCTGAGCTATCATTTTTTGAGTACGATACCACTTACCATTTTTAAACAGATATATTCCTAAATATTTAAATGAACTAACAATTTCGATCTTCTCATTATAAAGATAAAAATTGTAATTTGTGAAACGCCCATTCTCAAATATCATAACCTTTGTTTTCATAACATTTAATCATAAACCGTATACATTACTATAAGTTACAATGTCGTTTAATAACTTTTGTAATGAGTGCGGGTCTTGAGCAAAGACAGCTGCATCATCTGCAATCAACAACAAAAATAGTTTAATATCATTAACATTCATTATACCTTGCAAGTTACTATTCATGTTATTTATAATATCATTTAAGAAAAATAAACACAATAAACTGCTCATGGGATCTCCTTGCTTAACACCGACTTTAGAAAAAATAAATTCTGATTCTTCCGACTTATATCGAACAGATGACTTTACTTCATTATATATGGACCTAACAGCTTTTACAAATTTAGAGCTTACTTTTTCTTTGATCAGTTTTTGCAGTAATAATGTTCTATTTATTTTATCAAACATTTTTTCCCAATCCAAAAATGCTACATAGAGTTTCTTTTTTTCTGCTAAGGATTTTGTTATTAATGCGTGTAGTATAAAAATATTGTCTGTAGTTGATTTTTCTTTTTGAAATCCAAATTGATTGTCTATAATAGTTTCATGTTTCTGTGCCCACTTGCTTAATCTGTTGTACAGTAATTTTGAATATATTTTTGATAGAATATTATTGAGAGTAATCCCTCTATAATTTTTTGCGTCATCTATATTACCCCCTTTAAATATTGGTACTAAAATACCGTGTTCCCAGTCTTTGGGAAAAATGCCATCATTAAACATTTTATTATAAAGTTGAAGTAAAAATGGTGAAATAATATGAAAGGAGCATTTAAATATTTCTGCTGTTAGTTTATCTGTGCCAGGGCTTTTAGAATTATTTTGTTCCATAACGGTCCGTTTCAACTCTGATAACGTAAAATCATTATCCAAATCGATGTCAACAGTCTGTTTCAGTTTTCTTCTGGTTCCGATCCATATAAATCATTAAAATGATCATATAACTCTTTTGTATTTAATAATAAAGATTCATTTTTATTTTTATGATATTGAGAACTTATTTTTTTCCAAAACTGTTTTGGATTAGTTCTAGACAGTCCTGATATCTTAAGACTCTCTGTTTTTATAAAACTTCGTTTGCTTTTACGTTTAATTGCATTGTATGATTTTTTTTTCCTTGCATCTTACAGCTTTTATTATTTCTTTTTATTGCGTATACAGTTTTCATTATTAATTTCACAGCTCCTATTGTTTTTCCTTTCCTTCCCGAATACACTAAACGCGTGTTCTTGAATGAGATTCGTAAAATCACTGACAGATTTATTTATATCCTCTGTGTTTATACAGGTAGCTATACGCTGTAATGACTCAATGTTTTCCAACAGTTTTGTGTTGAAGTATTCCACGCTTTCCTCGTTCCATGCTATATATGAATTAGGGGTGGGGCTTTCGTTATTTTCATGTTTAGTGTTATTGCAAAAAGTATTTTCTTTTAAACAAAAATGAATTGCATTATGATCTGAGAATTCATTAGGAGGCATTATTTCAAAGGTTTCAATTTTTGAAAAGTTATTGTAGGAAGTTAAAAGATAGTCAACTACACTAGAACCCTTAGGGCCTATAAATGTATACTCTCCTACGCGTGCGTCACTATCTAAACGTCCATTGGCTATCAGTAAGTTGGTTAATTTGCATAACTGAATAATACGCTGACCACGCGAGTCTAGCACGTGGTCTTTGTTTACTCTAGGCTGAATGTAAACAAAATCATCTGCGGATTCATCATTGACCAAATATTGATTATTGCTAAAAAAAATCTGTCTCTGATGCTGTTCTACCGTAAATAAAAATATTTCCCATGCTTTTATATTTCTCCATACCACATTCTATGAGATCAAATACATCAACATTATCTGATAGTTTTACCTTTGAATCTATTGGTCTGATGTACGTACAACACATATATTTATCATCATTAGAATGAAATAAGGTTTTGTCCAATTTCATCCATATTAGACCACAATTATTTTTATCTATAAACTGAATTTTGTTTTTCAAACTTTGCCTGAAATAAATAGATATTCCACCACTGTATCTCCCTTTCTTGGTATTAATTGATTTATTTCCAAATAAATGGTATGAATCCATGCCTTGAATTTCTAAATTGTAATGAGTATATTGTGATATCCAAGTTTCATATAACATAACAATATCATGTTCTTGGATTTTTAGCTCACCTGAGCACAACGTGCTCATGGTGAGCTATTGTGATCGCCTTTTGTCCGTCGTCCGTCGTCCGTCCGTGCGTGCGTGCGTCCGTCGTCAACTATTTGCTTTAAACAACATCTCCTCATGAACCGCTGAAGGGATTTTGACCAAACTTCACAGGAATCATCCTTATGATACCCTCTATCAAAGTTGTACAAATTATTCAGATTGGTTAAAAAAGTAGGTCACAGGAGCTAAAAATAGATTTTAAAAATGCAAACTTTGAAAATCTTCTTCTGCAAAACTGCAAGGCCTAGAGCTTAGATATTTGGTATGTAGCATCATCTTATGGGCCATTACCAAGATTGTACAAATCATAGCCCTACGGTGATAAATGACCCCGCACCATGGGTCACTTGTTTTACATAGAGTTATATAGGAAAATGTTTAAAAATCTTCTTCCATGAATCCATTAGGCCTAGAGCTTAGATATTTGGTATGTAGCATCATCTTATGGTTCATTACCAAGATTGTTCAAATCATAGCCCTATGGTGATAAATGCCCCCGCACCAGGGGTCACTTGTTTTACATAGAGTTATATAGGAAAATGTTTAAAAATCTTCTTCTATGAATCCATAAGGCCTAGAGATTAGATATTTGGTATGAAGCATCATCTTATGGTTCATTTCCAAGATTGTACAAATCATGACCCTATGGTGATAAATGACCCCGCACCATGGGTCACTTGTTTTACATACAGTTATATAGAAAAAACTTTAAAAATCTTCTTCTATGAATCCATTAGGCCTAGAACTTAGGTATTTGGTATGTAGCATCGTCTTATGGGCCATTACCAAGATTGTACAAATCATAGCCCTACGATGATAAATGACCCCGCACCAGGGGTCACTTGTTTTACATAGAGTTATATAGGAATATCTTTAAAAATCTTCTTCTATGAATCCATTAGGCCTAGAGCTTAGATATTTGGTATGTAGCATCATCTTATGGTTCATTACCAAGATTGTACAAATCATAGCCCTATGGTGATAAATGACCCCATACCAGGGGTCACTTGTTTTACATAGAGTTATATAGGAAAATCTTTAAAAATCTTCTTCTATGAATCCATAAGGCCTAGAGATAAGATATTTGGTATGAAGCATCATCTTATGGTTTATTACCAAGATTGTACAAATCATGACCCTATGGTGATAAATGCCCCAGACCAGGGGTCACTTGTTTTACATAGAGTTATATAGGAAAATCTTTAAAAATCTTCTTCTATGAATCCATAGGCCTAGAGTAGATATTTGGTATGAGCATCATCTATGGTTATTACCAAGATTGTCAAATCATGCCCTAGGTGATAAATGCCCCCGATATGTA
>CM037781.1:62242149-62292149 GCA_021229015.1 Solen grandis | reverse complement strand
CTAAGTTTATTTACTGAAACATGGTAAAAAAATATCTCACAGTCGCTTACGCGTGTGATAAAATCTAGACTAGGATAAAAAAGCAGAACGTGGCGGAGTTTGGAAAGGGGCGCAGTTAGGACCTCCGACGATATACAATGTACAAGGCTTTGGTTGAAACATCTCACTTAATAGACAGTTGTTTTCGGTTACCGTCTATCTAGACGTATAATATATTGTCAGAAAAACGGTTCAAAATTGTTCACAATGTATATAATCATGTTTCTTTATATTGGATATTATAATAGACGCAAAAGCAATCTTTTGCATGAAAATCATATGACATCACATTTTATGGCATAGAATTACACGTCAGGTTATTATTATACCATCTGTATGGAACATTCTTAGAAACAACGAGGTTAGGCCAAATAAACAGAAAAATATAAAGGTACTCTTTGTAGCATGAATAGATAACAAGTGCTGTCCGTAAGACAGCGTGCTCGATAATTTTAATGCTTGCCAATAAAAATATGCAGTAAATGGCAAAGCAAGAATCGCTGGAGGGGCCCAAAATTATTAAATCTTGCTTAAAAGTGGAGGTGATTGTCAGGAACACGTGTTAATTGTTTCAGAACATTACCCTAAATGGTTAAGTAAATTCGTAAGCTGCTACGAATAACGTAACCATGACGACGACGCTCGTGTGGTTCTCATTTTTTGAATAGTCGAATAAGATATATATAAAAATATATGGGTATATATAATGCGCATTAATTATGTTCAAGTAGTATTTTCTGTTTATTAAGAAAACTGATTATTAATTTTTTTTAAATTATTTTATACAAAATTTCTTTGTGATTTACTTTTAGTTTCAGAGTCTAAAATATTTAGAGTAGGCGGTAAAAATCAAGATCTTTTTTTTCACAAACCGCGTTAACTGTTCCCGGGAGGTAAACTGGAAACTGCTATAACTTGGCTGATAATTTTTCATGTCGAACATAATTACCCATGAGGTCATTCTTTTGAACACTCAGTATCGATCGTTTTATTTGGCCTTTGGACAACATGCTTCTCACAATGTTTAAACCTTCCTCATGTAACACACTGACGTCTGCAGAGCGATCAACGAGTCCCAGACGCTCGGCCCTTGGTCCGTCAAGCCGCCTACCGAAGACAAGCGCCTCCCTGACTGCCACTGGGTTGGACACTTTAATTCTGAAATGAAATTGTTTGTTTTGGTTTTACGCCCCACTATCAGTATCTCAATCATCGATGGCATATTACTGATATGTCACCTGCAGATAAATGACATGATACTAGTCATTTCATTAATAACTTTATAACTGAACGCATTGATACATTTCCTTTTGACTATATTTGACATGAGTTTTTCGTGAAATTTCAAGTAACTCGGTGTATCCATATAAATCGGTAAAGTTTCGTTTACGCTAAAGCTCAGGGGTGCTCGAGCTACGAATGTCACATCTACAAACTACTAGCACTTGACGAACATATTAAAATCCAAGGTTGATTAAGATTAGAAGATCATCTACATTTAATAACTAAAATAGGTTTCATACCTTGTACATATATACAAATATGTATTAACAAATTAATCTTTATAAAACTTGAAGTATGCTGATGGTGTTGGTGTATTGGGGTTTACCGTCGCTGTGACAGTATTTCAATCATATAGCGACGTCCAGCTAATTACAGGTGGAGGAAGACCCCGAGTACACAGAGGTACCCGCGTAGAACCACCGACCTACCGCAAGCCAGCTGGAAGGCTGAAGTATGCTGAGCATAGGGCTTAGACAACCATTTGGTAACATATTAATAGTTAATTTGGTTATTCTGAGTGCAATTGAATAAAAAGTATTTAGTGTATTTCTGTGATGAAAATTGAAAATCATTGGTATAATCAGGCCCAGATCCAGGGGGCGAGGGGGCCTTGCCCCCCCCCCCCCCCCCCACACACACAGCTTCCCTGGTCATACATTTTTTCTAGACTATAAAATCCCTTGATTACATCATAGTAGTGTTGAAATTAAAAAACTAATGCTAATATAAAAAATTTTTATGATCATTTTAGTGAACTATTTTCAAATGTTAACCATTTTAAAAATGATACCGTTGAAAATGAATTAAATGAGTACACATTTACAGAGTCTTTAGATATTTTGGATCGAGAAATTGTTGTTGATGAAGTAGTTAATTCAGCCATAATATCTTTAAAGAGGGGTAAAAGTGCTGGGTATGATAACCTAATACCGGAGTTATTTATTGACCTCTGTTATGTGAATTGTTTAACTATATATTTTCAATGGGTATTTATCCTGACAGTTGGACAAAGGGCATTATTGTTCCTGTTCCCAAAGAAAGGAAATTTAAGTGAGGTAAATAATTATAGAGGCATAGCTTTGACTAGTATATTTTCTAAAATTTTCTCTAGTATAATTAATAAAAGATTATTACAGTGGGCAGATGACTATAATATATTGAATGATTTTCAATATGGCTTTAGGAAAAATCGGAGTACAGTTGATGGTATTTTTGTTTTAAGTAGTCTCATTGATAAAGTTGTAAATTATGAAAAGAAAAAATTGTATTGTTGCTTTGTTGATTTTAAGAAAGCTTTTGACCTTGTTTATAGAAATGGTATATTGGTTAAACTGATAAGGTATGGTTGTTCGTCTAAAGTTAAAAAGATAATCCAGTCAATGTTTTCCACAGTAAAAACTTGTGTACGTACAAATGGCATTTGTTCTAACTTTTTTGATAGCTATTCTGGTGTGAAACAGGGAGAAACATTGTCACCTCTTCTTTTTCTGTTGTTTATTAATGACATATATCTTCATTTAAATCAGAATAATACTTTACGTTCATCGGATGTCATAGATATGGATGGTATTAATTTATTCATGTTGCTTTTTGCTGATGATACAGTGTTGTTTTCTAGAACATGTCAAGGCTTGCAAGCTATTGTAGATAGATTGTATGATTATTGTAAAATATGGGGAATTGAAGTAAATATTGACAAATCTGCTATTATGGTATTTAGTAAGGGAAATTCTGTTATAAATTGTAATATTAAGTATAATAATGAAACATTCAAAATTGTGGAAATATATACATATCTTGGTGTTGCATTAAGATCTAATTCTTGTTTTTATATGTCTCAAAATTTTTTATCAGAGAGTGCATTGAAACCATTATATTTTTTAAATTCTTTATTTGATTGTATTGAAATAAGTATAAAGGAAAAAAATTAAGCTATTTGACAGTATGGTTTTGCCAATTTTATGTTATGGGTGTGAAGTCTGGGGTTTCCATAAAGCCCCTGACATTGAACGTATACATCTGAAATTTCTTAAGCAGTTACTGTGTGTAAAGCAAAAAACATCCAATGTTGCTGTGTATGGTGAGTTAGGAAGGTTTCCTCTTATTATTATGCGTAAAATTCGCTTAGTGCAATATTGGTATAAAATAATTAATAATCCTAATTCTTTAATGTTTAAATTATACAATATGACTGATAATAATGGTAATTTTATTCTTAAATGGTCTCAAAATATTAAAGAATTATTTGATAATCTTGGATTATCACATTTTTTTATATGTAATAATTTTTGTAAAGAATATCTTAATATTATCATTCAGAGGATACATGATCAGTACATACAAGGCTGGTTTTATTCTGTTGAAAATAGTGGTAAATTAGATACATATTGTTGTTTTAAAAATTCTTTTGAAATTGAAGCATACATATTGAAAATTGATAATCCTTCACATTGTAAATCTGTAGCTAAATTAAGATGTTCTTCTCATAGTTTGGCAGTTGAAGAGGGGCGATACAAAAATATTGAGAGAGAACACAGAATATGCAATTGTTGTAATATGAATGTTGTAGAAAATGAATATCATTTTGTTTTAATTTGCCCATTCTATAATGACCTAAGGCGTAAGTTATTACCTAAATATTTTTGTTCCTGGCCAACTATTACTAAATTTAAATTACTAATGAAAACAAACCAAACAGGTGTTATTAAAAAATTAGCCAAATTTGTACACCTTGCTTTTTCAAAGAGAAATGATTTATTAGCACATAATAATTAGAAAATCTTTAAAGATATTTATAACAGTAATATGTAGTTACATGTCTTATTTATTATATCAAATATTAGATTGATTATCACTAATTGATACTTAACATGTATTTATATGCTCATGTGATATAAAAATATTTGTTTAAACTTTTTGTAATTGTTCCTTTAAACTATACAGAATTTGAAATATGTTAATTGTATTACTATGTATTACATACTTTTCTCTTATATATGTATACTGTGATTGTGACGCCATGTATTGTATGGCGATAAACTGTGTATGTTTATGCCAAATAAACTATTGAATTGAATTGAATTGTTGTCTAGAGAAAATCCCCATCGTGCCCCCCTCCTCCCCCCCCCCCCCCCCCCACACACTGAACCACCCGTATAATCACCTGACAAGCCAGACTCCTATTGTCTTATGGCCCCTGCTGTTAATGTGTCTAGGTAATCCGAATCGGCAGTCGTCCATGACTGTGTGATAAGCATGTGTTTAGGGAACTGCGGACACGTTCATTGATTGAGAGAAATTTACATCGTCTGCCGAGTGATTTAACAATAGGGACATAGGTAATTACCAAACGCTTACAAGTATCAGTTACAACTATAAACTATTCTAGACAAATGCAGTTTAAGAATAGCATAAAATAGTTAAGCATGAAATTAGCCGCTAAAAACAACAACAAAGCTGGACATTAAAATGTATTTAGCATCGAAACAATTTCACTAGAGCCCAAAAGAATTAATGAAAAAAAACACTTTGACTAAATCTACACAACGAAATTTTCAATGCACTTTTCTCTACATGCATAAAGTTTTAAATCTTGCTTTAAAAGTGAGCTACTTAGCTGCCGACAGGTTGATGAACTTTCAGGTATGAAAAATTGCCGATTTCGTTCTTGAAAAAGTTAAAAAGGTAATGATTAGTATTCTGCAGAGTAGATGCATACCTATCGCTAGCCATGCAAATTAAACTTAATAAGAAATGGTTGTGTTTCTACATGTCATCAGCTTTACTATTTATACATAACTTTTTTAGTATAATTTTTATGAAACTTATAAGTACTGATAAGTCGATGAATACGAAATACCAATGCACAGAAAACACAATTCATGTGCGAAATAAAACGGATATCAAATATTTTATATTAGATATCAACATTTTTTATTACTGAATATTGTTTGGTTTGTCACTGACTTAACATTCAGAAGAAAAAAAAATACAAAAAAAAATCGACACGCAGAAGGGACCTAAACCTTCTGTAACCGTCCGACCCTAAAATGTGCGCCTGATTTTTTTTATCTGGGAAGTCTGTGTGTGAAGGCTGCTTTCAGGTCGACAATTAGACAGTCAAGATAATCCAGTTCGAACCAAATACAGTATATACCCGGTATTCCCTTCCATATATTTGACAAAATATGTTTAAAGTGATTTTTTCCTCAGACTTAAACAGAACTGTCTTTTACACTGTTGTGTCTAAAACTGCTGATTATATAAAGCATTCATTCACAAGTCACTTTTTTTGGTGGGGGGGGGGGGGGGGGGGGGGGGGCAAAAAAACACTAATTAATTTGTTATGGCAGTTTGCTGTTGAAAATGAACAAGAAACCTATATTTTTACCCTATCTCCAAATTTCGGAGTAAATGCCCTTAAATGCCAACCTACCCTTGACTTTATCTCTTAATTCCATCATCATTCTCATAATCTCCATTATCTTCCCGAGGCACCTAGGATGGTTCGATACAACGATACATCCCCTGATCTACGGGGATATTCCCCCGATGATGTTTCAAATTCGGTGAAGCTCCGGTAATACAAGGCCATTGTACCATAGCCGAAACATCAGTTAACGTTTCAACGGACCATTCCCGAAGCTTCTCATGGGGCTTCTCCGTCTTTTTGGCCAAAACATTTGATGCCATCGGGAGAAAATTTGTGTATTTCCACATCGCCGATGATTTTTCTCCGGTGGGACATAGGCCTTAGAGCCATGGTCTTCAAGTTTCACCCTTCAGAATGCATCGTCGTCACATTAAAAACTTTTTTTTCCGGGGGAGCATGGCACTGGACCCCACCCCATCACATTCAGATTTTGCCCCCCCCCCCCTCCCTAGCTGAAAAATTCTGGATCCGGGCCTGGGTATTAGTGTACTTTTGTGATGAAAAATGAAAAATATTGGTATTAGTGTACTTCTGTGATGAAAATTGAAAACATTGGTATTAGTGTACTTCTGTGATGAAAATTGAAAAACATTGGTATAAGTGTACATCTGTGATGAAAATTGAAAAATATTGGTATAAGTATACATCTGTGATGAAAATTGAAAACATTGGTATTAGTGTACTTCTGTGATGAAAATTGAAAACATTGGTATTAGTGTACTTCTGTGATGAAAATTGAAAAACATTGGTATTAGTGTACATCTGTGATGAAAATTGAAAACATTGGTATTAGTGTACTTCTGTGATGAAAATTGAAAACATTGGTATTAGTGTACTTCTGTGATGAAAATTGAAAATATTGGTATTAGTGTACTTCTGTGATGAAAATTGAAAACATTGGTATTAGTGTACTTCTGTGATGAAAATTGAAAATATTGGTATTAGTGTACTCCTGTGATGAAAATTGAAAACATTGGTATTAGTGTACTTCTGTGATGAAAATTGAAAAACATTGGTATAAGTGTACATCTGTGATGAAAATTGAAAAATATTGGTCAAGTATAGTTACAAGATTCATGCACACTTTTTTTAACTGAGTATACAATTGAATCCTGGAGACATATGAGCTGAAATTTAGCACTTCTGGTACATATAAATTTCTTATCCACAGATAACATATAAGCAAACAAAAATTATCCCGAAAAGTGGGAAAGTAAAATAATCATTTTAAACATATATTTTTATTAAGATTTTATCCCCAGTTTACTCTGAATAAAGTATTATTGCATGTATTGAAAAAAAAAAAGATTTTTTAAAACTCTCGCAAACCTCGCTTGGTTGCTTTGCTTCATCTCAACCGTGAATCATTTAGATGAACCTTTATCGTTATCAGTTGTCTTAAATACTGAACGCTCATTGGTTGCTTAATGATTTGATGAAGTTCTTTCACCAATCAATACGTGTTCAATACACATTTCTTATCGTTACAGGCCAGTAAATAAATTACCGCAATGGGTTCGAATCCCGGAAGGATCACTGTGAGAAACCCTTCCAGCTGGCTAGCGGTAAGTCGGTGGTTCGACCCCGGTTCCTATGCACTGCATACTCGGAGTCTTTGCCCAACTGTAATTAGCTGGACGTTGTTATATGACTGTAAGCAAAATTTGACATTACCTGAACAGGTCCAGCATGGTGTTCGTAAAGGGGAGTTTTAGGTGAACTTCCGGCCACTGCAACCATGCTCGCTCGTGTCTCATGACCCGGAAATCGTGCATAAGGGCAATGAAGGCGCCCTCTGCAATTGCATGGCCTATATAGATAAACAGACGGAGCGAGCAAATGATTTACAACAATTTGTTTCCTTTGCCATTTATTCTTTCTGTAAGCAGCTGATCATATGAAAGCAAAATTTCCTTTTCAAAATTATGATACCATACCATAACATACTAACATTTACAAAAAATAATTTTCATTTAATCATTTTTTACCCACATAAATTATCATATGAGTTGCGATAGTGTATATCATTAAACAAATAGCTTAAGCGTTCATAAATAAAAATAGTAAAACAATGCAGATAAAGTATTCACTATTTATTATAGCGTTGTCTCTAATTTTAAACCTTTAGTACAAATATTTGCTAATTAATACTTTATAATTTAAAAGTTCTACGAATTTAAGCATACTTGGTGAATTACCAGACACATTATCTTTTGAATCTGAACAAAATGCGCATGTCGGCAACTCCTTGTAGATTCCATTAATTTTGTTGTTGATAGGGATTAAAGTTACTAGTTTTTCTTTCTAGGTCGATTTCGAAGCAGGTGGTATTTGGGATTGGTCAGTGCTTTGCGCACGAAAGATCTTCCTCGAGCGGGGACTGAACCCAGGTCCTTTTGACCCGTGACTAATCAGATTGATTATGATACAAGGTTTAAATGTCATAATACAAGCACCTTTTAAAATCATATACAAATTTATGCTTATAAAGTCTTGAAAATATAAAATAAATTATAAATATATGTATCAAATACAGGTCTTTTACCATTTATCACGGCCACTGTAACAATCCCAAGGGACAAAATTCGTCTGTACAACTGATGGAGAGCGTCGTGGTAGTCGTTCAGAACTTCCGGTGAACTCTCATGTAACCACGTGACATCTAAACCGGTGCTGAAGTACTTTCCTTCCCCTGTTGTTATTAACGCTCGGCAGTTTGAATTGCTAAAATAATTCGATTTAATATGATGATATTAGACTACAGATTTTTGTTTGGTTTTACGTCTCGCTGACCTGTCCTGAAACTATCATTATATGCTGAGCACCAAGCATGGGAGCTATACTAGTACCATTATTACAACATTGGTTTGTCGCGTTCGGGTATCGAACCCACGGCCTCCCACTCAAGAAGCGGACGCTCTAACCACTAGGCCACCGGGGACGGTCTCTACGATTAGTAAATAATATTGATTGGACTTGGACTTAATAGATAACCTAACCCCCTCTTCCTCTAGTTTTATCATCGTTTTGGGGCATATCTGAATTCTCACGCGGTGAGGGGCTGAGTTAGTGTTAAATCAGCTACCTTACCCTCTCTGCCACGGAGGCCCCAACACATTTTTGAAAATATGACCGTTTACCATGGTGTTTAAGACTCTATAAAATTCAGCAAGTGCAGCAAGCATCTAAAATTTTACTTTGAAACATGAATCTAAAATACATAAATAGCCAAAAATTATATAAAATAAAACTAAACACGTTTTCCTCTCTGATATGATCGATACAGATGAGAAAAAACAGTTGACCCTACTGGGATTCAACCCACAATCCTAATTTTCTAAGCAGTTTGAAGCAACTTCTTCAATAGGAAGTAATGCATTAGAGTTCCAGAGCATTACTCAAAGTAATTCAACGCCGCGTGTACTGCGCACATATAGTTGAGTGCCTATCATTCCTGTTTCAAGGGATTGAAATGGCAACATTATGGAAATCTAATGACATCGTAAATTGTCTATGAAATGTCATAAATTTCACAATGAAGTAAATTAATGATACATTATGTACTTTATAAACTGAATTTAATCAGGAGCATATGGAAATATTTGATTGGTGTTACTGGATTAGATTACCACAACAACGGTGGTTACCTAGAAATGATATCAAAACTCACTGAAAAGCAATTTAATGAGGCATGGAATTGCTATAAATTCACTGTATATATTCGTACATCAAGAATACCAATGTAATAAAATCTGGATTATTTCTTCATGTTTGCATTATCAACAATACAGGAACATGAAGAACCGAAATGTGAGGATGAACAGAAACGACATGCAATCAAGTTTTTAATATAGTTAATGGCGTCATTCTTTATATACTGGACTTGTTCGAGCGCCTACAATAATGATTAGTGATGTTCCGATTGTCGCTAGTCGCCGAAGATCAGTAACTTTACTGAAGAGCGAAAATAATCGAATTACAAGATTATAACCGTTCCGCGACGCCGTTGTAGATTATCATGTGATGTCTGTCTAGGGCAAACTGGTACATCAATCAGGAATCTCTTGATTTTACCCAGGTTTCTATAGGAAAACCTTTAAGTATCTCTTTTTAAACAATAAGGCACACAACTAATAATAATAACGTTACTTCGACCCACGCTTTTTCTCTGGTCTCTATGGATGCAATATGGCGGGTGGTGGCTTCAACGTTTAGTTGACTTGGTAAAATAAACATTTTCGTATCTACCTAATGTGTTACTTAAATGTTTTTGACATTTAAAGATAACTTGTGGTATATTTACATATCTTGATCAATGTTTTATGGAAATATATTAACTATATACTAAGTGATTCCCCCTTTTACAGTAGGGATTGAAGTCGTACACAAACAAAAATAATCTCAATTAATTGGACAATCCGATTAAAGATACACTTCAATTTAGAGGGGAAAAATGGCTAAATACTTTTTATTCTAGAGATAAACAGCCGATCGAACACATTTTGCACAGTCTGTGAAATATTGCTTCTCATTGAAAGAAAAAAAAATGTGTTTCCTCATTAATAAACAATGAATCTAAAAAAGTGAACAGCTGTATAAACTGTGGACGATAGTTCATCTTTCTCAGCGTTTTAAGACGAGAGCAACTTCACATGCGCAGAGGTTTGAATGCGACTGAATTATAGTTGGTGCTCGAACAAGGTCACAGTGAACAGTAAAACCTCGCTTTAAGACTACCTCGGAATTAAGACCACCCCACTAACAAGTACCAGATAATTTTAAGTCTCTTGTTCTGACTATATTGGCAAAAATCACCACTAAGAACACCTCACTAATCAGAAAACTTTTTTGCTGGAACCGATGCTGGTTTTTACACCGAGGCTTTTCTGTATTTATATAGATATAATGAGTTTTTAAGGCATGATTGAAGACAATGTTTATATTGCAGATCTAACAATAAATGTCACGTGACGTATACGAGTAGTGCAGTTTTCATCGTGTGTCTGTGTATGTAAAAATGTTGCAATATTAAATTTTCTTAAATGCCGATACAGGACAAGGATACAGTCCCCGTCTTACTATCACTAAACCCCTGTCCACTGAAGGTCCTAGTCCCGGTTTATTCGTTTGAGAAAACAATCTAAGTCTAGGTTTGGGAAATGGAACGAATTTTACCCCACCTTTTTCAGGATATCGACTGTCTGAATTACATAATCCGTATTCACTATTTTTTAACAACACAACATTTCGAAAATAAAAATCGTTTCCAACATACATAGACATAATAAGCTAACAAAGACCCGCAACTCCGGTATAAGTTAAGAGCAAATCACGTTAAAGTACGTGTCCGATCATGTGACCGCGAGATAGCATGATATTTGTAAAAGTAGCCGCCATTTTTAATTATAGTAAACTGTGTTATAGAATGTTAAACAAAAAAATATTCCGTCTTATTCTGTCTTTATTTAAAAAAAAAAAAACAAAAAAAAAAAAAAAACACGATTATCATCTACAGCATACGGTGCAGGTGAAAAGCATGGGCAACTCTATAGCTGACTGTAAGCTACCGGTTGCATACGGCAGATATAAGGTGAAATGTTGACTGTTTAAATCTAAGAGTAGTCAATAAAAGGTCCTTTCGATTGATAAAGGCCTTGAAAAAAAATTCAGGATGGAAACATTTCAATTAATGAAAAAGATAATCATTGCCAATTTTTCGGCAAATATTGCCTTTATGATGAAAAAGTGAAAATAATACTCTAGCGTTTACACTCATTTTGTTAAGAGTGACTTTATTTATATACGAGTATTTTAGTATAAGCATATATTCCGGTCCCGGTTGCCGAATGGCTTGAGCGTCCGCCCTGGAATCGAGAGGACGTGGATTCGATCCCCGTCAGCGACATTCCAAAAGTACTGATAAATCCCTTGCTTGATGCTCAGCATATAAAGGGATTTCCAGGACTGGTTTGCAAATGTCAGAATAATGTGACTCGGTGTCTACGGCGTGATGCTGCAGTGTGGCAGCAATACACTTGCCTCAATCAGACATGGTCTGCAAATGACTGAAATACTGTCGGTGGGACACAAACTTGAAATAATAATTATAATTATCCTTTTATGTGTCTTCTTCCTTCGCATCATTAATTTCAAATCATTGTTGAGCGAAATAATGAACAGAAAAATGACATTTTTTGAGAAAAATCCCACAGTTTATATATGAAATTTCCTCAGAGACAAAATTCCTTTTGTTAAAAAATTTTTTTTTTTTGGAATTAAAAGTCTAAGCATTCAATAAAAGTTATATGAAGATTTTTTTATACAAAAAACTATTTGATCAAATACGTACAATCTTAGTACGAAAGATTCCGCTTTACTTGAATTTCCAATACACGAACTGTGTACTGTAGTTACGGTTGATTAAGATACCCCTTGCTTTTTAAAACTACTTTTTTTATAATGGTCAATTATCACAATTGCGCATTGACAAATCTAAGGGAATTCCAAAACGACGTCACCGGAAGTACATTTGTAATTCGGGGAGGTTTTTTCTTCTTCTCCTTGTTTTTAAAGGAACGATATTTTTGCATTTAAAAAGATGAATAGCAATCAAAATTGTTAAATTTGATTAGCAATGATATAGGACACCATGACTGAAACTTCTTAATGAAAAAGAATTACATTCCGAATCATGGCGTATTATGCCGAATAATATCGGAAGTTGGGTGATCTTTGTCGACATTTGCCGAGCCCATTAGGGTTCCTCTGCCTTACGTGTAAGTTTTCATTGTTCATATGATTTATAAATTTACTGAGATTTTCTTCAATTTATTTCTGATAAAAACAAATACAAATCGTATGTATATCTCTCATTAGACCGCAGATTTTTTAATTTATGAGTGATACTGTCTGCAGGCGTCTGCATAGTGTTAAGCATCTCAGCGAAATCTCGTTGGTAATTCTGTCTGTGCAACATATAAATCAATAGAAAATGTTTTTTTAGGCAGACGATAATTTTCTTAAGTTTATCTAAGGTAGCTTCCAGAGGTATGTCGAAATCCCGTTATCTGATTGGCCTGTCAGTCAAATGTCGGAGGGAGGGGATGACACTATGACTGCAATACTGTCGCAGCAACGGTAAATTCCAAAATAATACAATAATTTATTGTTAAGTTTCCCTGCATCAGGGGCGAGTTGAACACACAAATAGTTCCAATGTGTTTCGTAGTCTGGTTCTTGGCTGGGGTACCTTCCCCTTACACTACATTATCTGTAATCTTTGAGGACGATCGGGAACCAGACTACAAAACATATTGGAACTCAGGTTATACCTACCTTTCCACTATGTCTAGCGCCTGGTTCCACGCCTTCACCGTGTGCTTAGTGAACTTATTCTCCCCGTCACCCAGCCTCAGGGTGGCGATAGACCCGTCGTCACTGAACGTCACGGTCGGGCCCCTCCCACCCATGTCTCGTTGGTGTCAGTTTTAAACCGGAATTTCCAATTTCTTTCACTATTTGTCACAATTTGTATATTAAATCCATATACACGCTGTATAAACGCGCGGGTTCTGTTGATTAATACGATTGTTTACTTAGTGTGAGTGACCGTTGTGAATTCTAGATATTGACCCCGTGTTTAACACACTGTTATTAGGCATTTGCGACTGAAGACGGTGACGGAGATTGACCTCGGACATCGGATTTAATCAAGGGGTCGTCTCAAAGAAAAAATGAACTCCATTGCATACTAGCCGTTTGTTTTATTGTAAAATAAGATAACTCTATATACTAAGTCCAATTTCTTTCTTCCTATACACAAGACCAGTACACATTGAAACACCACGGAGTAAACTTTTGCGACGGTGTCTCCACACAGTTCCGACGGATTTATAACTTTATCTCCACAATGGCATTTTCAACATAAACTCGGTATCAACGGATGTATCTGTTTTATTTACAACACTGTCTCTTTTGTCGGACATTTCTTTGTCCTAACTGGGTAGCTGAATATGGAGTAATGATTGTGTGTCTGTTTGGGTATATCTTATCTCCAAGTAAAACACAGTTGTCCGGAAAGGGTAGATCGTGTCCAATATGACGCATTAATCCAAACTGTTGTGCATCATTTAGATGCCCAGGAAATCCACATTCAGCATATCTGATTTGACCTTGTTTATCTACTGTTATATGGGAATGAAGTGCGTGATAGTTTCTATGAACTGAGTAATATGCTTGCTGTTGCTCAGTACCTGGTCGGTATATTTCATGCGATGTTCCATCGGTGGCTCCATCCGTCAAAGGTATTTTCTCCCATGTGCCATTGCGCAATAGATGGCCAAATGATAATAACTTCAGTTTAACAAATAAAACCGAAATGAGAATTCTGATTTCATCTTTAACCCTTGTTACGCCCACGTTCAAAAGAGCTAATAGAAAGTGATATGGGCAGTTACAACGTAGCCATATCAACACAAGTAGGATTCTGTTTTGAATTGATATAGTATGTCTTCGAAAAGATGTCAGATTTAAACATGTAACTAATGTTAAAAAGGTTTCCGGAGTTTCACAAGTAATTTAAAAAAATGGAATCTGTGCTCAGCTAACAGAACAAAAACATTTCGGCGACTATAGGTATCTATATCTGAACCGAACAAGCGATGCCTAATGTCTAAAGGTGGATCTGGTGGTAGCGTTGAACAGCTAAGAGTTGACGCAATGAGGTAAAAGAGTTCTTCACTTGAGGTGGTTGTCGCACTAGTGCTGGTAAAATGCATGGAATAAATATTCTTGTCCTTCATAAGCCTACAATGAAACCCGAGGCCGATCCTCCCCGAAATAAGCTTCTGTTGGTGGAAGCAAGTATCACCTAGCTCACCAGCGAGGATATTATTACAAATTCTATATATTCGGTATTACATTTAGGCCTTCGTAGCTTCGCTTTGTAAGCATGTTTTATCGATAGTATGACATTACGATATAATCAGAACGATAAATTTTTTTTTTCAGTTACAAAAAATAGATTCGAAATCCCCCACAATTCTTAGCGCTAAAATACTTAAATGTTCAAAACAAGATAGAAAATATTCCACCATTTCTATTTTATGTAATATAACAACAAATAGCTAAGCTATCGTGAACTATTAATTTAATAAATGTTTGTTAAAAAGCATTCTTTTACAAGAAGTAAGTATATTAGTATTATTTAGCGCTAGGTATTGTTGTTGGAATTCGAGCCTGGTCACCTCCATGCCACCGTGCGACAGCGAGAAGTTGCGACAATGATTTATAGCGAAAGCACGATGGCCCTAGAGTATACCGAGCTTAACTTTACCTACGCTACACGCACGAGAATCATGGGTAATGTTGGTTTACATTTCTGTCATGAAAAATTGAAAAAAACGAATAATTATTCATAAGTGCGAATAAAATGGAAACAAACTCCGCACACTGACAATCCGCACCCTGTCAATCCTCTACGCCCTGGCAATCCTTCAAGTTCTCGACGGCCTGTTATTCCTCCACGGAATGCCGATAGAGAGACATTGGCAGCGGCAATGTCGTCTGATTCTGGTGGCGAAGTTCCACCACCACACCCTGTAGCTAGACGACAGACGAAATGTCCTCTTGCAGATTTGATAGGGGAAAATCAGATGGAATACAACTAATTTAACCCGAAAAAAAATGCCTAAATTGATGCGTATGCTTGGTGTTAGCTCTCATGAATCTGATTAAATGAAGTTACTGCGATATGGCGTTGCATTTTTTTAAGCAAAAAAAGTATTTGTATTTGCCCTATATGATAGCTGTGTATGAACATGGTGCTTTGAGACAACCCCTTTATTACACCCATAACCCGATGTCCGTTATCGTCACCGTCTTAAATCGCAAATCTCTATTAGGACAAATACACACGCCTCAGTCAGGACAATGTAAAGGTATTCCATCCATCATTGAACTATAATCATGGTCCTTCAAATGCTTATACAAACTTAATACAAATGTAGCATTATGACTTAATTTTGGCTTATTTACTTTTGCAGTGATTTTTAATGTATTTTACCGCGATAGTACATATTAAATATTCTTATTCCATAGTGAGATAGAAGATGGAATACAATTTCTTCATTAATGCAGTCCTACAAAATGTGTGCGAATAAACATTGCTATTCCTAACGGGATATCCATGAATGTTTCCAATAATAGGCGGAACTAAGTTGTTATTCACTTTATACATAAAACACTTTTTTTGAAAAGATCTTCTTGCACTTAATGATTCCAACCCACATTCTTTATAAAGTTTATAGAAATAGATTTTGTTAATCCGGTGACTATCCGAGCAGCTTCATGTTGAAGAAGTTCAAGAGAATCAGACATTTGTAAAGAGCAACCATCCCAAACGATAGATGAATATTCTAATATAGGACGAATGTAAGATATATAAATCTGATTTAGTGCCTGGCTAATAAGGACATATTTCAGTTACGCATAATACCTAGAAGTTTTTATGTTGACTTAATAATAGAATTAAGATGATTGTCCCAATGTCCGTTATGAGATAAAGTTACTCCCAAATGCTTGTGATTATTTACGAAATTTATCGGAGTATTTTCAAAATTTGTATTTGGTAATGTTTCATATTTTTTTGTTGTAAAGAGCAATGCTTCTGTCTTTTGAGGATTGAAATTTATTAACCATTTTTTGGACCATGTTGATAATATTGCAAGATCATGATTCACTATACCCTCAAGGTCATCTGGAGATGGTGTAGCATAAATTAAAGAGCTGTCCTCTGCATAAAGTCTAGTTAAACTTAATACAATTCTGCAATATCATTTATATAAATTAAAAATAAGAGAGGTCCAAGAACAGACCCCTGTGGAACTCCAGCATTTATATACTGAATGTTTGATTCTTCAGACTGAATAATTACTTGTTGTTTTCTGTTTGTTAAATAATCAGTTAGCCAGGTCAGTAGATTTTCTAAAAAAAACAACAACATATTTTGTAATTTAAATATCAACCCTTTGTGCCATACTCTGTCAAAAGCCTTTGAAACGTCACAAAATATCATACACCCATATTGTTTATTATCTATTGTTTGACATATATGGTGATAAATATCTATTAATTGATTAGTTGTTGAGTGTTGAAGTAAAAAACCTGACTGATACTTTTGATATAAAAAATATGCATATACTTAAATATCATTCTTTCAAATATTTTCCCACAGTAACTTAGGAGAGATACGGGTCTGTAGTTTTCAACTTTCTGTTTGTCACCTTTTTTAAAAAGAGGGATTTACTTTTGCAAGTTTCCATACATTTAAATTTAGTTTCAACTAATGATTTGTGACATAACATACACAAAGGTTTACATACTGTTTCTGCGGTGTTTCTAAACATTTGTCATATCATGACCACAAGCTTGTGTCTTTATAATATCAATGATTTCTTGTTCAGTTATAAATATGGTAGATAATTCCTATATGGGTCCCGTATGGGAAACAGTCTCTATATATGGGACCCACAGATACAGCTCATATGGTCCCATATACCCTTGCTACCTGGGGTTTTGCTCTCAGTCTATAAAGGTTTGTATTTACTATGAATTTCTTATGATTACTTGACCATGATCAAAATTTGATAACGGATGGATTTCCTTAACGATAATATATATTTTAAAGAGTCAATGCAGTCTATTTAGACGACAAAGGAAGCACTCAACATTTTGTGTGTGTGTGTTGGTTCGAATAAGGGGCAGCAAGCAATCTCTTGCTATAAAGCAAAATTGTTACATATTGGTAGACCCTTTACTCCATGCTATTTTCAAATCAGACATTCGCCGAAAAGAATTTGAGTGCTTGCTTTGTCAGAAATTTGCAAAATCCTAAGTGACCCAATTAGAAAAGATTTTCAGCGTAGATATTCATACAGTGCTATTGGTGCATAAAGCGACAGCTATCCAAACAAACATTGTCGTACACAAACCAATCTTAAACTGGACACTTGTTTTAATGTTATCCCCGTTTCAGTACTATCTTTAAGTGCACGAGATGCCCGTGCGTGCCGGTAATGTGTACCGTGAAAGGCGGTAGTAGGGTCTTTCGATGTCACTGTTTTACTGAGTATTCCCACGCCCACTCATATACCCTTTATTTGTTACTCACTATACCATACAGTTTACAGGTGAGCTCCTGGTTTTCGGGATATTTGATAGCAGTGTTCGACTGATCAATCAGTTAGTCGACCAATCGTTGACCAAGACCCCGCCGATTAATCATCAACGGTGATTTCTTATTTGTCAACTAATTATGCATTTTATGATTCTAGACAAAGTAGCGGTTTCGGGTTGGTAACAACGTAACTATAAGCTTATTTCTGATTTATTAGTTCGACGCCGTCTTTCCCTGCGCTTTGGGGCTACCTTTATACAGCAATATTTTGTGAAAGACCAAACAATAGAAAAAAAAAGAAAAAAGATCAGATCTTGTTTTGTTTCGATTTTTATCATTAGTTACAATAGCTTTAAATTTGAATATGAAACAGCAATTTTCAAGTTATAAATCAGCCGGAAAGGCGGGCAATTTACGGCTGAAAGTAGTGAATTAGGAAATAAGACATATGATATTCCCGCCGTGTTTAGTGCGTCCGCGTATCAATTTAATCGTAACAAGCCGTGCGCTATATTCATGATGCTATCTGATTAAAAAAATGTAAATATATACCAGTAGGTTTTCCGAGATCTTCGCTTGAAATAGATACTTTCGTTGGCACATTTTGTCCTCTGTTATATCACATTATATCTGTTAGTTTCTGTTTCAAATGTCTGATAAGAGACAACATGTACATTGAGGTATGGCAAGTTAAATGAGCCAGTTTCATTCCAAGTCTTCGCTTGTTGTAAGATAATGCCCGGCGTTATCAAATTTCTGGAAGAATATTTCTTTTCTTTTGACACAAAAATGACCTAAGCTGGTGTGTTTCACATGTATTTGAAAATAACATCAATAAATGTTTGTTGGGCTATACACTACACAGTAGACCCGTGCACATGCAGAATTAACCCGTGAATTTCATCAGGTATATTGGGCTAATATAGACATTTTATTGTCAAGTACCTGTGGCGTGTTTATTAAAAGAAAGAAAGAAAAAAAAATCATAAACCGGCTGTAGCAGCAGTATCTTTTCCATATTTTGCAGGAAATTTTATTATGTAAATTACGAAACATCGTCGGAACCCACTGAATCTTTTCCGTTATTACTACCGTAAGGATCCTTCAACTGGCAAAACTTCGGTTTCATGAATATTAATCAGCTGCTTGTTGACCAATGAAACCACGTATAGTAATTTGAATAAAGGTACTCTGCATTGAAGTAACAAAAGCAAAAACAGTAGATCTTTATTTACGTCACATCATTGCACAAACATGCAAATCAATACAGAGTTAAAAATAGCACCGGAATGCCATTCTATATGGAATAACACGGGGTAACGATTTTTACATAGTTTACGTAGTAAAATAACACTTTACAATATCTGAGCACAGCGCTCAAGTGTTATAAAAATAAAAAACTTACCGGTAACTAACAGTACACGTAAAATGATAGAATGTGATAAAGAAAAGGTTGTTTAAAAAAGTATAAACAACAGCGGCACAGTCGCTTTTTTAAAATATTAATTTTTTAATGGAAAAAAAAAATTTATAAAAGCAGATTAGTATACGAAGTTGCTTTAGAGTATAGTTCATTTCTTAAATCGTCATAAACATGGCAATGAAATAAAACATGCACATGCATTGTTTTATACCGTGTCACTGACCAAAAGAGTACTATTATTTAATTCATTTATGCTCTCTGAAATGTTCCAATTCTTTCGTTAAATCGAGAAATTGATTAAATTTAAAAATCCGATTTATCGATTTTGAAAATCCAGCCGATTGACCATCACTAATTAACAGTTCAATGCAAGTAACCCCAAACAAAAGGTTTAGTTGCATTTCCGATCACAGTGAACATTGTACAGGCATCCTCTTTAAATCATTGCACAGTACGCTGGAGATAACCTTTCTTTGACAACAATCTTATCAGCATCATCAGCAGTGTACCTGTAGATACAATCGGTGAAACCCCGAGGCCAAGGCATCACTGATTTGTAGATATTTTGAAGAAGTTCGATATTATAGGTTGACATGTTACGACTGTGTGACAGATACGGATTCGGGTTAGAACTCTGATGTACGACGGGTATCGTTGCAGTTGCGTCCAATAAAACGTAGTTTTTACTCCTACCGTGGATAACTAAAAAATTGTCAATTCCCGGACACCCGATGACGAGGTCTGGCAGCTCCTTCCAAGGGTACGCCTTATTCGTGATAAAGTAATCTTCGGCGGACGATTGGAACAGTGAACCGCGTTCCTGACGGATGACGTCAATGTTGCGTCGTGAAGTGACGTCACTACTTGTCACATTCATGACGTTCCACCTCTGACCGGTTATCATCAGCGGCGTATCATCAGAGATATTCAAGGATTTGTCATACATTAGAGATACTAGCGTCTTTATCAAACCATCATTGAAAGGATATCCGCATTTACATATCCATAAAACTTGGAATCTACGGCTTTTTTTACATCAGCATACATGTTCTTCAACACTGGATAATCCCCCTTTGATTTTGATATAGCCATCGACGCCCACCCGTACTTTGAAGCCATGTCCTTCAACTTTGTATTATTGGTAAATAAAACGGGTGTAATCGCTGGAGCGAAGCTTGCCCAGTTCCGAAAGGTATTGTTGTATAATAATTCTAACTGAGCAGAATATGAACAAGATGTGAATAATGTCAACAATGAGGTAGGCGCTTTTGGCAATATATTACCTCTTGGTACGGATTCTTTCCGTTTAGTTGTAATTGCTGATTTATCAAGCGACCCGTTTAAACCTTTTGCGGCAATTATTGCCTCTTTTAATAATTTTGCAAGTTCTTTAATAGTTTGATATTCTTCATCTACACTCATGGCACTGTTGGCATCTGGGTCGTCTGGGAATTCAAGTCGTCCGTGCATCAGTAACGAGTTTTTGTTCTGCAGATGGCTGACTTTCGGTGACTGGGAAGTTGAGACGGTGTACAGGTAGAAATACGTACACGTGAAGACCAGTAGTGCGGCGAATAGAAGTGTAACGCTCTGATGCTTCGCCAAATGCATTCCGTCCTGCAATTATACAATCATATGTTTCGATTTACAATACTGTAAAATCATTCATGTTCGTTGTCAATAAAGTTCGTAAAGAATGTTTTAAAGTGTATGTCCTTGATACATATATTCTTAATATACTGCAACGTAAAAAATGGCCAATGAGTCGTATACATAACGTCAAGTACACAGGACATATTTTTATGGCGCGTTATAAGTATTTTTTTTAATAAAGAAACTGGACTGAAATTTGCAGTATAATAGATCCGTGATACAGTTTCCTGACAGGGTACATGACTATCTATTCCCGGCTGAGAAAAACCATGTAACCTTCGCCTAGCTGCTCGGGTGACATGACTTTCCTCAGCTGGGAATAAATAGTAATGTACTCTATTAAGAAACTGTATAACTAATAATGGAATAATATTCTTGAAAACGCAAGTCTATCAAATAAAGAGTTTTCGTGGGGACTCATATCCCTCGCTAAAGCCATCCATGAAATCATCGAAAACTAGTCCCCGCCAGTGTTGATTATTCCCCATCGTCTATACCGTGGGATTTTTAGCTGGCAAAACTTCGTTTTCATAAATATTTATCAGCTACCTGCTGACCAGTGAAATATCGCACAGTATTTTGAATACACTGACCACATGACAAACCGCAACGCTTAGGCGAGGAGCGTGTTGCAAGCTAACTTTCAAAATCCCCGCCGTTTAATTGGTCAAATTATCCCTGCTGTCGCCGCGCTGTCTCTGCCACGGATCCAATGAAATGCCTAATCAATAATTAATGAGTACGAAGTTTTGCTAACCAAATATCCCACGGTCGATGAAGAAGGAAACGTATTGGGCGAACGTGGGTTTTCCAACGATACACTGCTCGTAGCTATGTGCACTAACTAGAAACACAGTCAGTAGCAAGTATATGCAATGCATAAAATAAACAGCAGAAAATAGGGACAGTATAAACAGACAAAAGATAGTTATTAGCTTCAGGCCATAATTGCAACAGACAATGAATTATCAAAACATACGTAAATGTATAACTAGATCTTGTTACATACAACATGATACAATCGGTCTTACTAGTGTCCGATAATATCATACATGCATATGATACACTTCACCACAGTTAAAGCCCCAATATATTTCATTACAATACAATTTTCATGGAAATGAAAATATAAAATAGCACTGACATAATGAAGACTAACACAAATGGTTCATAATGTGCACATATCTGCTGTAACGTAACAGTTAAACGCATTGAACATGTTAATCAAATTACGCAATTTAGTATTTTGGATGGATGTCAAAATGTTCTCATTGTTTACATTTTGCATTGGAAAGTATTCCCGAAGACGGTCTGCGATAAACCGTCGTTGACAGTAGTCAACAGTACAAACACGTGGAACAATTAGGGCAAGTTCATACGGAACAGTTAGGGCAAATTCGTATGGAGCAGTTAGGAGCAGGTTGACACGGATCAGTTAGGGCAACCGGCATAACTTTTTTTTGTGAACGTAACATAGCATTACTGGTACATGTATTCATTTTCTTACAACGAAATCTACAATACTGTATCATTTATCGTGCAAAATTATTCATTCTAGCACCACTGTTGTTGTTTTTGTTGTTGTGTCCATGGATAAAATGAAAATATTTTTTCGTGGAGATGAAATATATCTTACCTCAAGCAGATATGATTTCACTCGTGAACTATTTAAATTAAATATCTTTTCGGTGAGACATTCTCCATATCTACTCAAAACAAACAGATATCCTCTATATCTCAAACCAACACAGTGAAGACTGGGCCTTTACTGTCGTACCCGGTTCGTGCCGGTAAACCCTGGCTCACTGTTCCGGGATACGCCGGGAACTTAAACTAGCCCAGTAAAACTACAAAAAAAGAGTGGTGATAAAGGATTGCGTTGATGTTGCGACAAATAGCGGCAGTACAATATTTTGCGACCTTTGGCGTAATAGATGCGACAAATATATAACGTCAGGCTCGAATTCTAGCAACAAAACTTTACGCTAGGTAATATTTAAATTCTTAAACTAGGTAGATAAACATTCCACCATTACTATTTTATAAAATATTCAAGTACACGACTAAATTAAATAATTTTTCTTAACAATAACCGATAAGAATGAAACATTTGGGTATTTTTATTAGAGAAAGAAGACTAATGAAAATCGCCCTTAAGTAGTAAAGTTTAACTTAACGCTAAAAATTGCTGGTGGAATTCGACCCTTGAGGTTTTGCGACATTTAGCGTTGGTGCGATATTTAACGTAGCTGCATACATGTTCTTAACTATAAATGACCAAACCTCATTTAAACTAGATCTACCAGACCATTCATCTGCTTCCTCAAGCGCATCAATAATTTATACACGTATGAGTGATTTGGAAACCTGTCGTTGATATTAACACAAGTATGATTACGAAGAGGGCGTAGATGGCGGTAATTAACACATGTTTTGAGATATTTTGATAATAACATGAATATACCTTTTTTTAAGGGGGTCGGTGGGGACAGTATTTCAGTCATTTGGAGAATGTGTTTACATGAGACAGATGTTTAATGCTGTCACACTGCAGTATCACGCCGTAGACACTTATACTGACACCGGGCCATTCAGTTCTGGAACTACTCTTATATAGAGAGCGCCAAACAAGGGAGCTTTACAAGAAACATCCTTATGGAAATTACAAAGAAATGAAAATAGATATTGAATAGAATAGAACAGATATTTTATTGATATAACTTGATCATATACGGTTCATCGTTACATATAACATAAATAATATTAATATTAATAAACAATCAAATTAAATGTTTGTGTATGACATCAAAAGTAGGTTAGATACGAAATTTTAATAATGACGAAAAGAACATATCTTTATTAACATCTCAGGCACGGGGAAAGTAAAGAAAAAATCCATCGCTCCGTTTAATTTTATGGTGAATAAATATAGCAGCGTGGAAACGGGGAGAAACTCACTTAAGACATAAACAGGTTATAATTAAGGAAGATAAACAAAGTTATGTGCACAAAATAAAGAGAGAGAGAGAGACAGAGAGAGAGAGAGAGAGAGAGAGAGAGAGAGAGAGGAGAATAAAAAGAGAGGAGAAGGAAAGAGATAAAAGATTGAGACATGTAGTCTGGTAGCCTTAGAGACAAGCGTAGCAGACATATTTGTAATAAAACATTGTATGTTAAGGTCATGAAATACAGTAAGTAAAGCATGGCATACCTATGAATAGAGTCCATTTCTTTATCAACATATCAGATACTATCTTAATAGCTATATCAAATAATTGTTTTATTTGTCATACATGAGCTATAATTATACATGGGCAGACATGGTAAACCCTGATTAAACACAACAGCTTCTGGATCCGCCCAGTTCGCCGACGTATAGGCCTATATAAGGGAAAGGGTTAAGTTGAGGAATGTATAAAAAAAAAAGAAGAAAAAAAATGTCCAATAATTATCTTGAATCGCGTCTTGTCGAAACGAAAAAAAAAAAAAAAAAAAAAAGACACACAATGATGAAAGCAGAGAGTGGGGAGAACCTGAACGTTATATGGCAGAAAGGTTTAATGAAATTTCCTACCGTTATATTTTTACTCAGTCCTCCTTCCTAGTTTTCCGCTGTTGGTATCATTTGGAAAACGCATTCACACTCTATTATATGACACAGCCAAGCTTTTCAAAGCTCAAAATATGCAAATTTTAGTCAACATAATCCACCGAATCCCAACGGACGATGTAACGATATGCATGTATACATGGGTATGTGTAGACTCGGCTTTCTACATGATGGATTGCCCAAGCGTGACATTGTCCCGTCCAATGTTTGCACAACTGATCGGGATGGAGGGTTGCATACAACGGTCACATAGTTTGAGGCAAGAATCATTCACGATTTACGTACGGGAAAGTGAATTAGAGGTTTCACATATTCTAATAAATATTTGCCTTTCTTTTTACCCTGCATTCTAAAGCAAAAGCAAACATTGTTATAGGACAAATTCATAAACACATAAAAAGTTTCAATGTTAAACCGGAAACTGGGTGATAAACAGTACACACCTGAAGTCACCGAGTAGATAATTATTATCACTAGTATGCAATCCTACCTTAATTGCTGCATGCAATACAACCAGCAGTGTCACGTGCACTGGGTCGTATAAAACCTAAGGCCAAACTCTCATCAATATACTTTAAAATCATACCCTACGTCCTTTTAGAATATATGACTAAATCCACACCAGAGGTGTTGATAAACACGAGAGAATCCTTAACATATTGCTTTGTGTTATTCTTTATTATGTGTTAGTATCTTTCCACAGGGTTAAGAATAAATTAAAGGGAGGTAGCTCATGAAATATTTCCACATTGTAGACAAAACTAAAATAACAAAACTAAATCAGATGTGAATATAAGAAATATAGACAATTATTTCAGCATCAATAGAGACAAACCATCTCTGTATAAAAGCTTAAAATCGTTTCAAAATCCATATATGAAGCAAACCGAAAATAAGTTTTTAGTGCGTGTACTTTGATTGCTACCATCTCCGGTGGCCGAGTGGTTAGAGCGTCCGCCTCGGGAGCGGAAGGTCATGGGTTCGATCTCCGGCCGCGTCATACCAAAGTCGTAAAAAATGTTACTGTTATAGTCCCCTTGCTTGGCGCTAAGCATATAAGGGTAGTTGCAGGACTGGTTGGCCTGTTGTCAGGATAATGTGACTGAGTGTGTATCATGCCACATATCTACGGTGTGACAGCACTATATCTGTCTCAATTCCCGTTTCCAAATGCTTATACTGTCAGTGGGACGTTAAACCCAACAAACAAACAATCAAACTTTGATTGCTCTTAAACGGTGTACTCGAAATTTTTAGAACAAAAATTAATCACCCAGTAGCAACAATCTGTGTCGGTGATCATTCCGATATCAACAATATTCCGAGCAACAGCTTTGTTATGTGAGGCTGTAATGTTTTCGAACAGTTTGCGGGAATGATTTTTCTCCATTTTTGTGGTCAGCACCTCTCCGGCAGCGGCTTAATTCGCTAGATGTTGCGAATAAAAATAACCGCATCGCTGCCGTGCTTCATGTTGCTGCCGTGCGCTGCCGTGCCGCATTATATGTTATTGATTTTTTGTGTGCGCGAAACCGCTTCGTGACTCTGCTGCTCACATGGATTTCTACCTTTATTTCTAATCTCAGAAGTTACCTGCTTAATGAAATAGAAAAAAAAAATGTGGCAAACATCCCACACGATGCAAAGTGATCTTGTAATACAGTGTTGATTAATGGTCCAGTCACAATATCAATACGACATATTGAAACCATCGGAATCACCATGCCGGTGTAACGTTTTCAAGTTCTCCCCCATTTCAAGTTAGCTCCTTGAAAAGTGTCCACATGACCTCACCTACACATTTTTATTTAATTTTATGTAAATATTTAAGTTTCCTAAATTGAAAACGTTATCCTCAGCACCCCCCCCCCCACTCCCGGGGTTGGGGCGAGTTGAAAACGTTTTCAATTTAAGGAGAGCTACTTGAAATCGCTAATCGTTGTCAAACTCCCGCAAATTCAAACCCCCTCGCCCCAAATCTAAAAAAGCTTTTATGTTACCCTGGGGGTGGGGTATGGAAAGAAGTCTCAACACGTGTTTATGTTTCTCGAGGGGATGGGGGTTAGTAATCGAGCACGGGAAAGACTAGGTATTGAGTTTCTTACATATAAACGTTTAAAATTAAACTCGAATCACACAATATGACCACCCACCCAAAACGTGATTTTTGTTTAACTCTCACAATGTATATTTCATTTCTAAATGAAAACTATCATAAATTATTATGGTATTACACACACACACACACACACACACACACACACACACATATTTCTTGTACCGACCCGAAACTTTTTTCCCTATAGTTTTCGGGTTATCACGGTTGCAAACGCGGTTCTAAAAATAAGGAAAATAGGAAAATGGTTAAAAACAAAAAACGGCAAAAAACCTACCAACCCTATTTTTTTTGGCATATTTTTGTGGGAAAAAAACTTATTTTCTTTTGCCTTACAAGTACAAAGCAACTTAAATGATTTCTTTATTACGTAAACAAATAACTGTTATTTCGCTGAAAGCATGTTTCGTTGGAAGTACATTTCTTTTACCGTACATTTCCTAACAACACATCGTTGACAACATATTTCGTTGACAGTATATTCCGATGATAGAGTAGTTTTGTTGAGTATGTATAAAGACAAATTTCAAAGATAAACGCATTCGTGGATAACGTCTTGGGAACCAGTTACTTAAATAAAATAAATGATTGAACAACTGTTTTCAAACCAGTTCTACTTTCCCTTGTTATTTCGAATGGTTTCGTGACATATTTTAGGTTAAGTTTACGAATGTTTCAATGAAAATAAAGTCACTCCTATCTTTAATAAATGTTCTAAAAAAAGGTAGAAAAATCATATTCATATGAGTTCAGTCACGAATTTGCCGGGAAATATCATAAACATCTATCTATAAAGTAAATATTTGTCAATGTCCGATTTTTAATATGATAGTAAGTCATTTTTCAAGTCTTATAACACTCAAGGTTTTCTAAGAGAAAGATTTCTATACCGATAAAATTATAACATAAATACTTCGCTTTCAAATAAAGACGTCATAAAAATGATTCGCTTCTCAAAGATTTACTAGCTAATTATCCCTGGCAATAGATATACGCGGTAAAACAAATTTCAAACAGAAAAAAACTGTAATTATTTATATTTGACTTATGTTTTAATTAAGCCTTATTAATTTTGAAAGACTGTGATTTAATAGTCGTAGCAGACAGACAGACAGACACTTTTATTTTCAATTCTCAGGTACATAGTTGTACAACATGAGATATAAAATGATAATATCATTGAAGAGGGGGTACAAAACAGCTAACATACAAATATACATATATACATACAGGATTTCATGGCAGTTATTAGATTAAGCTTTACATTGATAGCAAAAGGAAGATGATGGGGGGGGGGGGGGGGGGGGGGGGGGGGGGGGGAGCAAGTTAAATGTTAAATTAGTAATTAATATAAATAAAAGTGAGAAGATTTTTTCTTTAAACATATATATTTCTGGTTGAGTCTTAGGGTATAGCAAAATAAAAGATAAGTAAGGTAATAAGGCGTACATAAAACAGATGGATGAATGGAGCAATTTGGTTTCAGCACACACACACACACACACACACACACACAAAATACATTGCCTACTCACATACACTTAACATTTCACACCAAAAAAAAAAAAAAAAAAAAAAAAAAAAAAAATGTTCATACAAAAGCGGTTTTTGAGTGGATTTACATATTACATCAATAAACAACATGAGAGAGTATCATAAAATGTTTATGAACTATCAAAATAAAGAGAAAATAATGCAAGATTTTGTGTAGTTTGATCATTCAATGTGAAAGCACAGAGAGATACAACGAAAGAAGGGGAGAGAAACTAAGAACATTAGGTCATTCAATATACAAATACCAACAAAGCGGTTGGCGGGCTTCATACTTCATTGTTATATTAATGACGTTAATTTCTAGAAATGATATTAATCTAAGTCGCATTTATTGCCAGAGAAATAATTTATAGCATATACCCTGAGCCTTACCACTGATGTATACCTCTAAATAATTGATAAATATAATTCTATATCGGACTTTTAATATGACATGCGGGACGGTATATTGTATTTCACACCTACCCGCAATAGATATCCTCTCCCTAATGTTTGGTTGTATACCGTCTCGCAAGAACGACAACTCCTACATTACGAAAAGTGGGAACACTTGTACCAACATTTTAACAAATTTGGTTTGTCGTGACCGAGAATCGAACTTTTGGCCTCCCATTTACAAGGGATGCTGATGCACTTTTTAAGTCATAATGCTTCGATGATTTTAAACAATGATTTAGAAAAGATTTCAAAATGGTCTGAAAAATGGCTTGTTACATTTAACCCTAGAAAGACTGAGTCAATGATATTCTCTCGTAAGAAAAAACCAATTAATCATCCTCCTCTAGTTATGAATGGTCATCCTTTAACTGAAGTTAACAGTCATAAACACTTAGGTTTGGTTCTGACAAATGATCTTTCATGGCATAATCACATTGATATAATAAAACTTAAAGCTTGGAAACGAATTAATGTCCTTAAATCATTAAAGTACCAATTGGATCGTTCAACTCTTGAAACAATTTATTTTTCTTTCATTAGACCTCTTCTAGAATACGGAGATATTATTTTTGATAATTGTCCAGCATATGAAAAAGATGAGCTTGAAAAAATACAATATGAAGCAGCCAGAATTGTTACTGGAACTACAAAATTAGTATCTTTAGAAAACTTATCAGTTGAAACTCGTTGGGAATCTTTACAATCAAGAAGAAATAAACATAAACTTATACTTTTCTATAAAATGGTGCATGGACTTACTCCTGATTTTTTAAGTGAGCTAATACCTGAACGTGTTGGTAATATGTCAAGTTATAATCTCAGAAATGCAGATGACTTTCAATGTATTAATTGTAACACTAATTCGTACTATTATTCATTCTTGCCATCTGTTTTAAGGGCTTGGAACAATCTCCCTGTCGAAATAAGGAATGCTAGATCTTTATCTGTTTTTAAAAGATTGTTAAATGTGAATTGTATAAAACCTCCTAGTTATTTTCAATATGGGAAGCGGGGTTCTCAAATAATTCATACAAGGTTACGTACAAATTGTAGCTCTCTTAATCATCCACTTTATTTGAAAAATGTTTTAGAATCTCCTTTATGTACTTGTGGAGTTATTGAAACTGTAGATCATTATTTTTTTCAATGCCGTAAATATGATCAACAAAGATTAGTTCTTTTCGAACGTCTCTCCTTTGTTCCTAATCTTGACACAAATATTCTGTTATTTTGTGACGAAAATTTAAGTTATAATGCAAATATTGCGATAGTTAAAGCAGTTCACGGGTATATCAAATCTACTAAGCGTTTTAAACTCTGATAAGAGGGATAATTCGGTTATTTGGATATATGAAATATTTTCTCAGCATCTCCCAACACTGATCACACCAGATTTATTTATCTATTTTTTTTATTTCTCTTAATTTAGCCCTTTCATCACTGAATGTCTTACTTTTGTTTTTTCCTATATTCTCTTTATTGATATTTACTAAAAATATTTTATTATGTTTACATTTCTCTCTATATTTCTGAAGTTTTTGTCATTAAATGGCCATTTTAACTTGTAACGTTATATTGGAAAGAAACACGATAAGTTCTTAACTTTCGTTTCGATCCTTTTTCATGTATATATTTATGTTCTTGCCATTTGTCATGTTACTTGAAATAAAATATGTTTAAACTAAACTAAGTCATAATTAGATGCCACAAGATTCTCATGAAACCGAAGTTTCTCTTAGAGAAAAAATGTACATGTAGACAGGAATGTAAAATTATTTCACAGCGACTCACTGTGACCGCCGGGCATACTGTATTTAGTTTGTGGATTGTAAATGGAGTCGGAACTGGTAGTTCGAAATCCTTTCGGTTACAATAACGGCATTTTAAAAAAGAAAAAAAAATAATATTTTGCTTAGAATTGAGGAAAACAATGAATGAAATCAGAAATAAAGGTATAAAAGGCAAAAACAAATCAGAAATAAATTTAATTCAATGCTGGAAATGAATGAAGACAAAACATGTAGCAATTCGGAATTAATCCTTTCGTATCCCATTCTATTTTTATCATAATCAAATTTGATAGAGTGTGTTCTTATGTTGAAATGGATATTTAAGTGATGTTAATGTGTATTTTACAAAATTATATGAAACAGATTTAGTTGTATGGCCTGTTGTTAGTATCAGCTCTCTTCTATGGATACTGCTCATACTCTTGTATTGAAACCGTTCATAACAGGACACATAGATTTTTCCTTGGTGTTGGCAAATACACACCAAATGTTGGACCGGCAGGTGAAATGGCTGGAAGCCCAAGGTTGTACGTCGATTGAAATCCATTGCTCAAAATTAGCAAATATGAAGGAATCCTGGTTTATCAAACCGTATCGCACTCTGAACATAAGTAAGGCAAATTAAAGTATTTTTTTTAATTATGAATGATTTAAAACAAATGACTATGTTTACAAAATCGCATAGGTGTTACATTTGAGCAAGTAGCTGAGACTATAGCTCTGATTAAATAATGTCATTGTCGAATATCCCCGGCTGACATATTCCGTTTCACTATATGACATCAGATGATCTATCGATCGGTCGTGGGTATTCGACGATGAAATAATGTGTGAATGGCAAATTTGCTGAAATAATACGTCGTCTGGGCAATGTCGTAATAAACAAGATTGTATAAGTCTGTGAAATCTGATTTTATAATTGAACAATATTACCATATGATTATATCATCTGTCCGTCAATCAGCTTTCAGTTAAGGTATAACCCCCCTAATATCCATATTCCATATCTTGCCTTAGGATGGAAATATTTCTATGAAACTTTGTCACTTTAGAGACATCCAAAAATAAAAACGTTTCACCGAGGTTTTCGAGGTTTTATTAGATGTAGGGGAGATAATCTGTATTTAAGTTAACATTGAAGTCTATGGGAAATATACAATTTCTGTGAATATGAAAAACTGAATTTGATTTTAGAGGAAAACTCACGGTATAAAGATGCATTATATGATTCTGATACAAATTTCATGAACACACCAACACATCTAAATTTTACCCTAGGAAAATTTTTGTAGTTTTCAGGGGAGATAACTCATGACAACAAAATTATAAAGGAGAGGTTATAACAGAATTTCTGTCATATGTCATAACATGTCAGTTTGTCTTTAAGATTTCCATGGTTTGACATTTTAAAAGCTTATATTGTAAAGTTATATGCATGGCATTTATGGTTATTATGGGGCATATAGCCTAACCGGAAGTGACTTACAGGGCATAAACCTTAATTTAGATAAGGGGTTGCCATTATTCGTATTGAGACTGGCTACTATGAGGGTTTGAGTGAAGAAGTAAGATTGTGTCCTTTTTTAATGTTAAGTCGGTAGAAAATGAGCTGCATGCTTAATCTCATTGTCATGTGTATGGTGATTTAAAAGATGAATTATATTCTGAGGCATATTTATTTTGTTAGGTAGGAATTTTGATAGATATGTTTTACCGTTTTCCAATACAAATTCAACGTGGAAAAGGTGCCTAGATATTGTAGTGGTAACATGCCTCGCTTCTCACCAATGCGTCTGGGGTTCGATTCCTGCTCACGTACGTGAGAAGGTACAGTGGTCGCCCGTTCAGATACTTGGGTTTTCTCCGGGATCTCCGGTTTCCTCCCACAATAATGACCACATACGCCGCCACCAGAGCCATCGAGAGTGATTAACGTAAGTTTTGATAACTTGTTTCGTAATCAATGTAAAATAAATAAAGTTTAAACTTTGATAAGATTCTGTGCTAAAACCAGTTAAAATATTTTAGATATCGTCATTCCTTACTTTGTAGATAAATTGTTTTATGTTTGTAAATTTTTTCTTTATTGTTCATTTTCTTTTTTAATGCACATTTTAAACGCTTTATCATCTTAATCTATAATTTATATATACACTGTACTTAGTTTATTTATTAATTCTATGTAATTGTTCTTCTCTTATAATTCCATATGGATTGGAGCCTTGGGAGCGTAAGGTCGTGGGTTCCATCTCCGGCCGCGACATATCAAAGTCGTAAAAAAAGTATAGCACCCCCACACACACCTGCTTGACGCTCAGCATATAAGGGTAGTTCCAGGACTATTTGGCCCGGTGTCTGGATAACGTAACTAGGTGTGGTATCATGTCACATGTCTACGCCGGCATCAACCCAACCATCAAACAAACAAACAAACAAAACATATGGAATGGCAATGCACTATTGTATTACATGTACTCGTATCTCACTTTAAATATAAAACAATGTTCCTTTGTTGTAATAAAAGGACGATTATTGATTATAGATGCAAAAACCCGGCCTATTTTAAAGTTTGTTTTGCATTGTGTTTGTTATCATGTTTTTACGTATGAAATTAGTATTGTACAGTAAAACCTCTTTACAACGGTATTCATTATAACAGCATCCTCTTTACAACGGCATTCATTATAACAGCATCCTCTTTACAACGGCATTCATTATAACAGCATCCTCTTTACAACGGCATTCATAATAACAGCAACCTCTTAACAACGACATTCATTATAACAGCAACCTCTTTACAACGGCATTCATTATAACAGCAATAGTCTTGAAAAATCCTTCTATGTCTCTAAGACAATTTCTATATAACAGCAAAATTTGTTGAACCAAACACCGCTGTTGTAGAGAGAGTTGACCGTATATGCATTGATGAAATGTAAATAAAAATACATCTACTACTAGCGAGTACTTTAGCGGTCACGTGTTTCAAAACGTAACAATATGACTCCCTCGTGTTCATTTACTAATAACGGACAATCCCAAAGATTAATGAAGTATATTAATATTTTTTACTAAGCAACTAACAAATACAAATGCTATTAATATTTGACTTAAGTATCAATTAAGTCTATGATTTAACTGTAGTCGTGACTAGCGGTCTTTAATTATACATACTGCACAGTTATATTAATGGTTATCAAAAGCAAGTAATGAAATTACCCACAAGTCGTCTTTATTGCTACAGATGAATATTTTATGATGTATACCCCGCAAAAGACGACAGAACGGAAGTTTGTTACTATAATTAAATGTCGCACTAATCGTGGTAAATATACAAATCAGATATTTAATGAACTCTAGTGTGTGTGTGTATCATATTCATCCGTCAAAATGTTCGCTAAAGGAATGCTATTTAGTGCAAAGTGATTATTAATCTCTTAAATAACACAGGGGCTCAACTAACGTAGAAACTAAGTCCGTCATTCCTGATTGAAAGAAGAAGAAAAAAAAAACTCATCTAATTGGATGACTTTATGTTGACATGGACAGTTACTTCACTAATTACCAGTATGATATCGAGGGGTGAGAGCGAAAGTGATAAAATATTTATATGCACTTAGCATAGTTTCGCTTTCACCCCTCGATATGTTAAGTATTGAAACAAGTTCCATGCGTTTTAATTGGTCGAATTGCAGTCACGCGATGACACTATATATTTCTATGTAGGGTTAGTAGAAATCAATATAGGATTAAAAGAACGTAAATACAAAAATATAGAAAATTACAAATTGTGACTAGGAAAGGTGATCGATGAACCAAATCAATCACTCGGTTTGGTATTGACCCTATACGGAAATATAGAGGGTCAGGCTCGAATTCTATTACCAATACTTAGCACTAAGTAATACTTACTTCCTTAGGGGCGACTTTCATAAGTTTGTTTCTCTAATAAAAGTACTCAGATATTTAATACGAAATATTCAAGCATGACTAAATGGACATACAGCGTTACCTTAATAATTCCCCATATTTGCTGAAAAATGAAATAAAAAAAAATCGAAAAGAAATTCGCCTTTAGGTATTTAAGTATTTCTAAGCGCTTAGTATTAATGAAGGAATTCGAGCCAGTACTGTTTATGCTAGTCCCTATGAATATTATTGTCCCCTATACTTCTGTGTAGGATCAATACTAAACCCAGTAATTAATGATGTATAGTGCCAAATAAGCCTTGACACATGATCACAGAACGCATCCGTAGGATTTCTATACTTATAAATGATGACTCGGAGTTAATATCACCGAGTGTCCATATACTAAGATAAAAGGTTTCGGAGATAAGAAAGAAAGAAAAAAAAAAGACTTAAATTAATCTACGTCTTGTAAAGTGATCAACAATATGATACCCGAGATCGCCAAGCTATCGAGACTGCTCGTCTTATAACACGCTAAGATTCGGAATAAACTCTGAAAGTCACCATACGTGCGGGGAAGGGGACGGGAATTATCGCACGTGACAAGGGTGTGCTAATTACTTCTCATCAGTCCAATCTATGAATTTTAATTTTACTCATCTTATTCATCTTCTAGGGAACCCAGGCCCTGATGTGATGTCAATACTTGCATACTATTTTCTATTCTATGCACATTTAAAAGCATAATAGCCAAATCCCGGGTTGGGGGTGGATGGTCATGACTCCCTAACCCACACTCTGGCTCCGCGCATGACTTTCATGTAAAGAGTGATTCTGTCGTAGTAAGATTGTATATGTACGTTACTGGGTTATTCTTTTTGCATAAAACTCTTCGGATAACTTTTACTGAATGTTTAGACTTAATCTTAAAAAACCGGTACTACCTTAGTTGAAAATAAAATGCTATTTTAATCTAAAAATTCTGCATTTGCACAGTTTTTATGTACGGTACTAAAATGTGTGAATTTTGTCGTCGGTGAAATTTTATACATAAATTTTGAGATTTGTTTCAATTTTATTTTTAATTAACATGATATCACATTAAACAAGCAATAAGCAAAAACATCAGAAAACACACTTTTAGAATAATTATTATTTTAAGATTTTGTACACATTGTACATGAAAAGATCGTGGTATTTTACTGAACTTAAAAATATGGGGTTATACACACTGTTATAACTTGATATATCTATGGTTAAACTATACAGAATTGTGAATTTTTAATGTTTCATATAAATCATGTATATGAATAACTGTTGCACAGCTTGTTTTGAGAAATTTGTATAAACAATGTGTACTTAATGAGGAAGATTGTATTTTGCTATTTAACAACTGGGAACAAAATACCAAACGGTTGCTACACCGTAAAATATATCTGAATATTTTACCTGTAACTTTGTACTTTAAACTGTTATAATGATTTGTTTTTCCATAATTAAATTTTGAAACGAAGGTATTGATATGTTTATATGATGCAATAATTAAGCATTTCTTTATTAATACTTTTTTCATTTCATCATTTTGTCTCAGTCACGTGATACTTTCTTTGTCTATCCGCCATAGATACGTGCAATAAAAACGTCAGGGTCCATGGCATGTTAAGCGTAATGCAATCAGCATATTGCGTAATTAATCGCTAATCGCTTTAATCTGGTAACGTGGTATGTCTGTCACCCCGTCCCGGGTAGACGAAACTTTTCTTCGTGAAAAGATAGATAAATTTCGCATTTTGGCTTTCAAGGAGGAAAGACCTCTAAATTAGGATTTCCTAACGAAACTTATTAACTGATATTTAACACTATATCTACTGTGATTTCACGGACATTTATGAGGAAAACCATCATTATTATCATTATTACTGTTTAATACTACTGTGATTTCACGGACATTTATGTGGAAAACCATCATTATTATCATTATTACTGTTTAATACTACTGTGTTTTCACGGACTATATTATTGTTATTAATTGAATTTGTGGATTGCCACAGAGAGAGAAGGAAAGAGGAAATGAATTAATCACAGGACGGACTCATTCCCCATTGTGTGCGAGCTCCCTTAAGTTCTTTATTACTAAACTTAAATAGATACCGGGGCACAGTCGGAGAGTCAACAATTAAATCTAAATTTACTGTATTCATCATCGACAGGATATTTTAACCTTTGAAAATTTTCTACAAATTTAAATTTTAAGTTATCTAATTTTTCAAAGTGTTCCATTTGATCTATCTCTTAGGTTAATTAATAACCAATTCATTAGAAAACATAGATAAACTAGAATATAAAATATTTAGTATCTGTGGTAGAAATTTCTTATATCAGACAAAATGCTTTCTTAGAATAATAAATACAAAATGAACAATAAAAATAGAAAAAAAAAATCATGCAATAGGGTTTCTGTACGTTAACAACGATGGCAGCTGTTGTATGATATCTGGCTCGAAATCCAGTTTCACTGTTTAGAGCTCCATTCTTAAACTAGGTAGATACACTATTTTATGAAATAAGTACATGACTAAGCTGAAATGAATTATTACCTAAATAATTAATAATAACTGTTAGGGGTAATTTCATTGGAAAAACGAGATTATTGAAATTCACCCTTAAGTATTTAAGTTTCACTTAGCGCTAAAAATCGTTGGTGGAATTCGACCTTGATAATTTACATCAGTAAGTCACGTCTAAATTCAGGCAGGGTCACTCTAATTTTATGTAAGGAAGCCTATGAAACAGAATAGAACAGAAGCTTTATTAGAACTTATACATAATACATCATTTCTTTCACGTAATTTACATTCTGATCAGGTGATTAGACAGGTGACTGAAAAATAAGTAGAGAGAGAGAGAGAGAGAGAGAACAAATCAGCATAATCTTAGTGATAATAACAGAAACATATTACCAGTAAAGTGAAATGAGTATGAACATGTATGTGACATGATACAAAAATAAGATGATAAGCGGCAAAGACTGAGATGGAGCTCTCAGATCAAGACAAACAGAAAATTTATTATTGTGTACGACCCACGGGCTTTCATTACATGTATTTTAGGTTTTCCCTGTTATTCACTTCCGGTAATGTCGACAAACACCACTACGTCTTGGACCACTTAGCCTCTACCAAGAGAACCAAAATACCCTAATTAGGAAACCTTGGTTATCTCCGACAGAGGCTATATCTTAAGAGCTTCTACCAAAATAATAGCACTAAGTCCTCATTTGCAGATACCTGCAAGTGAACTGACATGTGCAACCAGTCTAAACCCAGATCATCCTGCAAATAAATAAACGTCTTTGCTTTCATTATAAACCTAGATCAACTTGCAAGTTAACGGATGTCTATGAAACCAGCGTGTAGATGATTTACCCGGGTACCCCTGTGACTCTCCATCTGTAATCAGCTGGTCGTCGCTATACGCTATATCCCAACCCACTTAATAGACCTCAGAATTTCTAGAACATGAATCCAGCCAGCATTAAATGCAACCAAGAAGCTCAGTTGAGTAACGGACTTTTAGACGATAGTATTCGTTTAAAAAACCTAATAATTTCTAGAACATAAATCCGGAAATAAATTAAACCACAAAGATCAGTAGAATACACACATGTAATCAACGAAACTTGGACGTTAGTATTCATTTAATAGACCTCATAATTTTTAGAACTTGATTCCACGAATAATTGTAAACAAGAAGATCTGTGTAATTATATATAGAGTAATAAACGAACTTAGACGTTAGAATTTATTTAATAGAACTAAGAATTTATAGAACATGTAACCAAATAGATCAGTTGAGTACATGCATGTAATAAATGAACTTACACATAAGCATTCATCTAATAGTCCTTGTTAATCTTTCATGTAATTAACGAATCAACGAACTTTAATTTTAGCAACAAAAAGACATATTAAAGTTTATACAGACATAACATTATGAATATATTACATTACAGTTTATTCTCAAAAGTGGAACTTAACATGAACTTACTCAGCTTTTAATCATCATGGAAATAAATCCAGACTATGGAATCCGTTCCGGAAGCCAGACGTTTGGATTCATCCTTAATTAGGCGCTCGGGCTTCTAACTTCCTGTTTAGCATGTTTAAAAACACATTATTCAAAAACATGACTTCACTCCATATATGACTAAGTCGGAAAAAGAAATACGTGTACTGGCTTTCCTGGGACAGTGGGCAACAGATGTCCGCCATATGTTCGCTTATGTCCTAATCGATTCCGACTTTTCTGGGCGAGCGTGCGATAACAATCAGATATAAATGAAACTTGAGGTGGACAATCACGTGTGATATTACACATTGAAAATAAAAATGTTTCGCTGCTGACGCATTTTTTGTTGTTGTGTGTGACGTAGTTTCACTATATTTAAAACCGAATAACCTCTCAATTTTGTATGAATGACCGAACGATTGAACAGAATTCTACAATACAGATATGCTGAGATTCAGACAAAGTAGTGAAAACTCAATTTTGAGTAAAAATAAATATTTAAGGGACATAAAAAATGTCAAACTCCACGCAGTAGTTACCTCCCCTTACAGCTGTAGATAACCACTGCCCCCGCAAGTAAAAATTAACAGAATTTAGCTAATTTTCTTTTTTTCCAAAAAAAAAAGAAAAAAACAAAAAAGTCAGTAGAACTGACAGATGCTCCCCGAAGAACGTCATTGTTACAAATAAGGCCTTGGTCAATGGGTGGGAGGATATGTTAAGGACCGGAATGGGATCAGCACATGCTTATCATGTATAGAATCCAGGTAATGCGCATCTCCTCTTGGTAATAAAGCTTCACATATAAAGTTTTGTTGAAATCAAGCCGTTAGTTCCTGAGAAATAGTCCGGACAAGGAAAGTGTGACGGACGAACGAACGAACGGTCGGACGAAGCGGCGACTATATGCGACACCTTCAGTGAGCACAAAAAAAAAGGTAAAAAAAAGCTCTCAACTCTTTAAACAGTAAACCATATTATATATTCCTTTTGATGAGACAGAAGATAAAATGGTAAATACTTTGGTGTCCCCCAAGATCACACAGGGGTCAGGCCCCACCCCCAAAATTTTACTTAGGACCTTTCAGCTCAAAGCTGTTGAAATCCCCATTCCTAAATCATATCTATTCTCCTCATCAGATGAGATGTTTTACCAACTCTAATTTGGAGACTTAGTAACAGTTTACTATTTAATATGATAATACGTATTACTCATCAGATCTTTCATTGATTTTTTTTAAGTTTTTATACTACTGAAAATTAAGTCATACATTTCAATGTGTGCTCATATCAAAAAGGTTAACCAACACTCTTGACATATGACTGGATATTTGAAATAGTGTATAATGGCCCAAACAACAATTAGCTGACATGATTATGATTGACATTACTAGCATATTTAATTCTGTGGGGTTTTGTTTAAATGGTATTTCCCTGTTAAATTAGGCAAATGACATGAATATCAGTCAACAACATGGTAGTAGGGGCCATAACTCTAAAAGAGGAACCATTCACTCGACGATATGCGTATCTAATTTTGGTAATAAAGCTTCAGCTAAGTTTATTGAATTCAGCCATTAGTTCCTGGGAAATTACCCGGACAAGATCAATACATGAATATAGCCAAAAAGTCAAGGGGCCATAACCTCTGTGAAAAATTGAGGAACCAGGTCACGCCGACGATATGCGTATCTACTCTTGGTGATAAAGCTTCCCATAAAGTTTTGTTGAATTCAAGCCATTAGTTCCTGAGAAATAGCCCGGATAAGAATCATGCAATATGTACTATAGGCCGAAAAGTCAAGGGGCCTTAACTCTTAAAATAAAGTTTTGTTGAATTCAAGCCATTAGTTCCTGAGAAATAGCCCGGATAAGAATCATGCAATATGTACTATAGGCCGAAAAGTCAAGGGGCCTTAACTCTTTGAAAAATTTTGGAATCGGGTCATGCTGACGATATGCAGATCTCCTCTTGGTAATAAAGCTTCCCATAGAGTTTCGTTGAATTCAAGCCATTAGTTCCTGAGAAATAGCCCGGACAAGAATCATGCAATATGTACTATAGGCCGAAAAGTCAATGGGCCATAACTCTTTGAAAAATTTAGGAACCGGGTCATGCTGAGGATATGCGCATCTCCTCTTGGTAATAAAGCTTCCCATACAGTTTCGTTGAATTCAAGCCGTTAGTTCCTGAGAAATAGTCCGGACAAGGAAAGTGTGACGGACGAACGGACGGACGGACGAAGCGGCGACTATATGCGTCACCTTCGGTGAGCATAAAAAGATATATATATATATATATATTACTGCCATTGTCATTTCCAGAAGTATGTTTTCTTTAATAAACATCAAATATCGCCACGTGGTTAAAAAAAATCATTTAAAAAAATATTTTTGTTGTTGTGACAGCAGACGGAGACGCCATTTTGTTAGTTTACCATCATCACGTGACATTTGTGACGGCAGTGATTTTTTGGCTTGCAAGGGAGATCACTGTGTTGAGTTTGAATAATTGTATGTAGTATAAAAGCACAGAAGAACTATTTTCCCTAGGATGTTGCGTAACTCACTTTACCACACGGAGGAGTATAGTTTCTCAAAAGGTGGCTCATGTCTGAATTTGGATGGTGGATGTGCAGGTTTCGGTTATTTAGTGGGGTTTCAATGGTCCGTATAGAAAGCTTGAATTAGTCCAAAAACCCGTATAACCCCCTTATAATCACATCTACTATCTCAGATATATCAGAGATATCTCCAGGGGTTATTTGTTGCTCTAAAGAATGGCTGATACAGATGTATATCTGCTATCCGAAGTTACTAAAGGTACAGTACGGAGCCACAGCATCTATAAATAGAAACTGTGCCGTCGCTCGGCAGTACAAATCAAAGCGCTGATAGTGCTAAGAGAACAGTATTGTCTCATTTCTTTTGTTTATCACAGTAAATTTAATAAACAGAGGTCAGTTTTTCGCACAGTGCCAATAACCCAGCTTTAACGCTGCGTTAACATGGTCATTAGATGAACGCACCATTTGTTTCAATAGACTGATAACAATTAGCACATTGCCACTTTTACCCCTTCTATATTTTTATAGCCTTCAAGGAACAATCTTTTATTTATTTAACATAAGTTTGATATTTGGAAAAAACTAAGATACCCTGCATATTTGCAGCTTGTCAAACCTTCTCCCACTTGAAACACACGCAACTTCAGTGCCTTCAGCGCTTTGATCATTTAAATTTATTTAATCGCAGGCTGTTGAAGTTGCTATTTTGGAGTTAATCGCGTCGCTGCGACAGCATTTTGCTTATACTGCGACGTCTAGCTAATTGTAGGTAGAAAAAGACACCGTGTGCATATAGGGATATCCGTGAAGAACCTTAGACCTACCGCATGCCAGCAAGAATGCGTTACCTCATAAAAATCCGAGTGAATCAGACGGGATTCGAACCCACTGCAGTGGCACACTGCCAAACGTCTGTCGTATTACAGTCTATATGCGGATACCTTGTATCAGTGAATATGAAAATGTATCTTTTTATAGAAGGTCTTAAGATTGATTCAGAAATGTTAAACGACATATAATTAATCCATGTGACTAGTGGTCGTCACTTTACGACTATGATTACAAACATACAACAATAAGATATACAGAACATACATGTACATGTACACATTAAACCATGACAATCATGTTTCCCGGATAACTTACCAATATAAGGTATTGCTCACAATTGATCTGGCTCTCGGCTTGCGGTAGGTCGGTGGTTCTATCCGGATGCCTCCGTGCATTCGGGGTCTTCCTCCACCTGGAATTAGATGGACGTCGCTATATGACTGAAATACTGTCGAAGCGACGGTTAAACTCAAATAGTCAGGTCAGGTCTGAATCTGGCTCTCACTGTCAAACATTCACCTCGTGCTGGTTACGTATATAACTGCTATGATTAAACATATCATGTGCAATAAAGCACTGGCGCCAGATCCGCAGAATTACCACACGCAATGAAATCTTGATTTGTACGATTTAAAAAAATCTTTCTCCTTCACTGTTTATTAGAACATAATACAGCCTAGAGGGACACTTAATTCTGCGGTTCTAGTGCCAGTGCAATAAAGATAATACTAGTGACATTGGTTATGCAAGATCATTGCCCTTTCATACATTGTTTACAAGCCGCGTGTAAAGCGGATTGAACCAAAATAAAGGTCTAAATATAGCCCGTTTCCAAAGTAAGCAATACAAACCACCACGATATCAAAAAATGTAAGATATACAAACAAATGAATATTCCGTATCAAAAACCGTTTAAAAGTATGGACAACATACATCCTGTCTTCATAAAGCAAAGGACGAGAATGTTCATATAATTATTGCGCGGTCAAAATGACCACCTTACCAATCGTGTAAGTCCAAGTCAATCAAAAGTGAGTAAATAATATATATGCAAAACTCAAGTGTTCAAAACAGGTTAACAGAATACAGTCTAACACCAGAATAAACAGACGACGTCAAACGAGTATAAACAAACCCCATCACACACTCTCCCTGTCCGAGAAATGACATCTCGTCATTTGTCTGCAAAATGTCAAAGTCAAATTTTAAATCTAACAACAAGTACAAATTTAACCTCTATATACAGCTACACCATATACAGCCGTAAGATCAGCGAAATACAAACTCACTAGCGGGAGTTTACAACTTACAGGGTCTTATTCTCTGTTCACCATTTTTCTCGTATTCTATAACAAGAGGACCATAGTGGCCCTGGTTCGCTCACCTGAGTAAAGGGTTACCGAAGGAACATCTGTACTAAAACATTTTGAAATTTGGCCAGTAGTTTTGTAGAAGATGATTTTAAAGTTTTCATAATTCATTTCTTTCCGTTGCCATGACAACCAGAGTTCTACATAGATCAAGTTTATTTTAGCAATTTTTGTGAAGGTTCACCCAAGAATCATCCCTGCCAAATTTAATCAAATTCTGTCTAGCGGTTTTAGAGGAGATGTCGTTTAAAGTTTCACTATATACATACAATGTATAAGGCAAATTAGCCCCGCCCCTGGCGGCCATGTTTTTTACGGATCGGAATAATTTTAGCAATCTTGGTAGAGGGTTACACAAGGAACATCTGTACTAAAACATTTTGGAATCTGGCCAGTAGTTTTGAAGGAGATGAATTTTAAAGTTTTCTTTTTTTTCTTTCCGATGCCACGGAAACCAGAGTTCTGCATGGATCAAGTTTATTTCGGCAACTTTTGTGAAGGTTCACCCAAGAATCATCCTTGCCAAGTTTAATCAAATTCTGTCCAACGGTTTCAGAGGAGATGTCGTTTACAGCAAATTGTTGACGACGGACGACAACGGACAACGGATGCAGGGTGATCCTAATAGCTCACCATGAGCACGTTGTGCTCAGGTGAGCTAAAAATGTAAATTCTCATTTGCCCCTCTCTTGTGAAAATTGTGACCACCCCACAATTTATATAAAAAGTATAATAAAAAAAATGAAATAGTAGTTTAGGTTATTTCTGTAAGCTAACCAAGGATTTGAAATAAATTCGCAAATTTATTATAGCCTCAAGTAAAAAAAATATAATCGCATCTTTATTTATCTAACAAAGCATAGTATAAATCAATATAAAACTTACTGATAAAATCAGGTAAAACCGAACACAGCAAAATTTGTTACATCATAATTGTGTTAACTATCCTGCGTACTAGATCTTCAAGTGCATCAGTACATCTAACGCATGTATTCTGCATCTCTTGGTCTCGTTATAACCTTGTGCATGATGTAATCTTTCAGGAGCTTTCCGTTCTCTTGTTCACTTTCTTGGTATTGAAACTGCTTTTCCATCCGGAGGTACAGTATCCGCTTCAGTAGTTCTTTCATCATCATCTGTCTGTCCCTGTTGTTCATCAATGTCCACATTTGCTTTTCCAACTGTTGCTTCATCTGTGTTTTTCTCTTTTTCATCTGCTAAATCTTCAGTTGGTCAACCCACTGCCAATTCTCCATCATCAGTATCTCGTGATGACTCGCTTTCGGGTTTAGTTGGGCGCTCAGTATGAACATCCTGTATGCCTGTATCTTTAGCATTTACTTCCATCTACCTGTCTTCTTTACTTACCTTTTCCTTTCGTGCACATCTCTTCTTTTAACAGTTACATGTACTTTTCTTTCAGGTAAGTGGGCGTCCCCATTTCGACTTGTAAATCATTCACATTCATCACCTGATTCTACTTTACTGTCAATATGTTCATCTGTGACGTCACAACCTTTATCCTCTAATGCATCTAAATCTGTGGTCTCTGGTGCTACTTCTGTATCACCATTCTTCTCCTTATAGTTTGTCATCTTATTCCTAGGTTTTCGTATTGGCCTTGCTAAGCCAGTTTCTTCTGATTCATCTTCTCTCGTCATGAATGGCAGCAAATGTTTCCTATGAAGAACTTTCTCTGTGCCCTAACTTGATCTTACTTTATTCACCAGTATGTCATCCCTCGGATGCCCAGCTACTTCATACGGTATATCCTCAAACCTTAAATGACATTACATCTGATGTAGACGACATAATGCCTCGTTAGTTTCAACTAAGTAAATTTAGCACCATTGGCAGAGAGAAACGAAGTAATTGCGTATTAACTAATGTACTTTTCATTTTAACTGTAGTAATTACCACTCGTCATCACTATGACCCATGTCTTTCCACGAATTGTAGTTTTAATTGCCATTTTTAGAGGGCTCTGTATCCCAAGTATCACTATAATGCCGCTCACTGTCGTTGTCTTTGTGGTCGTCGTCCCTCGAATCGTAGCATTGGGTCACGTTCGTATCCACGGTATAAATCAAAACGCCAATACCACTGAGAGAACATCTTTTAAATGCACTTAGTGGCAATTATTCAATTTTCAAACGATCCTGTAACCCCAATGTCATAAAGATGTTTGCGTGAACATGGTTGTAACAAAAAAGGATAAACACAAAATTTGTTTCAATAAGCAAACTGTCCCTCTTTCTTACAGTATATCATTCGAAGAGAAAAGCAAAATGTGTACTACAGATTTGTTACGAGATGCAATCTGCAAATGTTCGTTAGCGGCAACATTACGACAATGCATAAATAAGAAAGTTTTACTTAAGATCATTCAATTGTTTAAAAAATATCTCATTTGCATATTCCGCATATCTTCGTCAATTTTCTGACGTTTTACAAAGACTCCGCCCGGCTGTCTGTTGCACTTTTTGTGGTTCGCTTATCTGTGTTGCAGATGATGATGCTGGGGTCACATAATATATTTGAGTGTGATGGGATTGTTTGTTATAGTCAGCGTACACATCGCCATCCGTCCTTGGAGTTGTTGGGGATGCAACACTGGCGTATGTGGGCACATGATGTTCTCCAGCAACGACTTGCTGCTCCGTGTCGTCCGTTGATGGATCTAGTTGTGTGTTTGCTGTACACTGTCCCGTCACGTCAAGTAGTTTTTGCTTCATAACTGCTACCGATGATCCGAGTCGTTTTATATCTGTCTGAATTTTACTGACGTCGGATGTTGTTTCCGGTAATCCTGATTATACCATTTAACATTCGGTAATTATTGGCAATCTGTGACATGTCCGATTGAATTGCTGCAAATAATGCCGAGTCTTTGGCCTGCTGAGCCGATATTTTTACCAATTACGCATAACACAGGCAAACATTGCAGTAATTCAGGCGTTACGATCGTGTCCTTTGTCGATGTCTTTTCAATAAGTGCAACATCTTGAGCGCTACTGATACTGACGAATATGTTATTTAGTTCATTTGACTGCTCTCCACTGAGGTACGCATGGAGGATATAGCAATCGGTAGCATATTTGTTTTCCTTGCTTGCATGCGGGGAGTTACGGCGATTCACTAGTCGAGTTCGCGGGCAGTCCGGCAGTGATCGGGCGCGCTCGGCGAGACAACGCCGATACTCATCTGTTCTAACATGGTCGTTGGAGCACATGTGTATTAGTTCATGGACATAATCTTCTCGAGATCAATATCAATTTCCTGACAGTATTGCTGAGGAAGTGGAGTCAGAGTCAGCTCTAGAACTACCCCAAAGAGTATTAAGCCTGGGTATGTTTTTTGAGTGGTGTTTTTGAAAAAAAAAAAGCATTTGCAAATCATGCTAAAACTCAACTCTGAGTGATACGAAGTTTGCTCAAATGCTGCCTCAATCGTAATTGAGTACGACATCTGACTTAGCTGAAAATGTGCTTAAAAGACGATATGAATACCGCTCATTTATAAAACTAAGTTGAGCATGATAATCATACTTATGTCTGAGTTTGAGTACGCTTTCAATGTCTTCTCGAACTTGAGGCCTGTGGGCGTATTCTTAAAACTCCTTAGTTTTAAAGGAAAATAATTCCTTAACTGGAATTAATCTCTAAAGGTGTTTAATAAATAAGATTAAGGAAATCCTTAATAACTTAGGGAAATCCTTGTGATTTTAAGGAAAATCTAAGAAACTAAGGGAATTATTTTCTTTTGAACTTTATGCATACGGCCCTTGGCCCCGTGTTCTTGAAAATACGTAAGTTCGATCTCAAATCCCTATTGTAACGTATGGGCATAGTTTGAGCATGAAAATCATATTTATGTACCATTTTTATTTTTGTAAACACGGGGTCTGGGCTCATACCCCCGCACTCCACTAATTATGATACTCACGTGGTTGTTCACCGTGTCAAAATTCCAGTACCACCAGTATTGCTCTTAGCGCTAAGTAACACATAAATACTAAGCGCACTTTAGCATTTGCGTTACCTATATATATCATATTTAACCCTTTCCGTCATAGAGGATATCATGAAAAGACCTATGCGAACAGCATAAAACCAACTCGCAGGCTGATCAGGTTTTATGCTGTTCGCTGCTCCTCAGTGGTCTGGTAATGAGGATTTTACAATTAAATTTGGTAAGGATTGAGTTTGGCTTTCTGCAGATCAGGCTTTATGTGGTACCTATTGAGTGCGTCAAACTGAGTCTATATGAGGGAAAGGGTTAAAGAAGTACTGCATGTCAATAAGGTTAATATTTACATTAATGTGGCTTCTTGGTCTTGGAAACTATTCCTACCTTGTTTTGATTATAGGTATAATTTGACGCTTAGTATTATTAGTGGAATTCACGCCTTATTTTATCGTCCCAAATGACTGAAATACTGTCGGTGGGACGTTAACCCCAACAAACAAACAAACACAACGCCATATTTTATAAGGTGTCTAGCTGTGTCAATTTCATTTTCTTCTATAAAGGTAGCTTAAGGGCGCATGTGACAGTTTGCTATACATTGTATTTTCTATATAGACAAAGAAGAAGAAAAAAAACTGTTCATTAGATTAGGTATTGGAGGTATAGGTATTGAACCCTTGGATATGGCCTAAAGGTGCTAATATATCACATTTAGGGACAGATATCTTAAAAAAGAGGGACGGTGACCCCCATTTTTCCCCATAAAAATGTTTCTTTTATGATTCTCTATAATCATGCAAAGTTTAAAAAGTCTTATGAACAGTTAAAATTTTCCTTCTTTGTCTAAATAGAAAATGCAGCAAACTGTCACATACGCCCTTAATTTTTCAGAGTTTAATAACACAAATGCCTTTTTAAAGTTTAATGCATCATCTGCTATTACAGTTTTAATGAACTAATAACAACGTCGATCAATTGTTATGCCATTTTTTTTCTTTCGTGTAACAGTTATATTAATTGCCAATATCTCAGAGAATAAAATGAAAAGCAAAACAGAAATAAGACAATCTCATTTAGGTTGAACCGATTTTGATATCCATCCAATGTTACATACGGGAATACTCCAACCACCTTAAATATCAGATTATTTTTATCACCATCTTTTATTAAAGCAGCTCGTTCACAGGTTGTCGATAGAAATAAAACGCGCTGAAAGTTTATCGGCATGATTCACATGCTGAACTAGCTTTTTACATGTTATTCTAATTCCAGCGTTTAAGAAGGGTTGATCTCGATAGAGGCAAAGATCATGTGTTGACATATGACACATTTTCGTGCAACTCTAGGTTGGTCATCTTAAATCGCCCTGTTTCATGATAATCACGGTGCGTTGAGCGCTTTGATTTGATTCATAATTTACCATTTTCGACAAATCTATGATTTTAATCTTTTTTTTATTTAATGTGTCAACACAAGTTTGAATGACCTGTGTGAAGCGCTCAAAGGATTATGCGTAATTCATGGCATCGTGCCTTTGAGATTGCATTGCGTAAATAAAATGTTTTAACACGCTATTAAGTTATTGTAAATTTATCATGCCAGTGTAATGTGTTTTTGCATTGTATATAATATTTAGAGCGACAGCGTTTTCCAAAACTTCAAGTGATAGTAGTGATTCTTATTCATATGCATTGATCAATCTACAGTAAAAGTGTTGAAAATTACAATATAATGTGTCGACAATAATAAAGGCACATTTAGTAGTATCTAGGCAAGCTTATATTACTAACCTTTGGTCATTTTCATATAAAACTGCTTTTACTACGTGGGTCTATTTGCGCGGAAGCACAATTCGCAGTTTTTTGTGTGAATCCTACGATCTAGTATAGAGACAAGCGCAAGCTAGTGACGTCACAGTCTATTTATACTTTGCATTGCATTGTTATATTACTGAGTGCGAAGTAATACAAAACGGTGAAATAGGCTGTGTTGATTATACAACTAAACAATGCCTGCTTTTGATTTACGGCTATGTAAGACTGGAGGCTACCAGTCTTCGTATATACTCCATATTTAAGTGCACTTTGACCGCTTAATGAAAGCCATTTTATGCATTTTCTGAAATCGCCACCCCATATATTTTGTGAGCAAAGATCTTCGGAATCAATTTCAAAAAACAGAATGGGCGTATCCAATCTCTAACAAAAATGGGCATGTTTTTCGTGGACACCCTAATTTGCCAGATTTTTTCAAAGATTCAAACATTCAACTTCTTCTAGCTCAAAAGTTTCAAAGAAATGGATATTGTTAATCATCATATTTAATGGGGCAGTTGACAGAGAACAGAATGTAAAAACTGCATACAAATAAAATGTCAAATGACAGAGTTATCAGCATTATATTTTTTGATTCTAAACGCCACCTAGCGGCAAAACTTAGTATTAAAATGAAAAACAAACTTAATGGTGCACAACTTCAGATACATGTGAGTATGCATGGAAATTTTCATATTTGTAGCCTTTCTAATTATGCCGCAACAGCGGTCACAAAAAAAGTGCAAATAATAATAAAAATGGAGAAAAAAAAAAAAGAGAAAAAGAAACATAAGAAGAACAGTAGGTTTTCGCGGCTGCGTTTCAGTCCACGAAAAGCTAATAAGCACGGCGGGAAAGAAAAACTGTCTGATAATAAAATTTATGTGGGTTAACAGGAAAAGAAATTGTTTTTTTTTACATAACCTTTATTGAGATATGAACTTGTTTACATTAG
>CM037781.1:62202008-62242049 GCA_021229015.1 Solen grandis | reverse complement strand
CGCCCGTCTAAAAAGCCTACGTGGGTCTGCCGTCCAAATTAGTTTTTTTGCACTCTACATCTTTATTTCTTATGCAATCATCTTAAAACTTTATGACAATGTTATTACCACAATCCTAGGCCAAGTCCGATTATGGCTGGTATCACCCAAATTAGGTCAGGAGTTATGCCCCTTTTTAGCCACCTGAGCATAGCTCAGGGTGAGCTTTTGGGATACTTGATTGTCCGTTGTCCGTCAACAATTTTGATGTTTACACACTAGAGGCCACAATTTTTGATCCAATCTTCCTCAAACTTGGTCAGAATGTTTGTCTTAGATATCTTGAACCCTTTCGAAAAGGGGTCAGGTTGGATCAAAAGTAGTTCAGAGGTCAAATCTTAGAAAAATCTTGTCGTCGCACCAATTTTGATGTTTACACACTAGAGGCCACAATTTTGATCCATTTTCCTCAAATTTGGGTCAGAATGTTTTGTCTTGATGATATCTTGAACCCTTTCGAAAATAGGTTATGTTGGATCAAAAAGTAGGTCAGTAGGTCAATCTTGGGAAAATCTTGTTACACACTAGAGGCCACAATTTTGATCCAAATCTTCCTCAAACTTGGTCAGAATGTTTGTCTTGATGATATCTTGAACCCTTTCGAAAATGGGTCAGGTTAGATCAAAAAGTAGGTCAGTAGGTCAAATCTTAAAAAAAAATCTTTTTTTCCCACACTAGAGGCCACAATTCTGATCCAATCTTCCTCTAACTTGGTCAGAATGTTTGTCTTGATGATATCTGAACCCTTTCAAAAATGGGTCAGGTTGGATCAAAAAGTAGGTCAGTAAGTCAAATCTTAAAAAAACCGGGTTTTTTACACACTAGAGCTACAATTTTAATCCAATCTTCCTCAAACTGGTCAGAATGTTTGTCTTGATGATATCTTGAACCCTTTCGAAATGGGCATGGCCGGACTGAAAAGTAGGTCAATAGGTCAAATCTTAAAAAATCTGTTTACACACAAAAAGGCCACAGTTTTGATGCAATCTTCCTCAAACTTGGTCAGATTGTTTGTCAAGATGATATCTCAAACCATTTGAAAAGGGGTGGGGCTGGATAGAAATGTAGGTCATTTAAACAGCCTTAAACCGTTCCTACTTTTTCCTACTTTTCCTACTTTTTCCTACTTTTCATCACCTTCCTACTTTTTCCTATTTTTCTACTAAAACCTCCTACTATTCCTATTTTTTGCATTTAAAAAAAAAAAAAAAAATAAAAATAATAAATAAACGAACAATTTTTGTGTAAGTATATTTGCAGATAAATGGAAGTGCTGTCAAACGGGCAAGTTTCTGTTATGAAAGGTGTGGCATGCTAACTCCTCTGATGGCAGCCCTTCATTTTGAAAGGTCGTATCTATATGTATTGATTAGTCTTGTAGATGTTGGGTAAAACTCCAGAAGCATGCATTCATTTTGAAAGATAATATACCCAATTATGCGCTGCTAGGGGCATTTGGTTACTTTCAGATGTCCCTTTTTTAAAAACTTTTAAAAAAAATTTGTGCTGAAATAAGTCTTTATTTTCTCAAAAATTGTAAAGGCGGGCACTTGTTGGACATTGATGTCAAAACATTGAGCTGTGTGTAAATGTTAAAAACCATGGAGATTGGCAATAACACAAGAAAAACACTGTCCCCCCTCTAGACCACGGGGGTAGAAAAAAGGGTATTACAGAGATGAGATCTTTCTAACCAGACTGTAGTAGAGTACCTCAGAAGCACCTGTTTACTAAATCGGGATGTGATAAGAGGAGCTCAATGCCTCCATCCTGAAGTTGGGAGACCAAGAACATGCACAAAAGTTGTTGACTGTGCTTTGCAATGCCTTGCCCTAAATTTCCCTGACAATGATGTCTCCTCTATTACTGATGAATGAAAGCTTACATAGCAGAAAGGTTCTTGAAGCTAAAATCTATGAGGACACAAACTTGAAAAGAATCGATTCTTTTTGGGAGATATGTTCTAGATAAAAGGGAATAAAGCGGAGGGTTGAAATATCCAAACTTGAAAACATTTGCAAACAGCCCTATGTATATCCCATGGAAATGTTTGATGTTGAACGGGGTCTATCAGTCAACAAAAAGATTCTGACTCCTGAAAGAGCATGCCTCTCTAAGGTATCCTTGAATGGTTTAAGGCTGTCTAGAGACATTGTTAGTATGTATGGTAGGGGACTGAAGTGCCAATAAGTAAGGAACTCTTGACCTGTGTTAGGCAAGCCAAGAAAAATACTCAGAGAGAATAAGGGTGAAAAAGCAGAAACCTATTGAGAGAAAAAAAAAGCAACAGAAACAAACAGGTAAAAGGAAAGGGAGAGAGAATCATTGCAGAAAGAGCAAGAGAGAAAAGGAAATTAAATGAAAAGAAAAAGAGGTTAAGAAAAGAGAAAAGGATCTTAAAGATGAGTTGCAAAGAGCAAATGAAGTGATTGATGAAAACAAACGAAAGACTTGCAGCAGCTATCAAAGCAAAGGACTTCAAAGAGCTTAACATAGCACAGTCTCTGCTAGAAGTAGCAAAAGGAAATTTAAGAAAGCTACTGAGTCAGTTGAAAAATGCAAAGAACAAAGAGATGAAATTGACAAAAAGAGAAAGGGGAATGATCGATACATATCTTTCAAAGAAATCAATTTCATTGGAAAAAGATCAGTAGAAAAATAGTATCATGTCTGTTTTTGTAACTAAATTTTGATCCTCAGTTATATAAGCCAGTTGTGTTTAGTTGTTTTACTTTATGTGTAAAAATCCTAACCATATAGTATCATTGCTTCTGGAGTTTTACCCAATTGCATTATTTTTTGTTTATCATGTAGAACATAAGCTAGTTTTTTTGCCTTGTTAATCACCCTAACTGCTAGATTATAATTCATTTGATAGATGGATTGTGTTTCATTTGGCATAATGTTTGAAGTTTAAAGGTTTAATAATATGGGCCTAAGCCAGTTATATGCTTTGTTGTAATCAACCCAACTACTAATATATGACCATATTGCTAGATTGATTGTAATAACACTATTAACCTTTTAATTGTTAATTTCTTCTTTGTAATTTCTTTTAGCATAACATATGTTGCTTGTCACTATTTTGAAAACCTTAACCTTTCCATTGTTAGAATTAAAAAATGGTAATATCAGTACATCAAATATGTTTTGTCCGTTTTTGAATTGATAAATAATAATAAAAAAAAAACATTTCAGGCTGACTGCAGCAGATGGCCACACATTTCAACTGCAGAAACTTGGCAAGTAACAGCAAGCAAGTAATTAAGACATTTATAAAGACTTATCTTTCAATGGTGAGAATAACCACCAGTGAAGGTAAGAGTTTGTTTTAATCTCTCTAAACATGATAAATCCATAGGTTATCTTGTAAAATTTATATCAAACAATTCCTATTATTAATACTTTTTTATTTAAAAACTTCCTACTTTTTCCTACTTTTTTCCCAGAAACCCCCCTACTTTTTTCCTATTTTTTTTATTGAGGCCAGTTGAAGGCCTGTCAGTAGGTCAAATCTTAGAAAAATCTTGTTTATTTCTCTGAGGGCAACATTTTTTTGGGCCAATCATCCTCAAACTTTGGCAGAATGTTTGTCTTGATGATTTCTTTTGTGGATGGGTCAGAAAATTCCTGAACATTGTTTACTCATCATCTTAATTCTAAAGCAATCTGTTTTTGTAAAAGGCTGGTATCAGCCAATAGGTCAGGAATTATGCCCCTTTTAATTAAAAAATGCCAGATTTTACTTCGTTTACACTCCAGTAGCTTCATTTCTTAAGTAATCATCTTCAAACTTCATGACAATGTTTAATACAATAATCCTTGCCAAGTTGTTTATGGCTGATACACTTTTTGGGAAAGGAGTTATCCCATTTTAATTTTAAAAAATGCGGGTTTTTCTCTTTGTCTCTAGCATCTTCATTTCTTAAGCAATCTTTTGAAGTTTCACTAAAATGTTTATACCCATAATCCGAACAATTTTGACTTCAAATTTTGCCCCACTTATTGTTTAGTTTTGTGGAATTGATATACTTCAGTTTTAGTTTTCAGTACAACTATGCTAAATTTAGAAACTTATACGGGAAAAAGGGAAATTTTTTTCCCAGTGAGCGTCTTTAGGGCCATCTTCGCCTTCTTCTTTTTTTTATTATTTTTTTTAATTATTTCCATGTTTTAAATTTTTATTTTTTTTTTTTTTTTTTTTAATTTAATAGGTCCTAAAATTTTAGTTTTCAAAAAACTAAAATGATTAATAGGGATACATTATACTAAATACGTTTACAAAAATCTTTGCCATCAATCATACTTACAACCCTTCAATTTTTTTCATTCTTTTTTTTTTTTTTTTTTTTTTAACCCTTTTATTACTCTGTAAATTTGGGTGGAAGGGGTAAAGGAACCACCCACAAATCAGACATATATCAAACATATTTTCAAGACACAAAAAAATGTTTTAAACATATATGAAACAAAGCAACTTTTTTATATTAAAAAACTACATAGGATTAACATTTTGGGAAAATTTAAATTTTTAAAGTTGTTTAAAATACAGTATAAATGTATCAAAAAAAACAAAGTCTCACAAAAGATTTTTTTTTTTTTAACTTGTAACTGTTAGAAGGAAAAAAATTTTAAATTTTTTTTCCAGGAAAAAACAAAAAAAAACCTTTGTATTATTTTATAATTTGGATATAAACAATGCAAATAAAATAAAATATGTGTTAAGATAACATAGAACTATGATAAAAGCTATTTTTGAAAACTGATAACTGCTGCACCTTCTACCATTTTTGTAATTAATTTGTCTTAAAAAATTTATGCCCCTAGGGGTCAAAAGTTCCCTTAAAATTCCCATATATACAGCCCTCAGCCAAAAAAGAAGGTAGAATAGTTCATTAATGCATCGCATAACAGATAAGAAAAGGAAAAACAAAAGCTAACCAAACACTTTCAAAAAAAAGGAACAACAAAAAAAGAAAACTTTACAAGAAAATTGAGAAATTTTAAAAATGAATTAATTTCCCAAAAATTTTTTAAAAAAAAATAATGAAATTTTTTGCGTTACAAACAGGACAGACACCCCTTCACAGAAATCCGCCCTGTTGGTCGGAAGGACATGAAAAATGAGCCCCCACTTTTTGAAGGGCTGGACCCCACCCTTACAACTCCCCCGGGGGAAGTGTCCCAAGAATGAGGGCCAAACCAGCTTTTCTACAATCAAGGCAGTTGATGCGACATGACCCCCCAACAAGTTTAATGAGCATCCTAGTTTTTGTGTCACCTGCGTAAGCAAGGTCACAGAGGGATAACTTTTCCGTCACACTTGTCCTCACATTTTTTCTCTCCACTTCAGCGGGTAAATTTTGGGGTTTTCCAAAAGTAAAAACTTTGTCACCACCAGAGCACTGTAATCTTTTGCTCTGTTCCGTTGTCCTCTTGTGTTGTGTATCATCAACAATTTGCTTTGAAAACTTCTCTCCTGAAACCACGGGTAAAATGAAAATTTTTTGCATAAATAAAATTTGAAAATTCTTCTTGCCCAAAAAAGGGCTCACATGTCAAAAAAACCCCACATTCCCAACCCCCTTTGCTTCTTAAAACAACTGGGGGATATTTGCCTAGCAAAACTTTGTACTCAGTTTTATTGATTGGGCATTTCATGGATCCATGAAAAACAGCACGCAACAGCAGGAATCATTTTACCAAATGAAACGCAGGTTTTTTTGAAATTTCGCTTCATTCTATCATGTAGAGCACACAACTCCATCCCCAAGTTTTTGGGGGTTTATTTTGCAGAACAAAGGAGCATTTGCTTTTGAAAATGTAAAGGGAAATTTCATTTTTCCTTTGGGTCAGCATTTCTTTGGGCCATAACTCTCACCCCTTTTTGATTAGGGTGATATTAGCCCAAAAGGCAAATAGTTTTGGGCCCTTTTTTATATTGTTAATGCCAGATTCACTTTTGTTTACACTCTAGTATCTTTATTTCTTAAGCAATCATCTTTAAACCCCTGACAAGGGTTTTAATCTGGGGAAGGCTGTTATTTTACCACCTGAAGAAAAGGGAAGCCCGCTAGCTAAATCCCAAAGTCTTACCATTGTGATGGAAGACCAGAAGGATTTCTCAAGACAACCGGAAAAAAACAAGTTACATGCAGTCCGCAAACTGGCTTTAACAGTTCTGATTCTTGAAGACCAAACAACATACCCACCCAAAAAATTGAGAAAGCCTTCCAGAACAGAAGGTCACTTAGCAGATGGAATTACCTACACGAGCCTTTTTAAAGTCTGGACTGATATCCCTCCAGGGTTAAAGAAAGGGGTGTTTGAAGGCAACATCTTAGATGGGTCAGATTTTATCCCACAACAAAAAGCTAAAGTCAGCTTGGATAGGGTTTAAGAGAAAATTGCTTTTACGGGATGGGGCCCAAGGGGGGGATCCTCTCCACTACCTTTTTTCTTGCTCTTTCCTTCATCAATGACGGTTGCAAAAATACCAAGGGGGGGTACATGCCCGCTGTATCAGATGGCCCCGTTTATTGCAGAAGAATATTTTTTTAGGTGGGAAACCCACATTGGGTATTCCTTGAAATGAAAAGGCAATAAACTATAATTTGGGGGCACGTTTGAACAGCCATCATGAGTGTAACACCACGAAAAAGTAGCCTTTTCAAAAAATGAGGGGCCCCCACAAGAAAAAATGCATATCATCAACTACACAGGGTGTCCGCTCTATAACTTCAAATCTAGGATAGATTTTTCATAAAACTTTACAGAAGTGTTTTGTCATAGTGTGTACAACCAATGCATGCTTAAAATCAGGCAGACCGGGAAACTTTTAAACCCCTTTCCAATATTTTATGTTTCATCTGGCAAAATTTTTCAGTGAGTATTTTACAAAAGAGGGGCTCCCATAAATTGCTTTTTATACAACAAAGCCTTGTTAGTTCCCTACTGATGTTTTCACAGGGGGGGACATAGGTCCGGAAATCTGGACCTTGAAATTTAAAAAACCCTTTTAAAATAATATTAGGTAATTTTAGATAAATTAAACTTAGGTTTTTGACTAGAAACAGTATGAAGATTTTTGCATGTCACTTTTTTCTTGTTTATCTCGGACCAAAATTCAACATGCCCAAGGTGAGCTTTTGTGACGCCCCTTTGTCGTCGTCCGTCGTGCGACGTCAACAAATTTGGGTGTTAACACTCTAAAAAGGGATTATTTTTTTGTCCAACTTCAGAAATTGGGGGAGAAAAAGTTTTTTCCCTAAAAACTTTGGGCAAGTTTTGAAATTTTTTCATGTGGGGGCGAAAATAGTCACAAGGTCAAATCTTATAAAAACCTTTTTAACACCTAGGGTCACTTTTTGGCCCCAAACTTCAGAAACAGGGGCAAATATTTGTTTCCATAAAGCTTGGGCAAGTTTGGTTTGGGCATGCAGGGTCCAACAGTAGGCACCAGGGCAAACTTAGAAAAACCCTTTTTAACACTGTAGGGCCACATTTTTGCCCAATCTTATGAAACTTGGTCAAAGTTTGTTTCCAAAAAACTTGGACAAGTTTTGAAATTTGGGGATGAGGGGGGGAAAAAGTAGGCGCAAGGTCTAATCTAAAAAACCTTGTTAACACTCAGAGTCCAATTTTTGGCCCCAATTTTCATGAAGCGGGTTTAAAAGTTTTTTCCATAAAATCTTGGACAAGTTTCCTTTGGGTCATTGGGGGAAATATAGGTCACAAAGGTCAAAATTTTGAAAAACCTTTTTAACACCTAGAGGCCACTTTTTGGCCAAATCTTTATGAAACTTATCGGAATATTTGTTTCCAAAAATTTTTAAGTTGGGTCATGGGGGTCAAAAATAGGGCAATTTAAAAAAAAACAAAATATGTTGCTCATTTTTTAATCAGGGAGGGATTCAGGGGATCATCCCTCTGTTTTTTCTCTGACCAAATTCTAGTTGCAGGTAATAGAAAAATTTTTGAAACCCCAAAGAAGGGACTCTGTGTTGCTTGCAACAACATTACTTTTTCAAAGATTTATGATACTTTCAAAGTTTAAATTTCCCTTAAACAATGAGTGTGTGCATCACAGGAAAATAAAAAAGCTTGTTGACTTTTTAACTTTTTGAGATTTTTTGATCTCCTTACCCCACCATCGTGTGACGACGTCATGGGGTTTCAACAATTTGGTTTTTAACACTAAGGCCATTTTTAGACCCAACTTCATGAAAATTTTTCGAATGTTTGCCCATAAAATCTAGGCAAGTTCAAATTTTTGGGCATGTTTTGGGCAAAAAGAGGGCACAAAGGGCAAATCTTAGAAAAACCTTGTTAATACTCTGGAGGGCCCCATTTCTGGCCCAATCTTCCTGAACTAGTCAGAAATTTTTTTTCCATAAAATCTTTTAAAAATTTTAAGGGGACAGATCTTATTGGGAGGAGTGCATGCACAGGAATGATAACTACTTTCATAATTTTTTGCTCACCTGAGCACTTTGCTCGGGTGAGCTTTTTGTGATCGCCTTTTTTTCCGTGTGCATTGCCCCTCATCAACAATGCTTGGAATCTCAAGGCCACATTTTTGGGCCCCAAACTTCATGAAACTTGGGCATATGTTTGTCTACATATATCTTTGGGTGATTTCAAATTGGGTCATGGGGTCAAAAAAAGGTCACCAGGTCATCTTAGAAAAACCTTGTGAACACTGTAAGGCCCCAGTTTGTCCCAAACCTAAACTGTTAGGATTTGTCTACTAAAAAAATCGGATGACTGAAAATTTTGGATTGCCTAAATAGGTCCGGGGCTAAAAAAGATTTTAAAAATGAAAAATTTAAAAAATTTTTCTCCAAAAAAAAATTTTTTTGCCCTTTTAAATTTTGTATGTCATGATCTTTGACTCTCTCCCCAGGTTGAACAAAATTTTTGACCCTAGGTTTCAAAATGGCCCCGCCCCAGGGCAATTTTTTCCCAAAAGGGTAAATGGGAAAAAACCTTGAAAAAAAATTTTCTTCTCCAAAACCCAAAAGGTAACCTTTTGATTTTTGGGAAAATTAATCATCTTTATCCACTACCAAGATTGTCAAATCTGCCCTATGGTGTAAATGACCCCCCCCACCAGGGGTCATTGTTTTACATAATTATATAAAAAATCTTAAAAACTTCCCTTGAACCATAACCTAGAGCTTTTAGTATTTGGTAGTGTCTTTTATGGACTAAAGTTTGTCAAAATAGCCCCCAAAAAGGTAAATAAAAGACCCCGAACCAGGTCATTGTTTTCTAATTTAAAATTATAGGAAAACCCTAAAAAATCTTCTCCTGAAATGCATAAGGGCCTAAGCTTTAATTTTTTTGGGTATGAAGAAATCATCTTATGGGGGATCCAAATTGTAAAAATTAGCCCTTTATAAATTTTTACCCCGCAACCGGGGTCCCTTTTTTTTTACACAAAAAATTTTTAATATAAAACAAAAAAAATTTTCTTCTTAATATAACCTGAGTTAGATATTTGGATGAGCACATTTATGGGGCCACAACCAAGATTTCAAATTAGCCTGGTAAAAATGACCCCCCCCCAGGGTCACTTTTTTCAAGAGAAAAATGGGGAAAATCTTAAAAATCTTTTTAGGGAATCAAAACCAGAGCAAAAATTTTTTAGTTGAGATTAATTTTTAAAAATTTTCAAAGTTTGGCCCTCTGAAAAATCCCTGCACCCCAAGTCTTTCTGAAACCTTGGCCCATTGCTTGGGTTTTTGGGTGAAAAGTTTTCATAAAATGTTTTAAAATTAAGGGTTAATAAAACCTTTCTTTTTAAAAAAAATGACATCAGTTAAACAAGTACTATGACATTTCCCACAATGGCCCCTTGTTGGTATGTAGCAGATCTTATGACTCTCAAACCCAAAATTTTTCAAATTTTACCCAGGCAAAATTTGGCCCCCCCCAGGGTCATTTTGATTTAACAAGGCTAATAAGGAAAAACTTAAAAAATTTCTTCTCAAAACCACGGGGCCGGGTTAGATTTTTGGTGTGAAAAGCATGCCCTAGTGTCAAAAAAACCAAGTTTGTTCAAATCAAGACCGGGGGGGGTTAAATTTTTTGGCCCCGCCAAGGGCCCCCCTATTTTACATGGGCTTATATAAAAAAAAAATTTAAAAAATCTTCTTCCATAAACCATAAGGCATAAGTTAAAAATTTTTTGGGGGTGTGTAGCATTGAAAGTGGATCTCTCCCCAATTTTGTACAAATCATGCCCTTTGGGTCAAATTTGGCCCCGCCATAGGGGTCCCCTTTTTTTACATGGGCTAATTTTGGGAAAAAAAAATTTAAAAAAATCTTCTTCTCAAAACCACAAAGCCGGGTTTAGATATTTGGTATGAGCTTTTGTCTACTGGCTCTACCACAATTTACAAACATGACCAGGGGTCAAATCGGGTCCCCCAAAAGGGGGTCCCAAATTTACATAGGCTAATGTAGGAAAAACTTGAAAAATCTTCTTCTCAAAACCAAAAGCCTAGTTTTTTAAGATTTTTTTGGGTGTGTACATTGTCTAGGGACCCTCTACCAAGTTTTTTCAAATCAGATCCTGGGGTCAAAATTGGCCCCACCCCGGGGGTCACTTGATTTAACATAGACAAATATGGGGAAAACCGAAAAATCTTCTTCTCAGAAATCCCAAAGCCTGGAGTTTAGATTTTTGGTATGTTACGGGGCTAATAGCCCTCTCCCATTTTTTTCAAATCATGAATCATGCTTGTCAAGTTGATCTATACATTTTTTTTAAAATTTATGGCCCGGGGCCCAATTTGGCCATAGAGGTCACCTGATTTTACATAGGCAAACATCGAAAAACTTGAAAAATCTTTTTCCCTCAAAAATACTGCCTTGGGTTTAATATTTGTTAAGTACTTTGTCAGTCGTTTCTTACCAAGTTTTTTTCAAATCATAAAAGCGGGGTCAAATTGGCCCCGCCCCAGGGATCACTTAAATTTACATAGACTTATTTGAAAAAAAAACTAAAAAAATCTCTTTTCAGAAACCACAAGGGTTTGATTTTAATATTTGGTAATAAGAGGGGCTAATAGACCTTTCCCAAAGTTTTTTAAAATCAGCCCCTTTGGGTCAAAATTGGTTTCTGCCCCGGGGGTCACTTGTTTTTTCATAGCCTAAATACCATGACATCCAGTGCATCAGGCCCTCTTGTTTGTTTAATTTGCATAATTTTTTTTCTGAAGGTGCAACATTTGATTCTATGGTGAAATGTTACTTCGTTTACCTTTTAGTGTTTTAAGTGATATCAAAATTTTAGAATGGGTTTTTGTTACTTTGCCATACCTCCTTTTAAAAAGGGCTTTTTTCGCAAGTTCAATAAATAAGCCAAAAGCAAGTGAAAGGAAAGGGACTTTGATTTTCAAGTTTTTTGCTCGACAAAGGTAGCAAAAGTCCTATCTTTTTTAAAATAAACCAATTTTTTTTTTATTTTTAGATTTATGGCCCAGCCTACCCAAATTTTCCCAAAACAAAAAAAAAACAAAAACGCTGCATATTCCACGTATTTGGGGCCATCTTTTAAACGCACTTTAAATTTCAATTTTTTACTAACTAAATATTAGTGAAAATGCCAAATGTTTATTCCCATATAACAAAAGCAATTTAAATTACATAGATGAAAGACTGTCCTCATGCTTGCTATCTTTTTTTTGTTTTTTTAAATCTTTATTTTTTCTATACGTAGAGCCACTCTGGGATAGTTTCAGGGAGGGGAGTTGCAGTACAGCTGAGGAGGGCTTGCTCTACTGTATTGATGCACATGATATGATCATCTTGGGGTTCAAACCCACAAGTTTTACGAAAAACAAATTTTAAATTGTTTATTGTTTGAAAAAAATTTTTAAATGATTTTGATTTTTTTAAACAATATGTCTGTCAAATAAAACAAAGTCACAATAGTTTTAGTTAAACGATAATCAAAAAGTTAACAATGTTTGATATCCTGCCCCATTAAAAATGAGTTGAATTGCAGCAGGATAACCCCTAAAAAATTTAGGGTTGGTACAAAAATCAAAGGGACTTACAGCACTCTGATTTTAAAAATATTAATGATTTTTATGTGTTTTCTTCGAGGAAAAAGGGACTAACTGTACTAAAGAACATATTAAAGGGTACTTTTTTGCTACATTTTTTCTTTTTTTCACTCCTCCTACCCTAAACTTTTAAAAAAAAAATCTGTAAATCTATTAAAAAAAAAAAAAAATGCCAATTTAAAAATTATTTTATTTTTATAATTATTATTATTATTATTATTCTTTCTGGGCCACAACTTGTAGGGGCAATATCGGGGGCTGCTCAACCTATTTTTATTAAAATTCAATGAGTAGGGGGGCCTTTCCCCTGTTTTTTGAAATGGGGAGGGGTTTCCCCTGGGGGTCAGGCCCCCCCCCTCAAACTGTTTTTGCATAAAATAGTATTTTGGGTTTTAATATTTCAAATTTTTAACCCTGACTAATTTTTTTTTTTCCTAAAATTTAAGAAAATTAAATAGTACACTTGGTGTCTCTCGAGCCCACCTAGGGGCGGGCCCCCCGCCCCATAAATTTTTCTTAGACCAGTCTAAAAACTTTTTCAATCCCCACCCCAAAACCCATATAAAAACTTGTTCCTCTCAGAATGATGGAGGGGAATGGTACTTCTTTTAAGTCACTGGGGCACCGGGGGTCACCCACCCCCTAAATTTTACTTAAAAGACCTTATGTCCTCAAAACGTTCAATCCCCACCCCAAACCATATATATTCCGTTCCTCATGTGAATGATTGAATGGCTTTTTTTTTAATTTTAACATGGGCATCATGGGGTCAGGAAAACACCCCCTCAATTTACTTATGCCCTTGTTTTCCAAAAACTGTTCAATCTCCACCCCTAAACCATATATTTCATGATGAACAGTTTGGATGGCACTATTTTGGTGCCCCCTGGGTCACCCATTGGCAGCCCAGCCTCCTCAATTTTACTTTTGATCTAAACCTCAAAAACTGTTCAGATATCCCCCCCCAAAACCTTTTATGTTCTTATTCCTCAGATAGATGATTGAATGGTACTTCTTTTATGTTCTCATTGGTCACCGAGGGTCAATCCCCCCCCTCATTTTTATTTTTGACTCTATACCCAAAAACTTTCAGATCCCACTCCACTCACCTCATGATAAAAACGATTGAATGGATTTTTTTGGGTCCCCAGGGTTAAAAGGGGGGTCTGGCCCCCCCCTTGATTTTTACTTCTGACCTTTAATTTAAAAAAAACATTGAGATCCCAACCCAAAAACAAAAATATTCTTTTTCCTCATTCAGTACTTTTTTAATTCACAGGATCCCCAAAGGGGGGTCGGGGGCTCCCCCCCCCAAATTTTTTATTTAAAAACTGGGTTTTATTTCAAAACTTTGTTTGGGAGACTTAATAACATTTTCACGTTAAATTTATTACTTGTTTTTTCTTTTTGATAAAAAATTGCATGCTCATCCATTGATAAAAAAGACGAGGGTTTTTGGCGCCATTTCATAGTTGCTAAAATAACTTTACCAACGGTCACAGTCAGTTTTTGATTTGGGCTGCTTGAAATGAATAACTGATTTGCACAATCCCAAACCAAAAGTAGAATTGCTAAGCGGGTAGGAAGATTGAACAATAAAACCTGACCACTGAGACCACCACTGTTACAGTTGTCTCTGGGGACATGCTATCCCCTGGGGTTTCCAGAAAAAGGGGAATGTGCCTGACCCAGAGGGAGAAGGCCAAAGGGTTGCTGTGACCATTGTTCGCAAAGGGGTATAACACAGCAAGATTGATATTAAGGGCTTGCTATAGGTGGTGACATTGTTTACAAAAATTTTTTGAACAAAAATTAGGGGGGAAAATAGGACTGTTGTTTTTAGGTGACCGTTGTTCTGAGGGGACCGTTTGGACATGTTTTGATTTTAGAATAAGCATATTAACATTACCAGGCAGGGGATTACAGCCTGATGGAAGACCGAAATCAAACCACCCTTTAATTCACCATAGACAGCTTACGGGATCACACCACTCGAGACCTTTGCCGTGAACACAGAGTGTATCTACATCAAGGCAAGGCGTTTTAGGGAAAAAACTCGATGCTCCGTCATTTTCCAGAGATCTCCCAAAAGTGGATTTTGATGTATATGCTTAATGTCTCTTCCTACAAAGGGGCAAATTAAAAAATTTTATTACTTACAAATATAAAAAAAAAAAAGTTTGAAAAGGCATTTTTTTTTTCAAATAGAAAAAATTCAACTATTACCACCTATCTTTGATAAACACAAATACGTAACATTTATTTAGCCATCATTTCAGGTTTTTCTAAGCAAATCATTCTTTTAAATTTCTGTCTTTTTATGGCAAAATTTTCTGGCAAGTGCCATCAGAGTGGGGAAAAACCTCTTAATTAAGTCCCAATAACGGGCATCTAAGGGATAACCTTCTTTGGTCCCAAATAAGCAGCCGGCCCAAAAGGCGGACGTTTTTTAATTGATCCCAATAAGCGCCCAGTCTGAGAGGGCGGACTTTTTTAATTGTCCCAATAAGCGTCAGTCGAGAGTGATAACCTTTTTTTTATATTTTAGTCCAAATAACCGTCTCGAAGGGTGGGTTTCTTTTACTGAGTCCCAAGTAAAAAGCCCTCTGAAAGGGGTAACCTTTTTTGATTTAGTCCCAAGTTTGGGCCCTCAAGAGGGATAACCTTCTTTTTTGAGTCCCAAGTAGAGTGGGAAACCTTCTTTTAATTGAGTCCAATAAGTGAATCAACTCTGTGAAAATTTAACGCACTTTTACAAAATCAGAAAAAATTTTTAAGTGAATAAAGTTAAAATTTTCATAATTTTTAATAAGTTTTTTCACCACTATGACAAATTCCCATACCTGGTGTTAGTATCAACCCTGGTTTGATTTTAAAATTTTTTTCCCTTTCCCAACTTTTTTTGAACTCACACTTTTTTTAATGCACATTGAGAAAAGGAAGCAATAAACCATAACATTTTTCCCTTGAAACACAGGGGGAAATAAAATATGGGAAATTTTAAACACTTACCTTTCCTTCCCATTTTTTCCGTCTTCCTTTTTAAACAAAATTTCCCTTAAAAAAAAAGCTTTTTTTTCGTCAGCCCTAACCTTTTTATTCGTCACAAATCAAAATTTTAAGAAAAATTTTTCTCAGTCTTTTCCAGATAAATCAGAAACCATTTACATTTTTTTTATACCCCCCCAAAGACAAAAAATCAATTTTATTTGAATAATGATGGAAAAACAAAAACCACCTAATCCATAACATTCACCAACTGCATATGTCTGTCTGTATCTTTTGATTTGCACTAAAATTCCCCTTTACATTTTCTTGAAAAAAAACTTTCCGATCTTTAAAAATACAATTATGAGTACACTGTCATTTTTGACAAATTTACAAAGTTTTTACAGTCAAGAACCCCATTTTCTGTAAGCGTCGCTCACATCTCAAAGTGATTGGCTTGACAATATGTCACACGCAGGGCCATAAATCTACCCCTCAATTTTCACCACCAATTACCATCCCCCTTCGACACACACACCCGACATTAAACCCCGGGGAACCCCCTTTATTATCCCTGATTGACCCCAAACAGGGAAAATTTCATAACATACCAAACCAAAAAGTTGATTCTTATAGAGATGTGTTTGGGGTTTTACTCATCTAGAAAAATGGTCTTTGTGGAAAACGCAGATACAGGATTTTAACGGAAAATAATAGGGGTTTTTTTATATGAAGCATACAGCCATACTCCCGGCGGGGGATAAATCTCCTGGGGTTCGACTTGTCTCCGATCTCCCCCCGGGGGGTGAAAATCTCCCGGTTCTGACTTAAATCAAACCGGTTTTCCCTGTGAAATCAGTATAAACCATTTTATTACCAAGCATGATACAGCATCAGGAAGATTTCGTAAAACACGTTTAATACATCCGACCAGTGTGCTTACACACCACAGCAATTTTGATCATCCAACCAAACAAATTTCATGATTTGGACAGGTACAGACTCGCCAGTGTATCAGTTGAAATAATTTCTCGGGAATTTGCGCTATCAAAGGGAACACAAAAAAAAATGGTAAAATTTTAATTATTTTGGGACATCGAATAAAGACGTAAAAGATTGCTTTAGTAAATCTTTTCCAGGATAAAAAGCCCCGGAGAATAGCAATCCGTACTTACCGGAAGTGTAAACAATAAATGAAAATTTGAAGCTGTTTACCCAATCATTTAAAACTTAAAAAACTCTCAAAGACACTCATAGAAACACACCTCAGCTAGCGGTAAAATTTCAAAAGAAATGCAATTTTCACACCAACCCCGATTTGTTTTAAAAACATATCGTCTGCTGAATAATTTCTAAAAGAGATTCTATTGGAAGAGTTGGGTAACCACTTCAATCACCAAAACCCCCACACAAAAAAAAATATTTTAAGCCCTAAAAAAAAAAATATTTTAGCTAAAAAAGCATCTAAAAGAAAAAAAGAAAAAAAAAACACAGACAGAAGGTGAAAAAATATTATTTAAAAAGCCAACTCTTATCTTTATCCCCCATTAATTAAAACCCAAAAGATCAAAACATTCAATAAAACAAAATAAGTATCAATAAATTGTTTGAGTAAATGGCATGATCCCGACTTTACAAGGTAATTTTTCATTTTAATGTGAACGTCTTTTGGAAAATTAATTTCTATTTAATTAATTATTTTATAAATTTTGAGATTTTTTTTTAAAATAAATAATTTAATGGGTTTTTCATTAAATCAATAAACATATAAAATAAACTGTTAATGAATTTATAAGGGTAATCAAAGTGTATTTTTTTAAATTTTTTTTATTTCGAACGTCCTTTTTAATTTTTAAAATCTCCCCGGGTGGACCCCCCAATCTCCCGTGAAAATTTCAAAACCCCCTGGAGAAACTGAAAATATGGGGATGTAGATGAAGGATGGAAACTTTTTTTAAAGTTTTTCATATTTAGGACCTTTTTTGTCAATTTATCAAAAATTGTTTTTAGAATACATCCTGATTTTAAAATTTTTTGTTCATTAGCCTTCCCCCCCAATCCTGTTTCATCCAAAAAGAAAACCCGTTTTTAAAATCCAATGAAAATAATCTTAATTTTTTGATAGGAAGAAAATTAATAAATTGAGCTTACATTTTTCACCCTTATTGTTTTTTGCATCGGATTAAGCTTGAATTTTTTACATAGAAAAAAAGTCAATCTTTTTTTCACCTGGGTCTTTTGCAACTTTCAATAGCTTTTCATACCTACAAAAAATTTTAACCCATTTTTTGTACATATACTTTCACTAATGATTTTAACAATGAAATGAAAATGAAAACTTTGGGGTTGACCTAAAAGATTTTATCGGTTATTCTTGAAATAAATTTTGGGGATTTGAAAAAAAAATGATTAAAATTTTATCACGTAAATCAATTGACCAGCAGGATTGACTGTGAAATAAAAAGTTATATTCAAGATAAAAAAGAAGTTTTTAATGAAAGGGAAATTAAAATTTTCATAATTTGAATATGAATTCACCACAGACTGACTATTCCATACTTTGTTTAAATGATAACCAGGTTTTTTAAGTCTCCCAAACGAAGTTTAGAGACTTATTGTTTTTACTCCTTTTCTTTAAATTAGGGGTTTTGCCACAGCAGAAAAAACCATTGGTTTTGTTAGTTTTTTTTTCTTTTTATTATTATTCTACTTTTTTATGCTCACCGAAGGTACCATAATCGCCCCGCTCGTCCTCCGTCCCCTTTCCCTCTCACTTTTTCCTTTTCCGGACTATTTTTTGGAACAACGGCTTGAATTCAACAAACTTTATGGGAACTTTATTTCCAAGAGGAGAGCGCATATCCTCAGCAGACCCGTCCAAAAATTTTTAAAAATTTTTGGGCCCCTTGACTTTTTGGGGCCCAATACAATTGCATGATTCTTTTCCGGCTATTTCCAGGGAAAAAAATGGCTTGATTAACGAAACTTTATGGAAGCTTTAAAACCAAGAGGAGATGCCATACGTCAGCATGACCCGATTCCTAAATTTTTCAGGGATTAAGGCCCCTTTACTTTTTGGCCTATAGACATTTGCATGATTTGTCCGGGCTATTTCCAGGAACTAATGGCCCCTAACCATGTTTTTTGACTGATATTCATGTCCTTTTTCCTAATTTTTAAAAAAAACCCCCCACAAAATTCAAAGCTAGTAAAGTCAATCATTTTCATGTCAGCTAATTGTGTTTAGGCCATTAACATATTTAAAAAACCGTCAATGCAAGATGTTGGTTAACCTCTTTAATGACACACATTGAAAGTAGACTTAATTTTCAGTAGTAAAAACTTTAAAAAAAATCAATAAAGTCTGATGAGTAACACTATTTTCATTAATTTAAAATAAACTGTTTTCAAGCTCCAAAATTGAGTTTTGGGAAAAACTCATCTGATGAGGAAATAGATATGATTAAAGGGAAGGGGGTTTCAAAAGCTTTGAGCTAAAGGTCCCCAAGTAAAATTTGGGGGGGGGGGGCCTGACCCCTGTGGACTTGGGGGGCCCCAAGTATTTACCCTTTTTTCTTTTTGTCTCATCAAGAGGAACAAAATAAAAATGGTTTACTGTTTTGAGAGTTAAGAGCTTTTTTTTACCTTTTTTTATCTCACTGAAAATGAAAGCATATAGTCGCCGCTTTGTCCGTCTGTCCTTCGTTTGTTCGCACCCTTTCCTTGTCCACATTTCTCAGGAACTAACGCTTTAATTTCAACAAACTTTTTTTGGAAGCTTTAAAACCAAAGGGGACGCATTACCTGAATTCTAACATGATAAGCGTGCGTCCATTCCGGTCCTTAAAAATCCCCCACCCTTGACCAAGGCCTTTTTTGTAACAATGACGTTTTTCAGAGCACTGTCATTCACTGACTTTTTTTTTTTCTTCCCGTTGAGGTCAAATTAAAACAGGTTGCCAATGACCCACACAAAATTTTAATCATAGGGACAAGATTTGGCCCTTTCAAATGCAACAATACACACGAATGAGCAGTCAGTTCAGGTTTGGGTTGACTTGTATTTTTACAAAGGGTAAGTTTCGATATGATGTGCACCTATGTTTTTTATTTTCAAAAAATATAATTTTAGTGTAACAAAGGCTCCTGTTGATTAAAGCACGAAATTAAAACAGCATATGTGCCAAAGTCTCTTTTCATATGTGACATCGACGTCGTATGACGTCATTTGATTCACCCCCCGTAAGAAAACAATTTTGCATTAAAAAAAAAAGCGTTTTTTAAACCCTGCAGGCTTTTTTTTTTAAAAAATTGCCTAAAATCTTCATTGGGAAGGTGCAACAAGCTCCATTTTACCCCATAACTTCCGTTTTTGAAAAACACAAAGGTAAGGCATAGTATTTATCTTTTTTCTTTGGCCGTTTTAAAATCTCAAAAAGATAAATATTCTTCAAGACACTATGGATAATTTATAGGCTTTGTAAACCTTTTCAGAAATTTTAGTTTTTTTGAAGACGGGGTTTAATAAGTTGGTTATGGGAGAAAAACGAAAAAAGTTGTTTCCCCAAGTTTATTTAACTGATTATTCTCGAAATTTTTGACTTTTGAAAAAAAAAAGTATAAATATAATTTGTAAAAATGGGTTCGCTTTTGTATTGGTGTAAAATTTATTGGCCAAAAATTCATAAAGTTATTTGGAAAAAACAAAAAGACATGAACATTTTTTTGCGATTTTGCAGTTTTCTCTGGGTTTAACCGCCCATATCTAAAAAGTTTAAAGATACATCCATATATTTAAACGTGTCAAATGTAAGAATTTAAAACTTTTTAAAATTGGGCTTTAAAGGGAAATTACATGACAAATAAAAAGTAATTTAAACCATTCTTTTTTTTCACTTCTCAGGTTTTCCCATTATTTTAAATTTCTTTTTTTTAAGAAACTATTATTTTTTTAAAAAAACTTAAAAAACTTATTTATACTTTATATATGCTTTTTTAAAGGTAAGGGGATTTTAAAACGGGAAAATTAACTAAACGTATGGTTGGGGAAATATTAATTGACATGAATATTTTTTTGCCCCAATTTTTTTGCCCTTTCTTTAGGAAACTGTCTATACCAAAAGCGTTACAGATAGGCGGGGGAAAAATAAGCAAGTGAAATGTTTCAAATCTAAAGACCTTTCTAACATTACCTAGGTTTTTTGAAAATTTGACGTCGAAATAAGGAAGTTACATAAAAATGAGCAATAATTAAACTGTTCTTTCATGCATTTCTGCAGTTTGGTCCCAATCAATTGATTGCTTTTTTAGCTCACCTGAGCACAATGTGCTCATGTGAGCTTTTGTGATCGCCTTTTGTCCGTCTTCCGTGCGTGCGTCCTTTCCGTCCGTCGTCAACAATTTGCTTTAAAACCCAACATCTCCTCATGAACCCCTGAAGGGATTTTGACCAAACTTCACAGGAATCACCCTTATATGCCCTCTATCAAAGTTGTACAAATTATTCGATTGGTTAAAAAAGAGGTCACAGGAGCTAAAAAAAAGATTTATAAATGCAATCTTTGAAAATCTTCTTCTGCAAAACTGCAAGGCCAAGAGCTAAGATATTTGGTATGTAGCATCAATTTATGGGCCATTACCAAGATTGTACAAAACAAAGCCCTACGGTGATAAATGCCCCGAACCAGGGATCACTTGTTTTACATAGATTAAAAAAAGGAAAATCTTTAAAATCTTCTTTTATGAATCCATTAGGCCAAAGCTCAGATATTTGGTAAAGTAGCATCATCTAATGGTTCATTACCAAGATTGTTCAAATCATAGCCCCACGGTGATAAATGCCCCCGCACCCGGGGTCACTTTTTTACATAGAGTTATATAGGAAAACCTTTAAAAATCTTCTTCTATGAATCCATAAGGCCTAGAGCTTAGATAATTGGTATGTAGCATCATCTTATGGTTCATTACCAAGATTGTTCAAATCAAAAGCCCTATGGTGAAAATGCCCCCGAACCAGGGTCACTTGTTTACATAGATTTATATAGGAAAAACTTTAAAAATCTTCTTCTATGAATCCATAAGGCCTAGAGCTTAGATATTTTATATGTAGCATCATCAAATGGTCATTACCAAGATTGTTCAAATCATAGCCAAACGGTGATAAATGCCCCCGCAATAGGGGTCACTTGTTTTAAAATAGAGTTATATAGGAAAATCTTTAAAAAACTTCTTCTATGAATCCATAAGGCCTAGAGATTAGATATTTTTGGGATGTAGCATCATCTTATGGTTTTATTACCAAGATTTTACAAATCATGACCTTATGGTGATAAATGCCCCCGCACCATGGGTCACTTGTTTTACAATAGAGTTATATAGGAAAATCTTTTAAAAAAAACTTCTTCAATTAATCCATAAGGCCTAGAGCTTTGATTTTTAGCTCACCTGAGCATAGCTCAGGGTGAGCTTTGGGATACTTGATTGTCCGTCGTCCGCGTCCGACAACAATTTGATGTTTACCACCTAGAGGCCACAATTTTGATCCAATCTTTCCCCAAACTTGGTCAGAATGTTTGTCTTGATGAAAATCTTGAACCCTTTTGAAAATGGGTCAGGGTTTGGGTCAAAAGTAGGTCAGTAGGTCAAATCTTAGAAAAATCTTGTTTTACACACTAAGGCCACAATTTTGATCCAATCTTCTCAAACTTGGTCAGAAGTTTGTCTTGATGATATCTTTAACTCTTTTGAAAATGGGTCAGGTTGGATCAAAAAGTAGGTCAGTAGGTCAAATCTTAGAAAAGTCTTGTTTACACACTAAGGCCACAATTTTAATCCAATCTTCCTCAAACTTGGGTCAGAATTTTTGTCATAAATGATATCTTGAACCCTTTTAAAAAAGGGGTCAGTTGGATCAAAAATAGGTCAGAAGGTCAAATTTTAGAAAAATCTTGTTTCCCACACTTGAGGCTACAATTAAAAAAGGGGTCAGGTTGGATCAAAAAGTAGGTCAGTAGGTCAAATCTTAAAAAGTCTTGTTAACACACTAGAGGCCAAAAATTTTTAATCCAATCTTCCTCAAACTTGGTCAGAATGTTTGCCCTTGATGATATCTTGAACCCTTTCGAAAATGGGCAGGGCCGACCAAAAAGTAGGTCAATAGTCAAATCTAGAAAAATCTTGTTTACACCCCTAAGGCCCACAGTTTTGATGCAATCTTCCTCAAACTTGGTCAGATTGTTTGTCATGATGATATCTCAAACCAGTTTGAAAATGGGTGGGGCTGGATAGAAATGTAGGTCAGTAGGTAAAAACTTAGAAAAATCTGTTTATACTCTGAGGCAACATTTTTGGTCCAATCATCCTCAAACTTTGGCAGAATGTTTGTCATGATGATATCTTTTGTGGATGGGGTCAGAAATTCCAAAACACTGTTTCACCTCATCATCTTAATTCTAAAGCAATCGTTTTGTACGGGCAATGAATGATACTTTTCTCGGGTGAGCGATCTGGGGCCATCTTGGCCCTCTTGTTGGTATGTAGTATCATCTAAGGGTTCATTATCAAGATTTTCAAAATGGGGGCCCCTTTGAAGATAAATGACCCCGCACTAAGTCTTCTCCTCTAAACCATAAGGCCCAGTTTTTATATATTTGGTGTGTATATTGTCAGGCTAAAATGTTTAAGATTGGTTAATCAGAATTCTTGTCTGTTTAAAAACCTTGTAATCAGTTGAGCAATGGTACTCGGGTGAGCATTTCAGGGCCATCATGGCCCTTTTGTTTAAGAAACTTTTCATTTTTGAAAATAATTTTTGAACATTATTTAAAGCTTGATGCAATGCCTTTTTTTAATGTATGCGGAAATGATCGGATCATTAGTTCTAAAGATAGAAACTGACATGAACAACTTTTTGTTTTTCTTGTTGTTACCTTGATGTTTAACCATCTGTTAAATCTAGGATGAATTATAAATTAGGTGAAATGTTGAAGTTTCTGAAATGGGACATCATAATGAAAAAGTTATATCAAAAATAAGAAATTCAAAAAAAAGGGTTTTCCTAGGAAAGACAGAAATAAGGTAAGTACAACAAATTTTCCCCATATATTTTCTTCCTGTGTTGCAAGGGGTAAAATTTATGGTTTATTGCTTTTTTTTTGTAATGTGCATTACAAACAATGTCAGTTTCATAAATGTTGGGGAAGGAGAGAATTAAAATTAAACAAGTAATAACTGTAGCATTGAACTGTTACTAAAGTCTCCCAAACGAAATTTAAAAAATAACCCAGTCATAAGTAAAAGTGAGGGGGTGGGGCCTGACCCCTTGGTGACCAATTGAACATCAAAAAAGTACCATTCAATCGATCTGATCATGAGGAACAAAGATATATATATATGGTTTATGGGTGGGGATCTCAATGGTTTTTCAAATAAAGGTCAGAAGTAAAACTGACAGGGTGGGGCCAGACCCTCTTTGTGACCCCCTGGGGACACTATAAAAGTACCATTCAATCTGTCTCATCATGAGGAACAAGAATATAAATGGTTTAGGAGTGGAGGTCTGAACAGTTTTTGAGGTAAAATTGAGGGGGTGGGACCTGACCCCTTGGTTAACAAATGAGAACATAAAAGAAGTACCATTCAATCCATCTCATCAAAAGGAACAGGAATATATATGGTTAGGGGTGGAGGTCTGAACAGTTTTTGAGACATAAGGTCATAAGTAAAACTGAGGGGGTGGGGTCTGCCCCTGGGTTACTTTTGGGGGCCACTAAAGTAGTACCATTCAATCCATCTCATCATGAGGAACATATATGGTTTAGGAGTAGGGATCTGAACATTTTGAGATATAAGGTCCCTAAGTAAATTTGAGCGGGCTGGCCTGCCCCGGGTGACCTTGGGGATACCAAGATAGTCCCCCTCCAATCTGTCTCAACATGAGGGAAAAAGAATATATATGGTTTAGGGAAGGGATCTGAACAATTTATGAGATATAAGGGGATAAGTAAATTTGAGGGGCCTGCCCCTGGATGACCTCAGAGGACACCAAGGTAGTACTTTTCAAATTTTTCTCATTATGAGGAACAAAAAATAATGATTCGGGTTTGGGAAATTTTTTTTTATGTAACCAAAATACATTTTTATGCAAAAATCTATCTTTGAGGGGCGGGCCTGATCCCCAGGGAACCTCATTTACAAAAATCAAGGAGGCCCCACTACTCATTGAGGACTATAGTGTGTGAATTTTTAGCTCACCTGAGCACAAAGGGCTCAAGGTGACTTTTGTGATCGTCCGGCGTCCGTCGTCCTCGTCAACAATTTGCTTTAAACACATCTCCTCTGAAACCGCTGGACAGAATTCAATGAAACTTGGCAGGAATGTTCCTTGGGTGAGGCTCTACAAAAGTTGCTAAAATAAAGTTGATCCATGAAAAACTCTGGTTGCCATTGCAACAAAAAGAAAAATAATTGAAAACTTTAAAAATCATCTCCTTCAAAACTACTGGCCCAGATTTCAAAATAATTTGGGACAGATGTTCCTTTGGGTCAAACCCCTAACCAAGTTGGTAAAATTATTCCGATCCGAAAAAAACATGGCCGCCAGGGGCGGGCTTATTTGCCTTATATGTATATAAGAAACCTTTAAAAAAACACTCCTCTGAAACCACTGGACAGAATTGATTAAACTTGGCAGGGATGATCCTTGGGTCAACCTTCACAAAAGTGCTAAAATAAACTTGATCCATGTAGAACTCCCGGGTTTCCATGGCAACAAAAAGGAAAAAAAATAGAAAACTTTAAAAATCATCTTCTTCAAAACTACTGGCCAGATTTTTTAAAAAAAATTGGTACAGATGTTTCCTTGGGTCAACCTCTACCCAAAATTGCTAAAATTATTCCGATCCGTAAAAAAACATGGCCGCCATGGGGGGGCTTATTTGCCTAATATGTATATAAGAAAACTTTAAAAAAACATCTCCTCTGAAACCACTGGGCAGAATTTGATTAAAATTGGCAGGGGTGATCCTTGGGTCAACCTTCACAAAAGTTGCTAAAATAAACTTGATCCATGTAGAACTCTGGTTGCCATGGCAAAAAAAAAAAATGAAAACTTTAAAAATCATCTTCTTCAAAACTAAATGGCCAATTTTTAAAATAAATTGGTACAGATGTTTTTTTGGGTCAACCTCTACCAAAGTTGCTAAAAAAAAATCGATCCGTAAAAAACATGGCCGCCAGGGGCGGGTTTTATTTGCCTTAATATGTATATTGGGAAAACTTAACAAAATTTCCTCTGAAACCACTGGACAGAATTTGATTAAATTTGGCAGGAATGATCCTTGGTCAACCTTCACAAAAAGTTCCTAAAATAAACTTGATCCCTATAGAACTCTGGTTGCCATGGCAACAAAAAGAAAAAAATATGAAAACTTTAAAAATCATCTTCTTCAAAAACTACTGGCCAATTTTAAAATAAATTGGTACAGATGTTCCTTGGGGTCAACCTATTTATCTCAGGTGAGTGATTTAGGGCCATCATGGGCCTCTTGTTTGTTATTATTTCATGAAGCTGGCTCTTCAAGAACCTCTTTAAATGACAAATTTTTAAACTTGGTGTCCCACAAGGGATTAAAGATTCACATTCCCTTAACATGCAAAAAAAGTAAAACAAGGTTCCTTTTCTACCAAATACTAAAATCTTATATTTTCATCGATTTTTTTTGCGAATTTCAAGGAGCACAGAGCATTAAAATACATTACAGTACATTTAATGTAACAGTCAAAAAATTTTGGGAAACCCAATATTTGGAACCAACTGCAAAGCTCTAAAATTATACTTCCATTTCATCTTTCATCATCAGTCCATAACTATTCAGTAACTTAAGTTTTATGTAACAATCTTCTCATGACATTTTCAGATAATCAGAATCACATTTACTTTTTTTTTCTATACCAAACAACAAAAACAAACTTAAAAAATCCCATTTGATTTGAATAAAAATGGAACAACAAAACCTACCTATATATTATATATTTGCACAAAAAACTCCCTTTGCATTATCTTCAATGAAACTTTGCCGATCTTAAACGTGCTAATTTTGACTTAATCTGTGTCATTATTAACTAATTGACATGTTTCACAATTAAGCTGCACTGTAATTAAATCACTGTAAGTGCCAATGTGGATAAGAACCCAACCGTCTAAACATCTGCTCACATCTTGAGGTGATTGGCTTTTGTTATATTTTTGAGAGTTGATAATATGTCAAACCCAGGATCTTAAATCATGCTCATCAATATGGCATCACCAATAAGGCATCTCTCCTACATACACACCCAGATCAATTAACCCAGGTAACCCATTTATACCCCCTGCTTGACCCCAAACAGGAAATTACATAATCATACCAAACAAAAAACTTATATCTTCTCAGTAGATATGTTAGGGATTTTACTCATTTAGAAACATGGTATCTATGGAAACCCAGATACAGGATTTTAACAGAAAATAAGAGGGATTTTAATATGAAGGTATGTTAAGCATTTATAAACGTTCTCATATTTTTGGTATGACCAGGACCTTTATGTCATTATTATCAAATATTGTTTTTAGAATACATCCTGATATGACTTTTTTTTCTCTCTCCCCCCCCCCCCCCCTTCAGTATTAAATACATTTAGTGATCAGTTTTATAAAATCTGAAGAATATATCTTAATATTTTTTATATGAATGTAAATTGATTAATTGTTCTAGACATTTACACCCTTACTCGTTCATTGTCATCTTGGATTTAGCTTGAAATTAGTTCAAAATTGTTCAAAAAGATATAAACAGGGTTTAATATATACATTTTCATTTTGGGGACATGTGTCCCCTCGAATATTTGATTTAGGGGTCATTTGAAATTTTAGGGGGACATGCTTGCAGCTAGGTAATAATAATAATAAAACTTTATTCCTGCACTGTGTCTGTTATATAAAACCTGTGTAAATGGAAACATTTGAAATTAAAATAAAGTAATATAACTGTTTAGTTCAGGACGATCGGCATTGTCCGTTTCCGAGTTCTCTTTTGAAAAAAAAACTTAAGATTCCGCTGCGTCATTGTTGCAGCATTTTGTGATGATCAAAATGACGTTGCTATGCAACAACTCTCCATCAAAACGTATCAGAACATCAGACTAATTTATAAAGGGAGAATTTTTCTGTGATAAAATTTATCCAAATATATAAAAGGTGATATATGGTGAGAAAAAATCAAAGTAAGTCTAGTTTTCATAAATAAAAACATGCTTCCATGCACGTAAAACAGACAGCCTAAAATCGGGACGACAACGACGTGAGGTCATTGTTTATGCAATGCCGGCAGTCTGGGCTCTATTTTAAGAAACGGAAAGTCCCATATCTTGATCTGTTATTCAGAGCGAAGCAGAAAAAATAAAATGAACATGCATCTGGAACGTCACATGTTTCCAGAATAAAGGAAACACATATAGTATGTTTAAACTGACAGCTATTTGGTATCAATTGAATGTGTCTTATATTAAGAACCTGATTTTAAAAATGCATAATTGACAATGCACTGGCATTCAACATGGGGGTCATTTCAGATTATTTTGCTTCAAATTGCACAATTTTGTGCGTCATCAAAAACCCTGATAGAGTGCTGGCAGAGTTTTGTCTATTGGTGATGTCCATAGCAAAGGGAGAGAAGTCAGTCAATCTTTTCTCACCTGGGTCATTTTTGCAACTTTCAATGACCGATTTCATACAGACAACACATTTTAACCTATGTTTTTGTACAGAAGGTCTTACTCTTATGTACTCTAACAGGTAATAATGAAAATGAAATCTTTGAGAGAGATAACCTTCTTTTATTGAGTCTAAAGTAAACAGCCAGTCAGAGCAGATAACCTTCTTTAATGAAGTAAGCAGCCAATTGGAAAGGGGTAACCTCTTTAATTGAGTCCCCAAGTAAGCAGCCAAAAGGAAAAGATGGATATCCTTCTTTAACTGAGTCCAAGTAAGCAGCCAGTCAGAGTGGGATGACCTTCATTAATTGAGTTTGAAGTAAGCAGCCAATCAGAGAGAGATAACCTTTAGTTGAGTCCAAGTAAACGGCCAGTCAAAGAGGGATAACCTGTAATCAAGACCCAAGTAAGCAGCCAAACAGAGTTGGATAACCTTCTTTAAGGACGTTGCAGCGGGTAATAATGGATGTTAATTTTGGCAGAGAATGTTTTTTTAAATTTCTCATTTATGAAACAGGTTTTCAATGAAGTTGATACCTTGTTACTAGAATGTTGAACATCAGTGGGTTGGTGGGCTTTCAGGCGTCAAACATTTGGTTTCCAATGAATATTTCCTGTTAGAATTAAGGTAAAGTAATCATATATGGTAGGTAGAAACCATAATTATAGAAAGAGGAAGGTTGGGATTGATTTTCAGGTCAATGGGGTCGCGGCCACTGTTACTAAAAATAGATTTTTCATTTCTATCAAATAACCTTCCTGTAGAGTTATTTAGTTAGTTATGATGATCATATTTAGTAGATAGATACCTTAAGGAGGAATATTGGGATTAAATTTAGGACACTGTTACTAAAAACAGTTTTTGCATCAAACAGGCCATTTCTGTTGAATATCTCATTAAAAATGAAATACAGTTTTCATACTGGAACAGAGCTTTTTTCAGGTACCCATGGGGCCGAATATCGGCCCCATTCCAAATGCTACAGTGGTGCTAACGTATCAGTTGTCAAAAATAGCGTATATCGTTCGTATCGCATCGTAATCATAACGTATATATTACTCAATCGCATCGTAACGTATTGAATCGTATTCTATCGCATTCAATCATATTAGGCATAATAAACGGATTGTATCGCATCGCATCGTAAGGCAACCATATATCGGTAATCGAATATCGTAAATCGCATAACGTATATCATATGAACCACCCAGTGGTTAGGACAGTTTTAGTACGGGACACCAATCGATATTTCAGAAATAATAATGTTCGTGTCTTTAAATTTTAATAGTTTATTTAAAGTTTATTAATGGTGGATCATTAAATCACATTATGTAGTACATATTTTTCATATTTTACCAATTGCAATAGTTTATATTTCTTTTACTTTATTAATTTATACATGTGTTATGGCCTATGAACTTTCAGAGCAGACGCCATGCGATGTTATATATTTTGATGCACGTGTGAAAAGTACTATATCAGAGACGTAAATACCTTTAATATAGCTGTGACTATATCAGTATTAAAGTGGAATAATTTAAAATATGTGTAATCGATATGTTTGATCAATGTTTGCTTTATTAACCTGTCTAAAAACTAACAAATTAAAACTTACCTACTTATGCAAGATCGTCCAAAATGTTGCTTTCGTGAATTATTTATTTCCCGGACATTTTTACTGCTGATTTACTCGAATGCCAATTTTTTTAGCTCACCTGAGCACGTGTGCTCAGGATGAGCTTTTAGGATCAATGAATGTCCATCGTCCGTCCGTCCGTCCGTCGTCCACAATTTGTTTGTTTGCACTCTAGCATCTTCATTTTATGAGCAATTATCTTCAAACTTTAAAACAATGTTTAACCATAAAATCTCGGCCAAGTTCGATTATGGCTGATATTGGAACATTAGGTCAGGAGTTATGCCCCTTTTAATATTCAAAAAATGCCATATTTCAAGTTGTTTACACTCTAGCATCTTCATCTTTTGAGCAATCCTCTTCAAACTTTATGGCAATGCTTATGACCATAAGGTCTCGATTGAGTTCCATTGATGCTGAGATTCGTCAATTAGTTCAGAAGTTATGCCCCTTTTAATATTCAAAAAATGCCAGAAATCACTTTGTTTATACTCTAGCATCTTCATCTTTTGAGCAATCATCTTCAAACTTTATGACAATAGCTTTTGACCATAAGGTCTAGATTGAGTTTGATTATGGCTGAGATCCATCAATTAGGTCAGGAGTTATGCTCCTTTTAATATAAAAAAAAAAGCCATATTTCACGTTGTTTACAATCTAGCATCTTCCTTTTTTTAGCAATCATCTTCAAACTTTATGACATTGTTAACGACCATAAATGTCTCGATTGAGTTCAATTGTGGCTGAGATGGGTCATTTAGGTCAGGAGTTATGCCCCTTTTAATACAAAAAATGCAAGATTTCACTTGTTTTATTCTCTACCAACTTCATTTTTTTAACAATCATTTTTAAACTTTAAGACAATGTTTATGCCCATAATATCACAATCGGGTTCAATTATAACTGATATTGACTTGTAAATTTAGGAGTTATGCCCATTCACCATAAAAAAAAGCCAGATTTCACTTTTAAACTCAAGCATCTTTATTTCTTAAGCAATCATCTTTCTCAGGTGAGCGACCAAGGGCCATCTTGGCCCTCTTGTTTTATTATTTAATGAATTCGTGAACAAAAGATAATTGTAATTTACGAATATAGTTTATTAATTAATTATTTCCTATTTTATTTAGGTTTTCTCTATCCTCTTTCATTACGCACACGCGCGCGCGCACACACACTTCCAAAAAAAATTGGATGAATGAGTGCAAATTATGTTTCTTTTTTCCCCCTTTTTCATCAGTACGGAGATAATCAAAATTCAGGTAGGTGGAGACTGAAAATCCAAACCGGAGCATTTTTTCCGATGATCGCGTAAATCCTAATACGTATATGATGTGTACAAGATGCATCGGTATTGCTTTGAGCTCTAAGTACTAGTTCTACACAGGAACATGTTTACAGTATATCGGTGCTATACCTCGGACACGTATATTTCGAAGAGCATTTTTTTTTTTGCAAAATAGCATGGTATCACACCCGAACTTAATTGTATCCAACAACTGTCTCTTTCATATAGAAAAAAAAACAATGATAAACGGGACCACATTTTCATGATATGCTTCACTGCTATGTCTTAATATTTAATATGATAAACCAGGAATTATTGCAAGCCATAACAATAGAAAAATAAACATAAAACCTACATGGGAATGGAAGATTTGTTATAAAATAAATGATGTATTTTATTCCGTGATAACACAGAGTTCACTGACATGATAATAGTTAAAAGAAAAATGATCTTGTTTCCATATTACTACAGTTCGCTAAAGATCTCATTTCCATATTATTACAGTTTGCTAGAGATATAATAGGTTAGAACATTTTCTTGCATATCCCTAATCTTTTGTGTAAATTAAGTGAAAAAAGTGTGTTTCGCAATACCGGAGGCGTGCCATAAGTTCTTATCAGCAGGCACAGCATGTGTTTATTTGTTTATGTGTTTACAATTTTAGCAATAATTTGAAATTCTATTTTAAACACACCAATATTCATAGAATAATAATAATAATAAAACTGTTTTCCAATCTAGGTATGAGGCACAGAATATATTTCGAAGAGAGAAAAAATATCTATAAATGTACACGATGATGATGATGATAATGATGATACATGTATCAAAAATACATTTGTAAGGAGTGTGCGGCACACATGTGTGTGGACTTATGGACATATTTTTATATCACAAATGAGCGAATCATAGGGTATTCTTTAAAAATATTTTGATTGTTAAAACGGCGAGTAAAATACACAGATTTAAATAAGACTTTTTTTTAAATTTGTTCTTCCGATTGAAACCCATTGTGTCTACAAATCAAAATCTCTGCAAATTAAAATGTGTCTCGAAACCACATACATGATAACATTAATGACCATTAGCTCAAACTATAGGATGAGAGAGAGAGAGAGAGAGAGGAGGAGGAGAGATGAATGCATATTTATGCAGAAGACAAAGTGAATTAGTGCGGGGATGATACATATGCACACAATATAAATGTTATATCATAAATATTAATAAAATATTAAATACTTTACATTTAAAATAATTTTACAATAATACTTGGTCAAAAACATGGATACCATACAAAATATTGAAAGCCCAACACATGATGATATTTCCCTACTTAATAAGAGACAATTAGTTATATATCCTTTACATGTAGTAATGCATGTGTTAGACAATCTGGAAACATGTCTGGAAAGGTGTGAAAAAAACTTTATACAGTAGATGAACTGGGTGTAGTCAAAATGAGATATAACCGATTTGGCAACTATTTTATTCTTGTACTCGATTAACGAAACAAATCATATTAAACAGTAATACGCATGGCGGCGTATGACATTTCTCACGAATACCCGGTTAAACGGCGGCCTCTTCACTCATGGCATCTTTTCGACAAAGATAGCTTTTCGACCCATGTTAATGTAAATGTATTTTATTGTTTAATTACCAAGGTCAATTTCCAACAACAATTCTTCGGGCTTAGGGCTTTTTAAAACAATAGCGGATTTTCCGAGCTTCTGGTTAAAGTATATGAAAACATATTTATATTAAATCTATACCTATGACAGTTACCTACTTGTAATATATACGAATATTCTAATCAGAAAATAGATACGGTGCTATTCTCCCACACTCACTCGCGTTCTTTTGATATTTGATACATCCAATAAATTATATATACATTTATTTTAGATGGGTTAAATGCAAATGTTAAAAATGCCCAAAGATATTGTTTTAATTAGCACAAATGACAGCGTACTAGATATAAGATGATTACTGTATCAATTGTTTTTTTAGCTCACCTGAGCACAGCTCAGGGTGAGCTTTTGGGATACTTGATCGTCCGTCGTCCGTCAACAATTTTGATGTTTACACACTAGAGGCCACAATTTTGATCCAATCTTCCTCAAACTTGGTCAGAATGTTGTTTTGATGATATCTTGAACCTTTGAAAATGGTCAGGTTGGATCAAAAAGTAGGTCAGTAGGTCAAATCTAGAAAAATCTTGTTTACACACTAGGGCCACAATTTTGATCCAATCTTCCTCAAACTTGGTCAGAATGTTTGTCTTGATGATATCTTGAACCCTTCGAAAATGGTCAGGTTGGATCAAAAAAGTAGGTCAGTAGGTCAAATCTTAGAAAAATCTTGTTTACACACTAGAGGCCACAATTTTGATCCAATCTTCCTCAAACTTGGTCAGAATGTTTATCTTGATGATACCTTGAACCCTTTCGATAATGGGTCAGGTTGGATCCAAAAGTAGGTCAGTAGGTCAAATCTTAGAAAAATCTTGTTTACACATTAGAGGCCACAATTTTGATCCAATCTTCCTCAAACTTGGTCAGAAAGTTTGCCTTGATGATATCTTGAACCCTTTCGAAAATGGGTCAGGTTGGATCAAAAAATAGGTCAGTAGGTCAAATCTTAGAAAAATCTTGTTTACACAATAGAGGCCACAATTTTGATCCAATCTTCTTCAAACTTGGTCAGAATGTTTGTCTTGATGATATCTTGAACACTTTTGAAAATGGGTCAGGTTGGATCAAAAAGTAGGTCAGTAGGTCAAATCTTAGAAAAATCTTGTTTACACACTAGAGGCTACAATTTTAATCCAATCTTCCTCAAACTTGGTCAGAATGTTTGTCTTGATGATATCTTGAACACTTTTGAAAATGGGCCGGGCCGGACTAAAAAGTAGGTCAATAGGTCAAATCTTAGAAAAATCTTGTTAACACAATAAAGGCCACAGTTTTGATGCAATCTTCCTCAAACTTGGTCAGATTGTTTGTCATGATGATATCTTGAACCAGTTTGAAAATGCGTGGGGCTGGACAGAAATGTAGGTCAATAGGTCAAATCTTAGAAAATCTTGTTTATACCGAGGGCAACATTTTTTGGTCCACACCCTCAAACTTTGGCAGAATGTTTGTCAGATGATATTTTTTGGGGATGGGGTCAAAAATTCCGAAACATTGTTTCACCTCATCATTTTAAATTTTCTAAAGCAATCGTTTTGTACGGCAATAAATGATACTTTTTCAGGTGAGTGACTGGGGCCATTTTGGCCCTCTTTTTTTTAATGTTTTAATATAAAAAACACATAATAACAAAGCATAATTAATACTTTTTTTGTGTCCCCTCAACATGGCAGACACATAGGGATCATTGTCCGCGTCGCGGCGTCTCGTGGGTGTCTGGGCATCACACTTTCTTGCCCCGGAGCATAACTCAAAAAGTATTTGAGATCACCTTAAATTTTAAAACAGGATAGATACATTAGGTGGAGTGCAGTGCCAAGAATGTAACTCTGACTTTCGTATTTCGAGTTTTTCCCCTTTTTGTTGTTCAGTTTTTATTTTTGTCCGGACCATAACTCAAAAAGTATTTGAGGTATCACCTTGAAACTTTAAAAAATGGATAGATCACATTTAGGTGGGGTGCGTGCACAAGAAGATAACTCTGACTTTAATATTTTTTTGAGTTTTTGCCCTTTTTAAATTTTTAGACTTAATTTTTTTTTTCTGGAGCATAACACGAAAAGTATTTGAGGGATTACTTTGAAAACCCCACGGGGAAAGATCTCATGGGGTGGGATTGTGCAAGAAGATAACTGTTTATTTTTTTGGGTTATTTCCCTTTGTTTATTTTTTTGGATTTAATTCTTGTGTGGGGCATAACTTTTAAAGTATTTTAAGTGTTGCCTTAAACATTTATAGTAATAGATCTCATTGGCGAGTGCAGTAACAAGAATGATAACTCAATAATGAAAATGATACTACAAATTTCAACAATATATAATTAACTCAAATGCTTAAATGAGTCAAAATTTTTTTCTTACAGTTAATTTTTTTAAATTCATAGTCATTCTGAACTCCCTGATGAAGACTGTATAGTCAAAGTGCTCGGGAAAAAATTTTTTACATAGCACTTTTTTGAATATTTTTTCCCCCCCCCCCCCCCCCCCCAAAAAAAAAAAATTATATATATGTGGTGTTGGGGGTTTTTGTTTTGTTTTATTTTGTCCCTCACAAAATAGTTATCTTTATCAATAATTTTGTCAAAAGATCGCAATTCTTTCATCAAACAGCTTAAATGCGGGCGACAAAAGGTTCCGAGGACACCCACTCAAGTATAGACAAAACTGAAATTTTGACGTCATGCTTCAAATTTTGGGTTTAGCCAAAAAATCCTTCTGGTAAAACGGAGACCGGTGCACACTAAGCGAAACTACACATTCTGTAAAATTTTGATAAAATCAGCTTGAAATAATGGCGTAGCCGCGTACAAACTTTTTAAACAACGTCGGGTTTGATGTCATAGACTCAAGCAAAGAAATCAAGAAAGAAATATAAAGTACAAAATAATCGGGTAAATTTTTCATCCCCCTTGGAATTTTTCAACATAAAAAATTAACCGTAGATACAAAAATTCATTTTGATCTTATGACGTCAAATGAGTTAACCCACAGAATAGAAATGAGTCTTAAAACTAATTTTTTAGTCCAAAATCAATTTTCTAAATCATCTAAAAACGATTTTTAACGTATTTGAAATTTGACGCAATTTTTTAAAAACTTGGATTCGCCATAGAACCATCCCTTTTTTCGAATTTGGAAAAAATGGGCCCCGGGGGATCACAACTAGAACATACAATACAATTTTGAAATTTTTTATGAAAATCGTCCAAAAAAAAATGGCTTACACTGCTAAAACCTTATTTTCCTGACTCAAATCGACGAAAAAAACTCAAATTAAAGAAATACATTGCAATCTAAACCCATGGGTTTATGTAAACCAATAAATTTTTCCCGGGCCCGGGAACTTAACAAGAAAAAAAAAATTAACGCATATATATCAGAAATTATTTTTAAACCCTTTTGACTCATTTTACGTAAATGATGTTTAACGTCGGGCGGGCCCGCGGGCCGTTGCTTTTTCCCTTTTCCGGGCAAAATTGAAAACCCCAAGTTGGAATTTAAAAACAACTTCATGCAATGACCAAAAAAAAATGGGAGGGAATGCAGTGCACAAGAACCATAACACCATCTTTTTTATTATGGGGTTTTTTCCCTTTTTTTACTTTTTTTTTCCCACATAACCCTTTAAAAAAAAAATTTTATTTCAAAAAAAATTTTAACCAAGGGCAACCACAATTTAGGAAGCATCACAAAACCTTTAAACCAAACAGAGTAATTTCCCGTTATTCCCCTTTTTTTTTTTTTCCTTTTTCCAATAAAACTTTAAAGGGCTTTTGGTTTTTAAAAAAATTTTTAAACAAGGGGAACACAAAGAAAGGGAAAGGGGGTGAAAAAAAAACCATAACCTATCTAAAATAATACAGAGTTTTGCCCTTTGTATTTTTCCTTTCCAATAACTTTAAACTACGGGGTTGGGGTTTCAAAAAAAATTTTATCTGGCCCCAAACAAAATAAAGGGGAAATGAAAGGGACAAAACCAAACTCTATCTAAAATTACAGAGTTATTCCCTTTTTACTTTTCCTTTCCAGGAAAAACGTAAACACGGTTTGGGGGCAAAAAAATTTTTTTAAAAATTCAACCCACTAAGAAAAGGGGAGCACAAAACCATAACAAAACTTTTAATTACAGAGTTATTTTTCCCTTTTTTATTTTTTTCCCTTTCTGCGTACAAATTTTTCTAGACAACGTCAATTCCAAGACATCATGGCATTTTAAAATCTTTGAAATCAAAATTTCAGCATCTGACGTATATCCATTAAATTTTTATCGGCCTTGGACCATTGCAACATAAAAAAAAAAATTAAACGCGTAGAAAAGGAGAAAAAAAGAAAAATAACAAAAAACTAGATGTCATTCGTGATAACAAATAGGACTTTCTGCAAGCGGGTTTTTAATGCAAAAAGCAGGAGATAGAATTTCATTTTATACCACCTCGGGTAGTATTTCATTTCAGCGAACAACTGACATTATATTTTGCGAAAAAAAGCGTTTAGTTAGGGAAAAAAAAAAGTAGTATATAGTAGATTTTATGACTCAAAAGACGTCACGACCAAAAATTAAAAAATTTCTGCAGAACTGCAAACCGTAATTCAACTTTCTATCTCACCCTAAGCTCTTTAATCCTAAAAGAAATTTTCGGCCCTTGTTTAATCTTATTTAAGGGCAAACTTGGGTTTTTTGGGAATTTCGGTTAGCTGACAGGATATGCCCCCAAAATTCATATGTACCATCGGAAAATTTGAAAAAAATCCGACCATAAAGGGCGGCGGGTAGAGCGGAAAACACCATTTTCACAATTTTTACTGTGACTAACATGACGTCAAGTGTCTGAAATGCTTTGTTCAAAACGCATATTTTACTGTCTAACTCTAAAATTTTCTTATTCGAAAAACGGGCATCATGTCAAAATCATTCCCCCAAAAATGAAAATTAAAAATTGCTTAGACTCACATGACGCATAGACTTCACGACCAAGACTTTTGTAAAATTCTGCAAAAATGAAAACTGTGTAAGTTTCAACTTTCTACCCTCATCCGAAGCTCTTAATCCTAAATGAAATTTTCGGTCCCTATGTTCGAATCTTTTTTCAGCCACAGAACTTGGGTTTTTCAGAATGTCGGTTAGCTGCAGGATATGCACACCTTAGTTTCACGATGTACCATCTGTGAAAATTTGAAGAAAACCCGACCATAAATGGCGGCTGAGAGGGGAAACACCAAATTTTCACTATTTTAAGCCCCTTTGACGTCATAGGGTCGAAATGTTTTTTGGTTCAAAAGCGCATACTTTACTGTATAATCTAAAATTTTTATTATTCAAACAACTGCATCGTTCGAAATCATTCCCTAAAATGAAAATTAAGAAGTATGCTAATTGACGTCACATACGTCAATATGATTGTCCGACTCAGAGATATATGTAGAAAATTCGCCAGAAATGCAACTGTGTTAGTTTCAACTTTCTATCTCATCCTGGAAGCTCTTTAATCCTAAAATGAAATTTTCAGGTCCAAAAGTTCGAACTATGTTAGCCTAAGATCCTGGCCTTTTTGAATGTTGCAAAATGTATATAATCCCGCACACTAAAAGGCAAATCCATACATTCTTGAAAAAATCAAGTCAATTGGTCAAGTAAATGGAACAGCTGTAGAGGGGCGGCGTACAAGCGTTGGTAGCTTTTTTTTCAACCCTGACGTCAATGTGACATCACATGAAGAAAAAAAATGGGTCCAATCAAAGGGCCAAAGTCACTGCGCATACTGTTAAAATTTCTTGCTGCTGCCTTCTCGGTAACCTGTTCTACTTTGAACCTCAAAAGGAAGAAAAAAAGAAGAATAATAATAACTAGACTTTGTTTGTCCCACAAATAAATAAGGGCTTTCTGCGCTGCAACTCAGTTTTTAGCCTGATCAGCTGAACATAATTTTGTTCATAGAACAATGTTAGACATCCCATATTTATGTGTTCCTTGTGGTATAAATACCTGCAGTTCCATATGAAAATATGTGTTCTCCTAGCTTAGTTTCACTTCACATGTCTCCTTTTCTTTAAAAATGAAACATTTTCCCTGATGATTCAATTTAAAAGAGCGTAAATTACACATAAAGTACATGCTGAAAACGGGAGATATTCAAAACTCATTTTATTTACTATTTATCATTGTCTATTTTCAATAAAAAATAATGAATAAAGGACAGTTAAAATAAAGTATGAATTTTAATGCATTAGACATTTTCTTTAAAAGGAAAATCTAGATATAGATTAAACCGGAACAAATATAGTAAGGCCGCGGCCTCTACATGATTACAGGTCAAGTTTGTACCATTAAACTGCTTGCTTTAATACAGTGAACGACATAATATATTTTTGATACATAATTAATACACATTTATGAGAACACAATGAATAATTTTTTCTAAAGAAAAAAAATAAAGGGTGTCCCAAAACTTAGCCAAAAATCTTAGAGTGATTTCTATATGATTATGTGATGATGCGATTAACGATATACCATTGCTTATATGATATGGTGCGATATAACGATCCCACTCATTATGTCTAATAACGATCGGATGTGATAGGATACCATACGATATGATGCATACAATAAATACGCTGTTTTTGACAACTGAGATATAGCACCACTGACCATATGCGAAGAGGCAGTTTGGATTGAATTTCAGGTTCAATAGGATCAAGGGTTACTGTTACGTAAAATAGTGTTTGCACCAAACTGGTAATTTTCCATCAAATACTCCTTTAGAATTGAGTTTAACTGAATACAGTTATTCCTTCTGGAGGTAGATACCTTATGAGAAGAGGATGTTTTGGAAATTTTTTCAAATCAATAGGGACAATGTCAAGGCCACTGTTACTAAAATAGCTTTTGCTTTCATCATATAACTTCCTCTTTGTCAAGGGACAAAACTATTCATCATATTTAGCTTACCTACACAAACGTGCTCATGGTGAGCTTTTTCCCGTCTGTTGTCAACAATTTGTTTATAAAACAACATCATCTCTGAAACTGCTGAACAGAATTTTGATTATACTTGGCAAGGAATGATCCTTGGGTGAAACCATCACAGAAGTTGTCTAAAAAACTTGATCTATTAGAACTCTGGTTCCCGATGGCAACAGAAAGAAAAAAATTATAAAAAACTTTAAAAATCATCTCTTCTAAACCAATGGTCAGAATTTACATTTCCTTTGGCACAAATGTCATCTCATAAAATCTACATAATTGCTAAAAATAAAGTTGACACCCCTTGAAAAAAATGTGGGCCCTAAGGGCTGCTAACTTCTTTTAGTACTCTATTTGGAACAATGTCAGAATTTGATTAGTTTTTCGCACAAAATTGGTTACCTCCTGAAAGTTTACCATACTTGCTAAAATCAAGTTGATCCCTTGAAAAATGTGGCCCCTTTTGGTTTTGCTAATTTCTATATACTCTTTTAGAAAATTTTCAAAATTCTTCTGTAAGCCAATGGGCAGAATTTGAATTCATTAAGTGCCAATGGTCCATCACTCAATGAATGTCTACCATGATTGGCTAAAATAAAGTTGAAATG
>CM037781.1:62151908-62201908 GCA_021229015.1 Solen grandis | reverse complement strand
TGGATTTACAGGAAACGTATGTGAAACAGGTAAATAAAAAGTTTTTCTAAAATATTGAAGCATCTAATCACTTTTATCTCATATCGCTTTGGTTCTTCTCTCTAATATTTTATATACAAATGTATAGAAGAGAAAACTATTCAAATACAAAGACAAACTTATTTCGAATATGCTAGCAATATAAATTATGTTTTTGTTTTTCTTTCTCTACGTCGGATACATTTTAGAGCGTTACAAGAGTTAACACTAAATCTTCACCAACAAATAATGTTTCAGTATCAAACAATTGTTAGCAGACTGATATAAAGTTACAATATCGCTCAAAATAATATAGGAAATTGGGGAACCAAACTTTCTCAAAATAATTGTTTTATTAGAGTTTTTAAATGAGTGATTTTTCAGCCTTTGTATAACTATTTATATTTGAAATATCAATAAGTTGAAAAAGTAAATATAGAATATGGATTTCAGCAAAATGTGAATACACAACTTTTGCAAATACACCAATATTCATTTCTATTCCAGAGATTTCTTTGATCTACTTTCTTCTTTTATAAACTTCGTGATACACGTGTATAAACAGACATCGACGAGTGTGCCTCAACTCCTTGTATGAATAATGGTACCTGCACTGACGGTACCGCCTCGTTTACTTGCACGTGTGAACCTGGATTTACGGGAACCACATGTGAAACAGGTAAATAAAAGATTTTTCTAAAATATTGAAGCATCTAAACACTTTTTTCTTATATTGCTTTGTTTTTTCTCTAGGTTTTCTTATAAACGAGTCTTCAAAAGAACAAACATTTCAAATACAGAGACATACGAATTTCGAATTGTGCACAAACTTTTATTGAGGTTTTTGTTCTTTTTTGTATTTGCGCCTGTGTCTAGAGTCACAAATATTTGCACTAGCTCATCAACATATTGTGTTTTAGTGATGAACATTTGTTATTAGAATGATATACGAGTTAAGTTGCAAAAGCATCCAAACTAATTTTGTTGATTTGGGAGCTAAAACTCAGTATACAAATAAATGCTAATTTCGTCATTTCTACCACCTGCTTGCTTATCATGTAAATTATACTGCTATCATAACATCTGTTGAATATTCAACATTTAATAATTTTAAGACACAAGTGAAACAAGTAAAAACATACTTTAGATGAAACGATGGTGGATATGAATGTAAATCATTATATCGTCTCTAAATGACTGAAATACTGTCGGTGGGACATTACACCTAATAATCAAACAAACATAATCATTGCATGACTTATGATTTATTTGTCCATCAGGCCTGTTGGACAATATTATGAAATAAGGGAGGCATCTATTTTTACATATATATATTACATTAGAAAGACATACAATTAAGACGAATCAAACACATTTGTTAGTATTTATACACTGAAGAAGCGAAATGAATAAGGAAAGTAAAACAAGTCCTAAGAGAAATTCTACATGTATTACAAAATAAACTAACGCCAGAAGGAGGTGCAAGGAAATGGAAAATAAAACACGGAGATAGGACATTATATAAAATAGAGAAATACCAGTTTCAGTTCTAACAATTAGATACAACCTATTGCGTTTTTCTTATTTATAACATATCAAAACCTATCCCGGTGGCCGAGTGGTTAAAACGTCCGTCTTGGGGCGGGAGGTCGTGGGGTCTATTCCCGGCTGCGACATACCAAACTCGTAAAAATTGGTAATGGTATAGCTGCCTTGCTTGGCGCTCAGCATATAAGGCTAAATCAATATGACTGACAAATGCAGTATATAAAAAAACACATTTTATATTATCAATTTCTTTCTTTGATTTACTTTCTTCTCTTATACGCGTGTTTAAAATCTATTTATAGACTTTGACGAGTGTGCATCAACTCCTTGTATGAATAATGGTACCTGCATTGACGGTACCGCCTCGTTTTCTTGCACGTGTGTACCTGGATATACAGGAAACGTATGTGAAACAGGTAAATAAAAAGTTTTTCTAAAATATTGAAGCATCTAATCACTTTTATCTCATATCGCTTTGGTTCTTCTCTCTAATATTTTATATACAAATGTATAAGAGAGAAAACTATTCAAATACAAAGACAAACTTATTTCGAATATGCTAGCAATGTAAATTATGTTTTTATTTTTCTTTCTCTACGTCGGATACATTTTAGAGCGTTACAAGAGTAAACACTAAATCTTCGCCAACAAATAATGTTTCAGTATCAAACAATTGTTAGCAGACTGATATAAAGTTACAATATCGCTCAAAATAATATAGGAAATGGGGAACCAAACTTTCTCAAAATAATTGTTTTATTAGAGTTTTTAAATGAGTGATTACTTAGCTTTTGTATAACTATTTATATTTGAAATTTCAATAGGTTGAAAAACTAAATATAGAATATGGTTTTTAGCACAATGTGAATACACAATGTTTGCAAATACACGAATATTCATTTCTTTTTAGAGCTTTCTTTGATCTACTTTCTTCTTTTATAAAATTCTTGATATACGTGTATAAACAGACATTGATGAGTGTGCATCAACTCCTTGTATGAATAATGGTACCTGCATTGACGGTACCGCCTCGTTTTCTTGCACGTGTGCCCCTGGATTTACAGGAAACATGTGAAACAGGTAAGAAACATTTTTCTATTTTAGCATTAAACACTTTTTTCTTACATTGCTTTGTTTTTTCTCTAGGTTTTCTTATAAACGAGTCTTCAAAAGAACAAACATTTCAAATACAGAGACATACGAATTTCGAAGTGTGCACAAACTTTTATTGAGGTTTTTGTTCTTTTTTGTATTTGCGCCTGTGTCTAGAGTCATAATTATTTGCACTAGCTCATCAACATATTATGTTTAAGTGATGAACATTTGTTATTAGAATGATATACGAGTTAAATTACAAAAGCATCCAAACTAATTTTGTTGATTTGGGGGCTAAACCTCAGTATACAAATAAATGCTAATTTCGTCATTTCTACCACCTGCTTGCTTATCATGTTAATTATACTGCTATTATAATATCTGTTGAATATTCAACATTTAATAATTTTAAGACACAAGTGAAACGGTTAAAAACATACTTTAGATGAAACGATGGTGGATATGAGTGTATACAGTCTTGATACATAAGTTAATCATTACATATCGTCTCTAAATGACTGAAATACTGTCGGTGGGACATTACACCTAATAATCAAACAAACATAATCATTGCATGACTTATGATTTATTTGTCCGTCAGGCCTGTTGGACAATATTATGAAATACGTGAGGCATCTATTTTAACATGTATATATTATGTTAGAAAGACATACAATTAAGACAAATCAAACACATTTGTTAATATTTATACACTGAAGAAGCGAAATGAATAAGGAAAGTAAAAAAAGTCCTAAGAGAAATTCTACATGTATTACAAAATAAACTAACTCCAGAAGGAGGTGCAAGGAAATGGAAAATAAAACACGGAGATAGGACATTATATAAAATAGAGAAATACCAGTTTCAGTTCTAACAATTAGATACAACCTATTGCGTTTTACTTATTTACAACATATCAAAACCTATCCCGGTGGCCGAGTGGTTAAAACGTCCGTCTTGGGGCGGGAGGTCGTGGGTTCTATTCCCGGCTGCGACATACCAAACTCGTAAAAATTGGTAATGGTATAGCTGCCTTGCTTGGCGCTCAGCATATAAGGGTAAATCAATATGACTGACAAATGCAGTGTATAAAAAAACACATTTTATTTTATCAATTTCTTTCTTTGATTTACTTTCTTCTCTTATACGCGTGCTTAAAATTTATTTATAGACTTTGACGAGTGTGCATCAACTCCTTGTATGAATAATGGTACCTGCACTGACGGTACCGCCTCGTTTTCTTGCACGTGTGCCCCTGGATTTACAGGAAACTTATGTGATACAGGTAAATAAAAAGTTTTTCTAAAATATGAAGTCTACCTTTATTATTGAAGAGAAAACTATTCAAATACAAAGAAAAACTTATTTCGAATATGCTAGCAATGTAAATTATGTTTTTGTTTTTCTTTCTCTACATCGGATACATTTTAGAGCGTTTCAAGAGTTAACACTAAATCTTCACCAACAAATAATGTTTCAGTATCAAACAATTGTTAGCAGACTGATATAAAGTTACAATATCGCTCAAAATAATATAGGAAATGGGGGAACCAAACTTTCTCAAATAATTGTTTTATTAGAGTTTTTAAATGAGTGATTTTTTCAGCTTTAGATTTGAAATTTCAATAAGTTGAAAAAGTAAATATAGAATATGGATTTTAGCAAAATGTGAATACACAACTTTTGCAAATACACGAATATTCATTTCTATTTAGAGATTTCTTTGATCTACTTTCTTCTTTTATAAAATTCTTGATACACGTGTATAAACAGACATTGACGAGTGTGCATCAACTCCTTGTATGAATAATGGTACCTGCAATGATGGTATCGCCTCATTTACTTGCACGTGTGCACCTGGATTTACAGGAACCACATGTGAAACAGGTGAAGAGAACATTTTTCTATTTTAGCATCTAAACACTTTTTTCTTACATTGCTTTGTTTTTTCTCTAGGTTTTCTTATAAACGAGTCTTCAAAAGAACAAACATTTCAAATACAGAGACATACGAATTTCGAAGTGTGCACAAACTTTTATTGAGGTTTTTGTTCTTTTTTGTATTTGCGCCTGTGTCTAGAGTCATAAATATTTGCACTAGCTCATCAACATATTATGTTTAAGTGATGAACATTTGTTATTAGAATGATATACGAGTTAAATTACAAAAGCATCCAAACTAATTTTGTTGATTTGGGGGCTAAACCTCAGTATACAAATAAATGCTAATTTCGTCATTTCTACCATCTGCTTGCTTATCATGTTAATTATACTGCTATTATAATATCTGTTGAATATTCAACATTTAATAATTTTAAGACACAAGTGAAACGGTTAAAAACATACTTTAGATGAAACGATGGTGGATATGAGTGTATACAGTCTTGATACATAAGTTAATCATTACATATCGTCTCTAAAGACTGAAATACTGTCGGTGGGACATTACACCTAATAATCAAACAAACATAATCATTGCATGACTTATGATTTATTTGTCCGTCAGGCCTGTTGGACAATATTATGAAATACGTGAGGCATCTATTTTTACATGTATATATTATGTTAGAAAGACATACAATTAAGACAAATCAAACACATTTGTTAATATTTATACACTGAAGAAGCGAAATGAATAAGGAAAGTAAAAAAAGTCCTAAGAGAAATTCTACATGTATTACAAAATAAACTAACTCCAGAAGGAGGTGCAAGGAAATGGAAAATAAAACACGGAGATAGGACATTATATAAAATAGAGAAATACCAGTTTCAGTTCTAACAATTAGATACAACCTATTGCGTTTTTCTTATTTACAACATATCAAAACCTATCCCGGTGGCCGAGTGGTTAAAACGTCCGTCTTGGGGCGGGAGGTCGTGGGTTCTATTCCCGGCTGCGACATACCAAACTCGTAAAAATTGGTAATGGTATAGCTGCCTTGCTTGGCGCTAAGCATATAAGGGTAAATCAATATGACTGACAAATGCAGTGTATAAAAAAACACATTTTATTTTATCAATTTCTTTCTTTGATTTACTTTCTTCTCTTATACGCGTGCTTAAAATTTATTTATAGACTTTGACGAGTGTGCATCAACTCCTTGTATGAATAATGGTACCTGCACTGACGGTACCGCCTCGTTTTCTTGCACGTGTGCCCCTGGATTTACAGGAAACTTATGTGAAACAGGTAAATAAAAAGTTTTTCTAAAATATTGAAGCATCTAAACACTTTAATCTTATATCGCTTTGGTTCTTTTCTCGAGTATTTAATATACAAATATATTGAAGAGAAAACTATTCAAATACAAAGAAAAACTTATTTCGAATATGCTAGCAATGTAAATTATGTTTTTGTTTTTCTTTCTCTACATCGGATACATTTTAGAGCGTTTCAAGAGTTAACACTAAATCTTCACCAACAAATAATGTTTCAGTATCAACAATTTTAGAATATGAATAAAGTAAAATTCTCAATAATATTTAATTGAAATTTAATTAAAAAAAATATAGAATATGGATTTTAGCAAAATGTGAATACACAACTTTTGCAAATACACGAATATTCATTTCTATTTAGAGATTTCTTTGATCTACTTTCTTCTTTTATAAAATTCTTGATACACGTGTATAAACAGACATTGACGAGTGTGCATCAACTCCTTGTATGAATAATGGTACCTGCAATGATGGTATCGCCTCATTTACTTGCACGTGTGAACCTGGATTTACGGATACCACATGTGAAACAGGTGAAGAGAACGTTTTTCTATTTTAGCATTAAACACTTTTTTCTTACATTGCTTTGTTTTTTCTCTAGGTTTTCTTATAAACGAGTCTTCAAAAGAACAAACATTTCAAATACAGAGACATACGAATTTCGATGTGTGCACAAACTGTTATTGAGGTTTTTGTTCTTTTTTGTATTTGCGCCTGTGTCTAGAGTCATAAATATTTGCACTAGCTCATCAACATATTATGTTTAAGTGATGAACATTTGTTATTAGAATGATATACGAGTTAAATTACAAAAGCATCCAAACTAATTTTGTTGATTTGGGGGCAAAACCTCAGTATACAAATAAATGCTAATTTCGTCATTTCTACCACCTGCTTGCTTATCATGTTAATTATACTGCTATTATAATATTTGTTGAATATTCAACATTTAATAATTTTAAGACACAAGTGAAACGGTTAAAAACATACTTTAGATGAAACGATGGTGGATATGAGTGTATACAGTCTTGATACATAAGTTAATCATTACATATCGTCTCTAAATGACTGAAATACTGTCGGTGGGACATTACACCTAATAATCAAACAAACATAATCATTGCATGACTTATGATTTATTTGTCCGTCAGGCCTGTTGGACAATATTATGAAATACGTGAGGCATCTATTTTTACATGTATATATTATGTTAGAAAGACATACAATTAAGACAAATCAAACACATTTGTTAATATTTATACACTGAAGAAGCGAAATGAATAAGGAAAGTAAAAAAAGTCCTAAGAGAAATTCTACATGTATTACAAAATAAACTAACTCCAGAAGGAGGTGCAAGAACACGGAGATAGGACATTATATAAAATAGAGAAATACCAGTTTCAGTTCTAACAATTAGATACAACCTATTGCGTTTTTCTTATTTACAACATATCAAAACCTATCCCGGTGGCCGAGTGGTTAAAACGTCCGTCTTGGGGCGGGAGGTCGTGGGTTCTATTCCCGGCTGCGACATACCAAACTCGTAAAAATTGGTAATGGTATAGCTGCCTTGCTTGGCGCTAAGCATATAAGGGTAAATCAATATGACTGACAAATGCAGTGTATAAAAAAACACATTTTATTTTATCAATTTCTTTCTTTGATTTACTTTCTTCTCTTATACGCGTGCTTAAAATTTATTTATAGACTTTGACGAGTGTGCATCAACTCCTTGTATGAATAATGGTACCTGCACTGACGGTACCGCCTCGTTTTCTTGCACGTGTGCCCTGGATTTACAGGAAACTTATGTGAAACAGGTAAAGTAAATTATTTTTTAAATTTTTATATCGCTTTGGTTCTTTTCTCGAGTATTTAATATACAAATATATTGAAGAGAAAACTATTCAAATACAAAGAAAAACTTATTTCGAATATGCTAGCAATGTAAATTATGTTTTTGTTTTTCTTTCTCTACATCGGATACATTTTAGAGCGTTTCAAGAGTTAACACTAAATCTTCACCAACAAATAATGTTTCAGTATCAAACAATTGTTAGCAGACTGATATAAAGTTACAATAGTAAAAAATTTTTTTTTTTTTGAAATTTCAATAAGTTGAAAAAGTAAATATAGAATATGGATTTTAGCAAAATGTGAATACACAACTTTTGCAAATACACGAATATTCATTTCTATTTAGAGATTTCTTTGATCTACTTTCTTCTTTTATAAAATTCTTGATACACGTGTATAAACAGACATTGACGAGTGTGCATCAACTCCTTGTATGAATAATGGTACCTGCAATGATGGTATCGCCTCATTTACTTGCACGTGTGCACCTGGATTTACAGGAACCACATGTGAAACAGGTGAAGAGAACATTTTTCTATTTTAGCATTAAACACTTTTTTCTTACATTGCTTTGTTTTTTCTCTAGGTTTTCTTATAAACGAGTCTTCAAAAGAACAAACATTTCAAATACAGAGACATACGAATTTCGAAGTGTGCACAAACTTTTATTGAGGTTTTTGTTCTTTTTTGTATTTGCGCCTGTGTCTAGAGTCATAAATATTTGCACTAGCTCATCAACATATTATGTTTAAGTGATGAACATTTGTTATTAGAATGATATACGAGTTAAATTACAAAAGCATCCAAACTAATTTTGTTGATTTGGGGGCAAAACCTCAGTATACAAATAAATGCTAATTTCGTCATTTCTACCACCTGCTTGCTTATCATGTTAATTATACTGCTATTATAATATCTGTTGAATATTCAACATTTAATAATTTTAAGACACAAGTGAAACGGTTAAAAACATACTTTAGATGAAACGATGGTGGATATGAGTGTATACAGTCTTGATACATAAGTTAATCATTACATATCGTCTCTAAATGACTGAAATACTGTCGGTGGGACATTACACCTAATAATCAAACAAACATAATCATTGCATGACTTATGATTTATTTGTCCGTCAGGCCTGTTGGACAATATTATGAAATACGTGAGGCATCTATTTTTACATGTATATATTATGTTAGAAAGACATACAATTAAGACAAATCAAACACATTTGTTAATATTTATACACTGAAGAAGCGAAATGAATAAGGAAAGTAAAAACAGTCCTAAGAGAAATTCTACATGTATTACAAAATAAACTAACTCCAGAAGGAGGTGCAAGGAAATGGAAAATAAAACACGGAGATAGGACATTATATAAAATAGAGAAATACCAGTTTCAGTTCTAACAATTAGATACAACCTATTGCGTTTTTCTTATTTACAACATATCAAAACCTATCCCGGTGGCCGAGTGGTTAAAACGTCCGTCTTGGGGCGGGAGGTCGTGGGTTCTATTCCCGGCTGCGACATACCAAACTCGTTAAAATTGGTAATGGTATAGTTGCCTTGCTTGGCGCTCAGCATATAAGGGTAAATCAATATGACTGACAAATGCAGTGTATAAAAAAACACATTTTATTTTATCAGTTTCTTTCTTTGATTTACTTTCTTCTCTTATACGCGTGCTTAAAATTTATTTATAGACTTTGACGAGTGTGCATCAACTCCTTGTATGAATAATGGTACCTGCACTGACGGTACCGCCTCGTTTTCTTGCACGTGCGCCCCTGGATTTACAGGAAACGTATGTAAAACAGGTAAATAAAAAGTTTTTCTAAAATATTGAAGCATCTAAACACTTTAATCTTATATCGCTTTGGTTCTTTTCTCGAGTATTTAATATACAAATATATTGAAGAGAAAACTATTCAAATACAAAGAAAAACTTATTTCGAATATGCTAGCAATGTAAATTATGTTTTTGTTTTTCTTTCTCTACATCGGATACATTTTAGAGCGTTTCAAGAGTTAACACTAAATCTTCACCAACAAATAATGTTTCAGTATCAAACAATTGTTAGCAGACTGATATAAAGTTACAATATCGCTCAAAATAATATAGGAAATGGGGGAACCAAACTTTCTCAAATTAATTGTTTTATTAGAGTTTTTAAATGAGTGATTTTTTCAGCTTTAGTATAAGTATTTAGATTTGAAATTTCAATAAGTTGAAAAAGTAAATATAGAATATGGATTTTAACAAAATGTGAATACACAACTTTTGCAAATACACGAATATTCATTTCTATTTAGAGATTTCTTTGATCTACTTTCTTCTTTTATAAAATTCTTGATACACGTGTATAAACAGACATTGACGAGTGTGCATCAACTCCTTGTATGAATAATGGTACCTGCAATGATGGTATCGCCTCATTTACTTGCACGTGTGCACCTGGATTTACAGGAACCACATGTGAAACAGGTGAAGAGAACATTTTTCTATTTTAGCATCTAAACACTTTTTTCTTACATTGCTTTGTTTTTTCTCTAGGTTTTCTTATAAACGAGTCTTCAAAAGAACAAACATTTCAAATACAGAGACATACGAATTTCGAAGTGTGCACAAACTTTTATTGAGGTTTTTGTTCTTTTTTGTATTTGCGCCTGTGTCTAGAGTCATAAATATTTGCACTAGCTCATCAACATATTATGTTTTAGTGATGAACATTTGTTATTAGAATGATATACGAGTTAAATTACAAAAGCATCCAAACTAATTTTGTTGATTTGGGGGCTAAATATACAAATAAATGCTAATTTCGTCATTTCTACCACCTGCTTGCTTATCATGTTAATTATACTGCTCTTATAATATCTGTTGAATATTCAACATTTAATAATTTTAAGACACAAGTGAAACGGTTAAAAACATACTTTAGATGAAACGATGGTGGATATGAGTGTATACAGTCTTGAAACATAAGTTAATCATTACATATCGTCTCTAAATGACTGAAATACTGTCGGTGAGACATTACACCTAATAATCAAACAAACATAATCATTGCATGACTTATGATTTATTTGTCCGTCAGGCCTGTTGGACAATATTATGAAATACGTGAGGCATCTATTTTTACATATATATATTATGTTAGAAAGACATACAATTATGACAAATCAAACACATTTGTTAGTATTTATACACTGAAGTAGCGATATAAATAAGGAAAGAAAAAAAGTCCAATGAAAAATTCAACATTAAAACACGGAGATAGGATTTTACATAAAATAGAGAAATACCCAGTTTCAGTTCTGACACTTAAATACAGCCTATTGTATTTTTCTTTTTTAAAACATATCAAAACCGATACCGGTGGCCGAGTGGTTAAAACGTCCGTCTCGGGAGCAGGAGGTCGTGGTTTCGATTCCCGGCCGCGACATACCAAAGTCGTAAAAATGGTACTGTTCAAGCTGCCTTGCTTGGCGCTCAGCATATAAGGGTGTATCAATATGATTGACACATGCAGTGTAATAAAAACACATTTTATTTTATCGTTTTCTTTCTTTGATTTACTTTCTTCTCTCATACGAGTGTTTAAAATCTATTTATAGACATTGACGAGTGTGCATCAACTCCTTGTATGAATGGTGGTTCTTGCAATGACAGTACCGTCTCGTTTTCTTGCACGTGTGCTCCTGGATTTACAGGGAACGTATGTGAAACAGGTAAATAAATTTTTTTTCTAAAATATTGAAGCATCTAAACACTTTTCTCTTATATCATTTGTTCATTGGGTTGTCCTTTACAAAGATTGTAACAACCACAATTTAGACACAATAAAAGACGATTGACAGAGGGATAGAGTCACCTTTCCTCTCCGCCATTGAAATTCACTTGGCAAAGATGTTCGTAGAATGAGTCTATAAAGATATTTCAAATCATTCGTACCAATATAAAAACGGTACCGTTATAACCAAATCATGCGAACATTGCTTTCCCTGGACCTTCAATGCCATTTATGTTCAAGTCTGATGAATTTACGTGTAATGAAAAAATCAATATCAATATATGCAGAAATATTGATTTTGTTTCACTTTTTGTAATAGGATTTAGCGAGTGCGAATCATATCCTTGTGATAATGGTGGCAATGTATTGAACTGTTGGCCTCTTTCGAATGTACGTGTGAACTAGGATATACGGGAAACAGGTTTCAGACAGCTGAAACGAATTTATCATATCAAAATATATTTAGACTATATGGAGGATTGGTTTCTGCCAAATGTATTGTCCACCAAACAGGAGACTTTACGTACCTACTTTTGAAATTTAATAAAATGTCAATATTTACTAGTGAGTTTCTATTTTGAAACGGACACGAAGCCTTTTATTCCAGTGCTACAATTTGTAAATGCAGTTTTGTTCTCCTGTACTTTTCATTTTCTGTAAAAAGTTACGTCTATATATTATGTGAAGCTCGCTTTTCAGATAAATATTTTTTTTTCTAATTGATATTCATTAAAATCAAATGTACCTCCATTTAGACTTTGCATAAAACAAAAACTTTGTACGGTATTAATGTAATTCATGCACACCATACAAAAAAAGAGAATATCATCATTTTGTTTCTCCAATGAAAATACCATTTATTCGATTTCTTAAAAAATGTGTACGATTTTAAAGAAGCTCGTTCACAGATGGTTGACTAAGACTTTTTAAATACCTGTGTGTATTACGACAAGTAATACTCATTTACGGACGCGTGGTCACTCAATGCAGCATTTCGTGTTTGAAAAAAAAATGGATGTTTTTTCCATAATAGGTAATAGCGATACGAAAAGAATTGAATTTATAATGAAAATGATAAAACCTGTATTTAGAAAATCTATTTTCGTGTGCTGTTACATGCGCTCATTTCCACCGGTGAAGTCGCCGCGTTGCGGAATTTACTAACCGGAACTGGTGAAGACACTGCGTTGCGGAACATGGTACCGCAAGCGCCTGTTTCCGGGATACCGTATTCTCTATTGAAGCGATTTCCCCGAAGTGAGCGTTTATGAATAATTATTTTCGCGTGTAATGCGACTTACACTTGCTGAGTTTCTTTGTCAAGAAGCAAAAGCTCCAACAATATTAACGAAGGAGATACTTTTTTTATTATTTCTACCGATCATTTTTGCACGAGCAGCTTTAAGGAAATTCCTAAATTCAACCTAGTCGTATACTTGGATCTACTTAATCTAACCTCACGAGACGTGTAGTTACATTTCGTCATCCCCGCGTTCACTGTGAAATCAATTAATGGGCGTATTCGACTGGGGAGGTTGTTGACTAACTTTTTTTCGTTACTTTAAGGTTTTCATTCGATTGACGGAGTATTGAGATTGTGAGGTCAGAGCGTTAAGCACTTTCTCAACGAGGAAAATTCTCCGTTGATAATCTCTAAATTAATTTCAAGATAAAAAAAAACTAGTACACATAAACGATATTTGAAAAGAATATATACTTATTCAAATTTTGTTGAACAGAGCTCATTAAGTTCTAAATTTAACAATTTAGCATTCTCCGTTCTAGCAGAACTTGAAAACTTTCTGTGTAGAGATTATTAGATAAAATAGATTGTCACGTGTCAATAATATCATTTAGCTTGATTAGTTGGGTTCTCAGTAACAGAAAAAACTAATAAATTATCGCGATGGTGTCGGTGAAAGAAATCCTTATTCACATCTTTATGTTTTTAACTTCTATGTAAAAATGATTATTGATATAAGCGAAATCAATGCAAATATATATTCGACTGGGCATCTTTCGTTGAGTTACTTTTTTCTTTGTGCATCTAGCTTCGCCCACTTTTCGTTCTCAACGGAAAGTTCCAGTCGAATAGGCCCAATGTTGATATTTGATTCCGTTGAGTCAGTATCATGGGCAATTAAATGGATACTTATATTTGTGGAACCACTGACCTGAAACGAGTTCTTGTTAAAGAACAGTCATTGATAATGCTAATTAAGAAATCAGCAGATATTCATTCCCGACGACAACGACAAATAATGGTTTTACAAAACTGGCCATTTTCGAAAACCAGTACAAAACGACGTTTTGACAGTTCTTTTCTAAAAAGCTAATACGATTTTGTTCTTGATTATTTTCCAGATATAAACGAGTGTGAATCTGAGCCTTGTGAAAATGGCGGTTCTTGTTACAATGAAATTGGCTCCTACACTTGTAGATGTTCGTCTGGGTTTACAGGAGAGAATTGTGAAACAGGTTAAGTTTTTATTGATGATATTTATTAAAATCCAAATAACAATCATTTAGATTTTTAAATGATTTGTGAGAAACAAAAACTTAGTATGATATATATATATGTATAAGAAAACTTAATCCTATGTATTTTTCTAGTTCGCCTGTACTATTGTTGTTGAGATATTGTTGCATATTACGATGAAGGTCAGTAAGTTAGTCGACCGTCGTCAGTTATTTCCTTAAATTACGTTCTCTTCTGAACGTGTTTTGATTAAAGTTTAAATGGATGATAATTTGGTAGTTTCCTTTAAAGGCTCCGCAGATTTGAAGCGGAAAATTGACCAATGTTACTGGCTGGATTAGATAATATTTTAGACAAATTGTCCTTGGGTTGTCCTCTACAAAGATTTATCAAACAATTTGGACTCATAATAAAACGCGATTGACAGAGGGATCGAGTCACCTATCTTCTCCGCCATTGAAATTATTTTGGCAAAGATGTTCCTAGAATAACAGTCTATCAAGGTTTTTCATATCATTCGTAAGATATAAAAACATAACCGTTATAAGTAAATTGTTGCCACCTGTGCGTTCTCTGGACCTTCAATTCCATTTTTGTTCAAGTTTACATTCTTGTGAATGCTGAAATAATAAATATCAATATATGCAGTAATTTTGATATTGTTTCCCTTTATAGAATTTATCGAGTGTGAATCATATCCTTATGATAATGGTGGCATATGTATTGAACTGTTGGCCTCTTTCGAATGTACGTGTGAACTAGGGTATACGGGAAACAGGTGTCAGACAGCTGAAACGAATTTATCATATCAAAATATATGAAGACCATATGGGGGATTTAGTTCTGCCAATTATGTTATCGAATTTATAAATAGACTTAACTCACCTACTTAATAATGAAATGTCAATATTTACTAGTAGTTTTCTATTTTTTGAAACAGTCTTTTATTTCAATGATACAATTATTGAATGCAATTATTCTTATGTACCTATATTTCTCTTAAAATGTTACATGTAGATGTTAATTTAGCCTTTCAGTTTTGGTCTCAAAATTTGTCAAATTACTCGTAATCTTTAGTTGATATTTTAGCTGATACTCTGCCGCAGAAATCGGCACACGTCTGATACTGCAGTTATTATGTGTAAAGGCCCATTATATTTCTTAATGATCCATATTTCATGAAAAAAGAAAACTTAAAATAACAATGAAATAGTGTAGTGTTGATTTATACAAATAATACGTTATGTACTAATATCTGCTGTAAAATAACAGTTGACAACGTGAATAAATTACGCAATCTAGTATGTTGGATGAATGTCAAAATACTCTCTTTTTTTGCTTTTTGTATTGGCGAGTATTCCCGAAGACAGTTTGTATTCGGAAATAATTTGAATTGAAATACCGAATCACAACTACTTATATGCTACGTCATCAGTTTAAGCACTCGTGATTCGTTAACAGAGACCTACGGAAGGTCTATGGAAAACGGATATGCGGAATATGCAGAATAGATCTTTTGTAAACAATTGAGTGATCTTTGGTAATTTATTCTTCTTACTTATGCCATTGTAGTAATGTTGTCATCAATGCGTATGTACAGACTGTCTCTAACAATTCTGTAACACACATTTTGCTTTCCTATCGAAAAACATGTTCTGCTAATTGAAGAATAATGGTCGTTAATCAAACATTAGCAAAAATTAAATTGTTTTAATGCAATCACAGTTAATCATTTGATATCTAAGTACATATTTACGACACAAATATGATTTTTTTTTGTCACAGAAATAGACAATTGTGAACCTAATCCATGCGAAAACGGCGGCATATACAAGTTCGTACTTATTTGACAATTCCGTCGTTAATAAGAGTGTGTCAATACATTTTACTTAATATTTTAGAAATTTCAACCACAACTAGGCCAGTGACAACTCCAGCACCAAGCACACAAAAACCACAAAGTAAGTTTATTTAAAAATATATTATTTTATTTTGAATAATCAAGTTCAGCTTAAACACTAACGTCAATTATTTTGTTCAAATGTACAGTAAAGCTCACTTGTAACGAAATTGAATAAGGCAAAAAATTAAATTACATAATCACATATTGAATTACATAAGTTGATTGATTGATCGGTCCATTGACTAATTCATTATCAGCTTGTTTTATTTTATGTGCAGTTTTAAAAATGCATCAACATTTCAACATTAAGATAAGCGACTTTTCAAAAGGTCTATCTAGATACACTGATCACTTTTTAAACTATCTGTTTTGACTTTGACATGAGGTATCTTTACATCATAGCTTACTGAAATATTGTTTATCTTTCACATACACGAAAACGAAATGAAATTTAATTCATACAATTTCCAAGGTCTTTAGATAATTTATAAATTGAAAATTATCAGAACATTCCGTCAGTGTACATGTTCTGAAAATTTTCTAATGTTTTCCGCGAATATTTAACTGTGGAAAATATACATTTTTTAAAAAAAGAGAAGAGCTTTTTTTCACAATATATCCTCTTCTTATCAACTCATTGACACTTGGTGGAATTTATAAAAATAACTTAGACATTTACAGTGTCTTTTTTACATTACTTCTTAATTTCTTTTTATTTGTATCAAGAATAGGGTGTATAACGTAATTTCGTTATATATGCAAACACTTGTAACGAAAATTTCGTCGTTATAAGGATAAAACAAAATTCGGACAAGACGAAATTATTTGCAAGGACCTCATGATTTTGTTATAAGTATGTTTACTGTTTTTCAATTAGGGACCTGTGAAGTTATGTTTAGTAAGAGCACAAGGCGCATTATCTATTTCTTGTCTTTATCTAAACATTCTTAATTAAATATGTCAAGGATATCAATTGCTTTTTGAATATTTATACATATATAACTATCGATATATCAAACCCTATAGTGTGCGTTTGTTTAGCATAAAAAAATTACCTGACAAATTGTAATGATTAGGATCCGTTAAACTTCATTTATTTACGTACGTGTTTTATTACGTAAGGTACGATATATATATATAAGTAGAGTTACTTCATACAATAGAGAATAAGAAGAGTTATCAATTCATATCCATATATAGCACCAACAACGACATGATGAAATAACAGTCGTATGCAAAATTCAGTAATATATCATGGAACAAAATACATAGTGTAATATATTCGATATGTAGGCGCGTATTTATTTATTTGTTGTTGATAAAGGAATTGCGCATATCAAATACGTGATACACAAATTTCCCCTATCTCAATACTTCTAACCTATTAGCAGAGAGCATAAATTGACAAACTCGGTCTGTCACAATGATTTTACTAATATGACGCATATCTCAATATAAATTACATTGAAATATAAAATGGAGCACATACCCTATGTCACCAGAGTTACATACAGTACACATGCGCAAGTTACGTTTTATTCTATTGTTGCAATGACAACCAGAGACAATTCGCAACGAATGTGATGAAAATTGGAGTCTTGATAGTGCATTTCTATACTTTTTGGGTAATGTTTCTAAATAAAATGCATGTTGTAATTGTGTTTTGAATTATTTGAATATGAAATACGGTATTGATTGCACTAATGTCATAATAAATTAAAACATTATGATTGTTTAAATATACTTAGGCCAAGAAAAAAAAATGTGTTTTTCGGGTAACAGTCTCAAAAGTGTAAGGTAGCGTCGGTATTTTTTTTCGACCTCTAGATGAAATGCTACAATAATATAGTTACTGGAATTATTGCAAACGTCTGAGAACCCATGGGAATTAAGAATGAATTTAACATAACATTGCACAGTTTTTTCTTGTTGTTTTTATGTACCACGTAAAATGTGATGTTGAACTAGAGTTACGTATGTTTACTTTGCCCATTCTATAGGACATCGATTTACATCTAACATAAAATATAAACATACGCAATTGTAATAGCTCCCTCTGATAAGGTCGTTTTTCATAATATACAATGTACTTTTTAAGAAGCGTCATCTAGAGGTGTATTTGTCATGCAATACCTAATACATTAATGAATATTTAGTAATTAGGTTTAAGGGCCTGATCAATAAACTATGATAGTATTGCCTTTAGTTGGGCAGTCCCCCTCTAAATTTCGAAATAATGGAATCAAGTTTTACTTTCATGTAACATAGCAACAAAAAAGACATCTACATGATATATGTACATTGTATACTCTACGAAGTTGTATGCACGTACTCGCATATCTTAAAATGTGATGATCAACAAAATAATAGATATATAAAACGTTTCGATAAACAATGAATGTAGGCGCTTATGAATATTTCATATTATCATACAGCATCTCCATCGACTACGACTCGGGAAAAAAACGACATTAAAAACAACAAGTCCTACAAGAACACGTAAGTTACTTTCTTCGATATAAATCTATCTATTAGACTTGACTACATTTTTACTTTTATATGCTTTTGTTTTTAACATTGTTTAATACTGGTGAGCAAGTAACAACTCACTGATTCAAGTACAGATCATTTTCGATAACTCGAGAAGCGACTTGAGGTTATGAATACTTTTACACAGTATCTCCATCAGCGAGGAATAAAACGACAATTCGCAGAACTCATTTCACAGATTGCCTTACACTAGAGACAAGTTCCCCAAGACCCTTCTTCCATGTAACCATTTTACCTTTGACATTTGCATGAGAATGTTTAACGAATAAAAGCTAGTAAACTTGTTGGAGCTCGCGAAGTACGTTATTTGATTATCCGAGCACCTTGTCTAGACCGAAAAGGTGTATTCCACGTACCGACGCGGAATATAGCCTTACACTCGAGACACAGAAGTGTAAAATAATAAGGTTTAGGAGGAAAGTATAATCTCGATTTTCCAAGCCTCGTGGTTCTATTACCATCATTCCTGGGTATATCGATCTTTAAGTGTATATTTATCTTTGATAATTTTTAAAATAAGGACTTGAGCGACCAGAAGGGAATAGATAAAATAAAAAATCAGAATAAATAAACAATTATTTTTCAATAATAAATAATTTTCAGAAAAAGTGCAATAAATTACCCTTATCTGTGGAAATAAAGTTTGGTTAAAAATTATCAATTTAAAGAAACGAAAGCACAAATAAATGAATAACACTAAAATGGTTTCTCACCGTGTCTTGTTCTTCTTGGATTCTTCCCCATTCCGTTTTAAATATGTTTGTGAAATACAGTTTTATACACAAAGTATTACCTTTACATTTCTAATTATTGAACAAATTGCTTGAGGCAAAGCCCTTTCGATGTTCCTTTGTCATGCAAAACCATATATACCCTTACATATTTAATACCCAGGTAATGAAAATATTAATCTCTAAATGGACTGGTTGATTAATCATGATGTTAGTACTTTGAGTTGGACACTCCAGTCCTAGTTTTTGATTATTGTAGTCAATCTTTATTTATTTAAGCTCGTAATTACAACAAAATGGTACATTCATGACATATATGCACACTGCAAGTTGAAAAGATAATCATTTTATGACTAGGTTGTTAAAGGACGAAGCGATTAAAATGAAAACGATTGTAAATAAACAAATTATAAGCAGATCGAGGGCTTTTTTATAACTTATATGTATATAACATAATTCCCTATAAGAAGTGAGAATATCGATTTAGTCAATATAGACAGTGAATAAAATATGTTTACAATATTAGTATAAAATAAAGGCCAATATTAATATCAGGGAATAGACTTTTATGTAGAAAGATTTTCATTTTTTAAATAGCATGGCCTAGAACGACATACACTTTCTGGACGAGAACGACAGAAAGACCTACAACAAGTAAGTCAATATGTTTGTAGAATAATTTTAAGATCAAAATTTTAAATGTAGCGGAACATTTCTAGGTCGATGCTTACGAACTTTTTTTTCAATATCATATGTAAAACTTTTTTATGAGAATAGCAATAAATTACCCTCTATTTATTGACATATAGTTTGGTTGAAATTAAAAACAACCAGGACACAAATGTACAAATAAATACATATTTAACCCTTTAATTTTATCATGACTGGCTAACATGGTAACAGTAACTGTGACAAAGTATCCCGGGGTATTCATCATTTTCAGTGATAGTTCTTATTATATTTCCTTAATGTATTTTGTCCGTGCCATTTCTCGGCCACATTTGATTTGATTTTGATTTAACTTCGCAGCATTAACAAGTACCAAGCCAAGTTCACGTCTTGATCACCTGAATTTTATATGAGTTATGGCCCTTTCTTATATAAATTGAATATATTTTGTCCACACTTTTTCAGCTACCAATGGTCTAATTTTGTTTAAATTCCCAATATTAATAAGTTTCAAGTCTAGATGCGCATATCGATGGTATATCAGAACCGGCTTGATTTTATATGAGTTACGGCCCTTTGTTATATTTATTTAAGATATTTCGTACACAATATTTCTTAAACTACTTTTCATTTATCTTCACAACTTATTTTTTTTACTTTACTTTATTTAATATTTTTGTCGGCGATATATGTATAAGTGTATCAGAGCTTTACCAGGTTTTTGTTTGTTTTTATTTTTATCCTTAATCTTTATCAAGACTGTGTGACATGGTAAAGTAGTAACAATAACTGTTACAAAGCGGTATCTTGGGGTATTCATCATCTTAAATGATAGTTCTTGTTATTCATATCATGCCTGTGATATAAATCGAAATAACAACTACATAGTACATGTCCAATGTATATATTATACCTTACGTATAACGTAAGGCAGATAATTAAAGAAGAATGTGACGATAGACAAAATATAAGGTGCATAAAACGCATTTAAACAGTGACTAGTGGTCGGTTATATGAATATTTTACACAGCATCTAGATGGACGTGGGAGAGAACGACATATCCATGGATTACAACCCCAAAGACACGTAAGTGATGATCCTCGATGCAGATCTATATAGCTGTTAGACTTTACTCTCAATTGTTTAACTTTAACATGCTTATGGCAATTTTTTAAGGATTTAACGTTGTTTTAAAACTGGTAAGCTAGAAGGAACTCACTAAGAACGTTTATATATATTGAAAAAAAGGTGAAATTTCAAAATTGTCCGAACACCTTGGTTAGATCAGGGTCTGTTCCGTGTCCCGAAGTGGTCAAAATTGCTTTAAACTTGAGAAAGAGAATAAATAATAAGCTTCTGAAGAAAACAATAATCTCGGAGTTCTAAGCCTTGCTGTTATACGAGAATTTCATTTCTACCCTTTGGTACTCAAACTATACATTATACTGTGAATATGCTTGAAATAATTTCAACATGAATATTAAATATGTCACATAAATAACTTTTTGATATGTTAGAAGATACAATAATGAACGGAATAAGGAGTCAGTTCGTTAATTTAAGTAGTTAAAGAACGGAGCGATAAAAAAAATAACTTTAATTAACTTAAATGAAATTTTCAAGCAGAACGCCAGTTTTATAGATATAAATCAGTCAAGGGAAGAAAAGAAAGTGACCGCTTAGCAGAGGTGACCGCTAAATGAAGGTTAAATGTGTAACAAAATGCTATAGTTTCTGAATATTAAAACTGACCGCTAGTACGGGTTTAACTGTATAGGCCTATGTTAGCTTGGGGAGGAGCTTGGGATTGCTCTCTCTAGATTTTATTTCTAGTTTCAAACTGGAGCGTTTCTGCGTTTCATCATCATAATGGCAGACAATATAACAGGATTACGATACAAATATAATATCAAGGTCCAGAATACTACTAGGGAATACATGAGTATGTGGACAAATTCTCATTTACATATTTTTAAATAGCATGGCCCAAAACGACATACCCTTTCTGGAACAGAACAACAGAAGTCCCAAATACTAGTAAGTAATTTTTTATGTAGATTAATGTAGAATTTCTAGGTCGATTGCTTCGGATGGAAACGTTTTTTAGCTCAAGATTGTGCTCAAGGTGAGCTTTTGTGATCACCCTGCGTGCATCGTCCGTCGTGCGTAATTAACAATTTGTTTTAAACGACATCTCCTCTGAATTTGATTAAACTTGATAGTGATGATTTTAGGGTAAACCTTCACAAAAGTTCTGAAATAAACTTGATCCATGAATAACTCTGGCTGCCATGGCAATGGAAAGAAAAAAAATGAAAACTTTAAAAATCATTTCCTTCAAAACTACTGGCCAGATTTCAAAATGTTTTAGTATAGATGTTCCTTGGGCAACCCTTTACTCAGGTGAGCGATCCAGGACCTCCATGGTTCTCTTGTTTTAATATCATATGCAAAAATGTTTCAAAGAGAAGTGCAAAAAATACCCTTTTATATTAGTATAAAATAAAGGCCATTATTAATATCAGGGAATAGATTTTTATGTAGAAAGATTTTCATTTTTTAAATAGCATGGCCTAGAACGACATACACTTTCTGGACGAGAACGACAGAAAGACCTACAACAAGTAAGTCAATATGTTTGTAGAATAATTTTAAGATCAAAATTTTAAATGTAGCGGAACATTTCTAGGTCGATACTTACGAACTTTTTTTTCAATATCATATGCAAAACTTTTTTATGAGAAAAGCAATAAATTACCCTTTATTTATTGACATATAGTTTGGTTGAAATTAAAAACAACCAGGACACAAATGTACAAATAAATACATATTTAACCCTTTAATTTTTATCATGACTGGCTAACATGGTAACAGTAACTGTGACAAAGTATCCCGGGGTATTCATCATTTTCAGTGATAGTTCTTATTATATTTCCTTAATGTATTTTGTCCGTGCCATTTCTCGGCCACATTTGATTTGATTTTGATTTAACTTCGCAGCATTAACAAGTACCAAGCCAAGTTCACGTCTTGATCACCTGAATTTTATATGAGTTATGGCCCTTTCTTATATAAATTGAATATATTTTGTCCACACTTTTTCAGCTACCAATGGTCTAATTTTGTTTAAATTCTCAATATTAATAAGTTTCAAGTCTAGATGCGCATATCGATGGTATATCAGAACCGGCTTGATTTTATATGAATTACGGCCCTTTGTTTTATTTATTTAAGATATTTCGTACACAATATTTCTTAGCTACTTTTCATTTATCTTCACAACTTATTTTTTTTACTTTATTTAATATTTTTGTCGGCGATATATGTATAAGTGTATCAGAACTTTACCAGGTTTTTGTTTGTTTTTATTTGTATCCTTAATCTTTATCAAGACTGTGTGACATGGTAAAGTAGTAACAATAACTGTTACAAAGCGGTATCTTGGGGTATTCATCATCTTAAATGATAGTTCTTGTTATTCATATCATGCCTGTGATATAAATCGAAATAACACCTACATAGTACATGTCCAATGTATATATTATACCTTACGTATAACGTAAGGCAGATAATTAAAGAAGAATGTGACGATAGACAAAATATAAGGTGCATAAAACGCATTTAAACAGTGACTAGTGGTCGGTTATATGAATATTTTACACAGCATCTAGATGGACGTGGGAGAGAACGACATATCCATGGATTACAACCCCAAAGACACGTAAGTGATGATCATCGATGCAGATCTATATAGCTGTTAGACTTTACTCTCAACTGTTTACCTTTAACATGCTTATGGCAATTTTTTAAGGATTTAACGTTGTTTTAAAACTGGTAAGCTAGAAGGAACTCACTAAGAACGTTAATATAAATTGAAAAAAGGTGAAATTTCAAAATTGTCCGAACACCTGGTTAGATCAGGGTCTGTTCCGTGTCCCGAAGTGGTCAAAATTGCTTTAAACTCGAGAAAGAGAATAAATAATAAGCTTCTGAAGAAAACAATAATCTCGGAGTTCTAAGCCTTGCTGTTATACGAGAATTTCATTTCTACCCTTTGGTACTCAAAATATACATTATACTGTGAATATGCTTGAAATAATTTCAACATGAATATTAAATATGTCACATAAATAACTTTTTGATATGTTAGAAGATACAATAATGAACGGAATAAGGAGTCAGTTCGTTAATTTAAGTAGTTAAAGAACGGAGCGATAAAAAAAAAAACTTTAATTAACTTAAATGATATTTTCAAGCAGAACGCCAGTTTTATAGATATAAATCAGTCAAGGGAAGAAGAGAAAGTGACCGCTTAGCAGAGGTGACCGCTAAATGAAGGTTAAATGTGTAACAAAATGCTATAGTTTCTGAATATTAAAACTGACCGCTAGTACGGGTTTAACTGTATAGGCCTATGTTAGCTTGGGGAGGAGCTTGGGATTGCTCTCTCTAGATTTTATTTCTAGTTTCAAACTGGAGCGTTTCTGCGTTTCATCATCATAATGGCAGACAATATAACAGGATTACGATACAAATATAATATCAAGGTCCAGAATATTACTAGGGAATACATGAGTATGTGGACAAATTCTCATTTACATATTTTTAAATAGCATGGCCCAAAACGACATACCCTTTCTGGAACAGAACAACAGAAGTCCCAAATACTAGTAAGTAATTTATTATGTAGATTCATGTAGAATTTCTAGGTCGATTGCTTCGGATGGAAACGTTTTTTAGCTCAAGATTGTGCTTAAGGTGAGCTTTTGTGATCACCCTCGTGCATCGTCCGTCGTGCGTCGTTAACAATTTGTTTTAAACGACATCTCCTCTGAATTTGATTAAACTTGATAGGGATGATTTTAGGGTAAACCTTCACAAAAGTTCTGAAATAAACTTGATCCATGAATAACTCTGGCTGCCATGGCAATGGAAAGAAAAAAAATGAAAACTTTAAAAATCATTTCCTTCAAAACTACTGGCCAGATTTCAAAATGTTTTAGTATAGATGTTCCTTGGGCAACCCTTTACTCAGGTGAGCGATCCAGGACCTCCATGGTTCTCTTGTTTTAATATCATATGCAAAAATGTTTCAAAGAGAAGTGTGCAAAAAATACCCTTGTTATTGACATATACTTTGGTTTCAAAAAGCCACCAATACACAAATTTACGCTTTAGTTTGTGACTGTTTTATGACAAACATTTTGTACATTAGTCAGCAACGAAATGCTTAAGCAATGCATTTTCTGCTGCATACCTAAAAGAATATACATTTTTTCCCAAAAATGTTTCATTCCAGTTGTTTTGTAATATAAATTTAGCATTACATCAGGTATCTCCATATAAATGTTCATTGTGCATATACATTTTTTGCGGTTATAATGTTATTTCTATAATTCTTCTTTCATAGTAGCTCATTTGCGTGTTCAAAATTTACCAGTATTTTCAATGGTCTGATTACTCCATTGCTCTGATTATTTCAACTTATACTACTTAAATATAATATAAACAATAATGAGAGAGAAGTTGAAGATTGTTTTCAAAGGATTTCGATACGAATCTAAAATTATCACTGAAGTTGACCATAAACAAACTGTTCCAAGTATAAGCTTCTATGGTCAAGGGGTTACGAAATCATGTTGTGGACAATTTTTCGAACTTACTTGTGGGCAAATTACCGTAAAGTTATGATACATCATCTGATTACAAGTTACTCTGTGATAAATTTATTCCACACCCAGAGCAAATTACTGGTGATTGGTGCAGATACAGATCTGGGTACATATTACTTCCTGATTAAATATGGGGGATAGGTTAAGCTTTAGCAAATTATTAACAACAGTTTCAAAGCCAAATTATAACATGTCTAAAAATCCTTAACATATTTTCCTGAATTGGACAGTATATCTGATCGTTTGCTTCAAAATTAAATTCTTTTGTCCAGCACCTTCTTCCACCAAGTCCAGAACAACAGTTCCTAGGACAACAATTGGTCCAATCACAGGTATGTTTCGGATATGAATAATCTTCACTCCGCTGTATTGTATAGTAGAAATGATGACTTGTTTGAACGCATTTATTATGTACTGACATGTAAATTAATTTCCGTTCATTTTAACGTGATAGTAAAAATTATTTATAGTTTGTTTCAAGAGAACAGTTTAACGGTGTATACAGTTTCTTGTCTTTAAAAAAATGTGTGCAGCAAAATAATATATCAGACTGAATTCTAAATTGTATATTTTCATATCTTCTAGAAACAAATTACATCTTAATATATAAAAAGAGATTAATACTACATTATTTTACTGGTAATATTAATCCATTTGAGACCTTTCAATAAAATTCAAAATAAGTTTGTTTATTGACCAAACAACTGTTGTGTTTTGGCATTCCATACCTTATTTCCATGCTTCGATCCTTTACTGGATAGACCATTGGTGGTGGCCGAGTGGTTAGAATGTTAACCGGAAAATCACGGGTTCGATCCCCCACTGCGGCAAATCAAAATCGTTAAAAGTAGTACTCGTATATCTGTCTTATGTTTTGTGTATCAGAACACAGTGTAGTTCTAGGACTGGTTGTTCTAGTGTCATGATAATGCCACTGGACATTGCATTATTTCACTTATTAACAACTTGAAATCTCAATGAGGCAGCACTATAATATCTATTGTAGACAAAATTTACCTAAATGGCGTAATGTCGTTTGGACTTCAGACCCAAGCAAACAATTATACAAACCTTACTAAATTGTAAACGAACATATATTACTCTGTAGAGATATTCATAATATTTCTCAGAAATCGAGTTACGGCTGATGAACGGCAGCAACGACACTACTGATCAAGGTTTCGGCAGAGTGGAGATTAGACCCCGGGGATCCAGTCTTGAGTTCGGGACCATCTGCGATGATATGTGGGACAAAACTGACGCCAGAGTTGTCTGTCGATCTTTGGGATTCAGGTTGGATGTTTAAGTGATTTTGTTTGTGCTTCAAATAAGAAACTCGTGCATATTCAAAAAGATATAGGTAAATCGTGTCTGAAATTTATATTTCCAAAATGACTTTTACTTCGAAACAAAATAACACGCAGTTTGATGATGTATAGAATCAATGAAAGAGAATATGCGTATGATTTTCCACATTTTTTGCGACAAAATTTATCTCTAAACTTATGGCATGTATGTAAACCATACATATATTGCATATTTACGTAGATGCCATCAGATCTTTTGCACGTATACCATTTTTGTTCTTACTTGTATGTACAGTGAATCCGAATGAAAAAACTTGGGGTTTGAAGTAAGTTCTAAAGAGTAGTATGTAGAAATCAAGTGTATCGGACATTTTCAAAAAGCCAGATTGTCATATTCAATATCAGTTCTGTATATTTAAATTAAATACTGATAATGTTATTGACTTATTTCCATTTTAAGTTGAAGAAATGAGCAAGTACACATTTTAAAATCTGGAGTTATAATGAAATATTCTTATTAATTTCCTGGTATTTCTGTTTCGCAGAAAAAAAGGTAAGAAGGGTATTAAAATTAAACAGAGTGGCCCAAATAAAACTGAAACCAGCATTTCTAAACCTAACGCTTTTACCATTTCCAGTGAATCTGACCTAGATCAAAGCATTGCCATCAAGTCAGCTTACTTCGGAGAAGGACTCGGTCCCATATATCTGGGAAATTTACATTGTGGTGGAGACGAAACGAGCTTACTAAACTGTCGGTCTTCCGGCTGGGGCTCTGCACATTGTTATCACCATCAAGACGCCTCTGTCTCCTGTGGTCAGTAATTCTTGTGTTCAGAAATAAAATGATGAAATTACATGTACCTGATAAAAGTGATACCCTAAATAATCACCATCCTATATCACTCACACGGTGGGTGATAGGGGTTCCATCCTACCGATAGAGCATAGTATTTCATCAAATGAACCGATTAACATAGAATGTTGTATTTTGTAAACCTTTTACTTATTTTACCTTTTAATAAGGATGGTAGATGCTACTTATTTATTTTTTGCTTGCTTGATCTCCCTTGTATTTTCGTTTCGACAAGGGACGGGATGGAAGATATATAGTATGATAAACATTGTAAAACTTTTATGTATCTGTTTGACACCTTATTCTCCCTTTCGGTAAGACTGAAAGTGTAGTATTTTTTTATTGGTTAAGTGATTGATTGGCTGATTGATTAGTTAATTGACTGGTTAATTAATTAATTTATTCTCTCTCTCTCTCTCTTCCTCTCTCTGGCCTAGTCATTATTTAATTTCAATACAATTGTGTGAAATTATTAAATTGTTATTAAATGAAATAAAAATAATTTAAAATGTATTAAATTGTACATAATTTATATTACGTAGTTTAATATGAAGTGTTGAATATGCATGTAAATGTATGTTATACTGTCGCCATGTAATGATACCACATGGGTCTAATGACCTTCTGGTTTATTGAAATAAAAATCTTGAAAATCTCTTTCATCAGTTAGCATTAAAATAAATGAGATATATGAAGCTGTTTTTTTTCTATTCTTCGTGATAATTTTAATATCTTATAAACTTCTGTATGAAATAGTATCATTCTGTATGAATTGTCAACATATGCAAGTGATATGTATAAAAAAAAATGTTTTCTAACTGACGTGAAACAGATAAATTTGAACAAACCAATTCATCAATGATTCCCGCTAGGAATAGAATATATATCATTTGTCCATTTGTTAGGCATGCCTGTATTTTCAACAATTTCCCCAAATACAACTACTGCTACGACTTCACCTAAACGGAATGCATCAAATGTCAGTAAGTATGACTTGAGTGATTTAAAACATTATCACTGAATTCTAATGATTGAATGCAATTTCAGTTTGGTTTAATATGATAAGTTGGTATAAATGAAGTCAAACTTAAAAAAAAAAAAATTCACAAGGTTTGACTTATCGTCATCATTTCGACATATGACCTTCCTCAGTGAGTAATATAAAGGTATACAATATAACTTGTGTTAACATTTAAAATTCATTTATAATACTTGTATGATACCTTGTAAATCAAGAGTCCTCTATTTATAAATATTATAATTAAAATAAAATTTCAAAAGTGATAATTATTTTATACTAATTAAAGCTTGCAGTGGATCACTTTTTTTGACATCAGAAATTTCGGTTATATTACACTATATAAAATCAGATTGCTGCCAACGATAAACCGATATTCGGGCCTCAAAAAAGATGAAGTGCAGTTATAGACATGTACATTTCGTAAGAGAAGCACAGGGAGTTACATACCCGTGAAAATTGTTTATTTATGGCCATTTGCCTTCATGGACATTTGTACCTGTAAAAAATCTTGTTCTATTTTCAAACTTTAATAAAATTTTACGTAAGCTTCGACAGATCTACAAGTTAGATGTCATCGAAGCGAAAGTGAGATGAATAGGGGGCATTAGAATACTTGAGACTGGGTTTTCACAGCGGCAGGTTGCGCATGTTTTGGGGTGTCCCAGAGCGGTGTCTCGGAATCGCTTCCAAATGACTAGAATTGTATTGCATCTGCATGTCGGAGATCGAGAACGCTCAACGACTCGTTTAAGTGCGTATAAATATATGAACTATTAGATATCGGTTGCACGAAGCTGGATTGAGGTCACGACGGCCTGCAATACGCATTCCATTGACACTACACCATGTTCAAAAGCGCTTGGAATGGGTACGAGATCATGATACGTAGACCGAGAATAAGCGATCAGGGGAAAACGGACATTCACGACATTGAAAACGGTACACTGAGGGCATAGAGATACGCCAATGAAATTTTGGATGTTCATGTACGCCCGTATACTCGTACAGGTGCTATATGTCCTGGTTTCATTCTGATATATGATATAATGCCCGTGCACACAGGGCCCGCGTCACCAATCAGTATCTTGAGCGAGCTACAACTGTGGAATTGTATTGACCAGCAAAATCTCCGCAAGAACACGCATGGTATATACATGTAACACAGAAAGACATTTCTTCCCGCCAAGTCCAATCAGCGACTGTTCGGGAGCTCAGACATACTGTATTAGCTTCTTCATCATAAGGTCCGTAGACTTGTCAGCAAAATAAGGCGGCAATATCAGGATGTAATTAATGCCCGCGGGCACCATACACGTAAAATAAAGTAGTTAAAACTAAAAAAAAGTATTTTTCCCGATATTTAGATTCCAGGCTGCCATCTCAAAAATGTTTATTTTCGACCCTTAAATTCTTTCGGTCATATTCACGCATCATTAAACTCTTCCATGATTATTAATTTTATAAAAGAAATGAATTCCTCATTAAATAATGTTTCAAAAAAAAAAAAAAAAGTTCATGTCGTCACAACTGAAAATAGCATACGTTATAAAATGTGATCCATAGCAAACTTTGAGTAGTATATATTGTAATTATTCCGAAAGAGAAAATGTTACAAATTGCTCTTATGTAAAATCCGTAGTCACTAATATCGTTTTGTTTTTCTTTCTGGTATCACTCCTTGGAGAGCTATGCATCAATTTAACATAAAACTCATGTCTTAAAGGACATATATTGCTCCGCTGGTATAGACAAAGTACTACATGATGATTTTGTCCACACCCGGCGAATTGTTGTTATTGTGACTTTATCTTTCGCAGTTGAGGGTACAGCCAGAATTATAAATGGAAGTAGTTGTCTGAATGGGCAAGTGGAAATATTTTATAACGGAGAGTGGAAGGCACTGTGTTACAGATATGGCTATGCTTCTGAAGCGAATGTTTTGTGTCGATCGATGGGCTTCAGGTGTGTATTTCATTTACCTTGTTTTCTGGAGTTCCATGTCTATTAAAAGTCACCCTGAACATGTGGCTAATCAGAAGCTCTGAAAATTCAAAATGAATAGCGAAGCATTTGTTAGAACACCTTTCTTTTTTTCTGTTTTACGATGTACAAAATTTTTCGACCTATTTGTCAAAAAACAAGTATTTGCCATACATTTAGGGTGATGGAATCTATTAATGCATTTCTCATGTTAGAAGAACACTAATTTTATTCAAAATGATTCATATTAAACTTCTTGCAACATTAATGACTAAGTGTGTATTAGAGTTTGATGCATAATGTTTTCATTTAAGACTTATTTTAGACATTTTAGAGACATTTTATATAGCTTTGTGTTAATTCGTGCTCTACAACGTTTGTAACACATGACCTTTCTGATCTTAATCTTGTTTTTCTGGCAGTTTATTAAATATGATTATATGATTGCATATGTGACACGATAATATAAGAACAGCTTTATGAACTTATTATCTGCTCAGCTATCCATGTCACCCTGAGTAACGAATGTTTTTGTGTGTGAGATAATCAGTTGGATATATGGAGCCGCGTGTGGAATATCGGGAGAAAGTAAATAACATTACTGTATGTAAATTCTGTAGTTTAAGTTGAATTGGGTAAAATAAAGAAGATAATATTAATGCTGTCTATAGTCACCGCTAATTCCATATTGCCAAAAAGAAGAGTGAAAAACAAGAAAAAAAGGACAGAGTAAAATAACGGCGGATGAAAATTACACCCTGTTACAACGCTCGCTTCGGTCTCTTATTGTATGCAGACATTAGCCCATACATGAACTATGACATCGTTCATTTCTGTTAATTAATTTTGGAAGTATGTTTTTCAGATCCGGTGCAAGGCGATATACCTCTGTTGCACGCACATATGTCGCACCTGTGCATTCGCTTCAAATTACTTGTAATGGACATGAAGAAAATATTCTCGACTGTAGATATTATACGTCTTCATGCTACGGTTCTGTTTTGAATGTCACCTGCTGTAAGTATCATTCCCAATTTAATGAATTTATGTAATGAAATAATCATTTATGTAATGAAATAATCAGCTTACATTATAGAATATGTCTTGCTCCTTATAAAGCTGAAATACAACTGTAAAATTCGTTTTTATTTTTTTAAAGTACATTTCATTACATCTATAGGGCAGTGTTGTGGGTACATATTTTCGAGGACTGAAAAACTTCATGTTCATATAGATAAAAGAATATATTAGTGTTTGTTTTTAAGTGGGTATTATCATCAATTCGCATAATCAATGAAACTGGAAACCCAACAAAATGATTTTGTTTAAGCTTCAACTTTCCTATTAATGGTTATGTCAATTGTTCATAAACATGACCACAGGCAAAACATTGACCACATTTTGTAAATCAGGCAAACCGCTGACACCTTGTTATATTATTGTAGCTACTGGATTGTCAATTTAAATACTCGTACATGTGTAAGAAACTGGAAAGTTCCGTTTTGGTTGGTACATCTGTCAAGTATATAATAGGTCGTAGGCTTATCATTTGTTGTTGTGTTTCTACAAGATCTCACAATCATAAGCCTGAGAAGTATGTGTTAATAATAAAGTTTTTATTGAACAAGATTCGTATTTTGGATACAAGAGGAAACAATACGTATGACAGTTGTTGTTTAATCAAGAATTATCATGGCAAACATGTCTGAGTTTTCAATTTATTTCGAACTTCAAATTTTATTTATTCCAAGTCTTATGTCACATATGACAAAATGAGAATACAAAAGCAAAAATACATTTTTTTAAGTAATGAACGAGGCTGATATAAATGATTGTGTTGTAAATAAACTGATGACAGTGTCGTAAATAAACTGATACAGTATACATATTATAATGAGTTATAAGAAGAAAAGGGGAAAGGAAGAGGTATACTACTGTTTACTTAACTTTGAAAGAATGTGTTTAACAAATTGACACAATTTGCGATATTTGATTTCATTATTTGGATTACAATTCATTAAATCTTTAAAAAGTAATACATTTGGAAATCTATAAAATACTTGACTTATGAGGCGTTTTCTTTCATTTAAAAGTGAATTGCATTCAACAAATAATGGAACTCATCTCCAATTTTGATGCTATCACAAAGACTGCATAAGCGGTTTATGCATGGTAAAGCCAATAATCACAACTGTTAGTACTATTTTGCATAACTATATAAATCGTAAGAGGCTCTGTGTAAGGTGTGAAAACTATGTATAGACTTCATTCTGCATGAAAAGGAACTCATATAAGAGTTATTGACAGAGCAACACGAATGATTTTACAATGGGCAACAATTACGTTTCAGCCGTAACAAGATATGTGTGTTATCTTCCACATTAATAAAATGCAACACATAATTTACAAAAAAGGTCAGCATTACCTCCAAACGTATTTGTAGGGACAATTTACTTTATTTTTATATACGTATAACTAAGTAGGAAATGTGCAAAACCTGGTAAGATATGTTCCTATAGATACTAAGCTATTTAATGTTATAAGATTTTAAGCTCACCTGAGCACTTGTGCTCGGGTGAGCTTTTGTGATCGCCTTTTGTCCGTCGTGCGTCGTGCGTCGTCAGGCGTCCGTCGTCAACAATTGCTTGTGAACACTCTAAAGGCCACAGTTTTGGCCCAATCTTCATGAAACTTGGTCAGGATGTTTGTGCACATGATATCTCGGATGAGTTCGAAATTGGGTCATGTGGGATTAAAAACTAGGTCACCAGGTCAAATCTTAGAAAAACCTTGTGAACACTCTAGAGGCCACAGTTTTGGCCCAATCTTCATGAAACTTGGTCAGGATGTTTGTCTACATGATATCTCGGATGAGTTCGAAATTGGGTCAAGTGGGGTCAAAAACTAGGTCACCAGGTCAAATCTTAGAAAAACCTTGTGAACACTCTAGAGGCCACAGTTTTGGCCAAATCTTCATGAAACTTGGTCAGGATGTTTTTCTACATGATATCTCGGATGAGTTCGAAATTGGGTCATGTGGGGTTAAAAACTAGGTCACCAGGTCAAATCTTAGAAAAACATTGTGAACACTCTAGAGGCCACAGTTTTGGCCCAATCTTCATGAAACTTGGTCAGGATGTTTGTCTATATATTATCTCGGATGAGTTCGAAATTGGGTCATGTGGGGTCTAAAAGTAGGTTACCAGGTCAAATCTTAGAAAAACCTTGTGAACACTCTAGAGGCCACAGTTTTGGCCAAATCTTCATGAAACGGAGGATGTTTTTCTACATATATCTCGGATGAGTTCAAATTGGCCACAGTTTGACCAAATCTTCATGAAACTTGGTCAGGATGTTTTTCTACATGATATCTCGGATGAGTTCGAAATTGGGTCATGTGGGGTTAAAAACTAGGTCACCAGGTCAAATCTTAGAAAAACCTTGTGAACACTCTAGAGGCCACAGTTTTGGCCCAATCTTCATGAAACTTGGTCAGGATGTTTGTCTACATGATATCTCGGATGAGTTCGAAATTGGGTCATGTTGGTTCAAAAACTAGGTCACCAGGTCAAATCCTGGAAAAACCTTGTGAACACTCTAGGGGCCACAGTTTTAGCCAAATCTTCAATAGATTTGGTCAGGATGTTTGTATAAATGATATATTGGATGAGTTCCATAATAAGTCACGTCGGGTCAAAAACTAGGTCACCAGGTCAAATCTTAGAAAAATCTTGTGAACATGCTTGAGGCCACATTTTTGGCTCAATCTCCATGAAACTTTGCTAGAATGTTTGTCTTTATGCTATGTCGGATGAGTTTGAAATTGGGTCATGTTGGGTCAAAAACTAAGTCACTAGGTCAAATCTTAGAAAAACCTTGTTAACACTCTAGAGGCAACAATTTTGGCCCAGTCTTCATGAAATTTGGTCAGGATGTTCTCTACATGATATCTTTGATGAGTTAAATTGTCATTGGGTTAAAACTAGGTCACCAGGTCAAATCTTAGAAAAACTTGTGAACACTCTAGAGGCCACAGTTTTGGCCCAATCTTCATGAAACTTGGTCAGGATGTTTGTCTATATATTATCTCGGATGAGTTCGAAATTGGGTCATGTGGGGTTAAAAACTAGGTCACCAGGTCAAATCTTAGAAAAACATTGTGAACACTCTAGAGGCCACAGTTTTGGCCCAACTTCATGAAACTTGGTCAGATGTTTGTCTACATGATATCTCGGATGAGTTCGAAATTGGGTCATGTTGGGTCAAAAACTAGGTCACCAGGTCAAATCATGGAAAAACCTTGTGAACACTCTAGAGGCCACAGTTTTGGCCAAATCTTCATGAAACGTGGTCAGGATGTTTGTCTACATGATATCTCGAATGAGTTCGAAATTGGGTCATGTGGGTTCAAAAACTAGGTCACCAGGTCAAATCTTAGAAAAACCTTGTGAACACTCTAGAGGCCACAGTTTTGCCAAATCTTCATGAAACTGGTCAGGATGTTTTTCTACATGATATCTCGGATGAGTTCGAAATTGGGTCATGTGGGGTCAAAAATTAGGTCACCAGGTCAAATCTTTGAAAAACCTTGTGAACACTCTAAGGCCACATTAAAAACTAGGTCACCAGGTCAACTCTTAGAAAAACCTTGTGAACACTCTAGAGGCCACAGTTTTGGCCCAATCTTCAATAGATTTGGTCAGGATGTTTGTATAAATGATATATTGGATGAGTTCCATAATAAGTCACGTCGGGTCAAAAACTAGGTCACCAGGTCAAATCTTAGAAAAATCTTGTGAACACTCTAGAGGCCACAGTTTTGGCCAAATCTTCATGAAACTTGGTCAGGATGTTTTTCTACATGATATCTCGGATGAGTTCGAAATTGGGTCATGTGGGGTTAAAAACTAGGTCACCAGGTCAAATCTTAGAAAAACATTGTGAACACTCTAGAGGCCACAGTTTTGGCCCAATCTTCATGAAACTTGGTCAGGATGTTTGTCTATATGATATCTCGGATGAGTTCGAAATTGGGTCATGTGGGGTTAAAACTAGGTACCAGGTAAATCTTAGAAAAACTTGTGAACATCTAGAGGCCACAGTTTCCAAAAAGATGTTTGTCTACATGATTATCTCGGATGAGTTCGAAATTGGGTCATGTGGGGTCTAAAAGTAGGTTACCAGGTCAAATCTTAGAAAAACCTTGTGAACACTCTAGAGGCCACAGTTTTGGCCCAACCTTCATGAAACTTGGTCAGAATGTTTGTCTACATGATATCTCGGATGAGTTCGAAATTGGGTCATGTTGGGTCAAAAACTAGGTCACCAGGTCAAATCATGGAAAAACCTTGTGAACACTCTAGAGGCCACAGTTTTGGCCCAATCTTCATGAAACTTGGTCAGGATGTTTGTCTACATGATATCTCGGATGAGTTCGAAATTGGGTCATGTGGGTTCAAAAACTAGGTCACCAGGTCAAATTTTAGAAAAACCTTGTGAACACTCTAGAGGCCACAGTTTTGGCCAAATCTTCATGAAACGTGGTCAGGATGTTTTTCTACATGATATCTCGGATGAGTTCGAAATTGGGTCATGTGGGGTTAAAAACTAGGTCACCAGGTCAAATCTTAGAAAAACCTTGTGAACACTCTAGAGGCCACAGTTTGACCAAATCTTCATGAAACTTGGTCAGGATGTTTTTCTACATGATATCTCGGATGAGTTCGAAATTGGGTCATGTGGGGTTAAAAACTAGGTCACCAGGTCAAATCTTAGAAAAACCTTGTGAACATGCTTGAGGCCACATTTTTGGCTCAATCTCCATGAAACTTTGCTAGAATGTTTGTCTTTATGCTATGTCGGATGAGTTTGAAATTGGGTCATGTTGGGTCAAAAACTAAGTCACTAGGTCAAATCTTAGAAAAACCTTGTTAACACTCTAGAGGCAACAATTTTGGCCCAGTCTTCATGAAATTTGGTCAGGATGTTCGTCTACATGATATCTTTGATGAGTTTAAAATTATGTCACTTAGGGTTAACAACTAGGTCACCAGGTCAAATCTTAGAAAAACCTTGTGAACACTCTAGAGGCCACAGTTTTGGCCAAATCTTCATGAAACTTGGTCAGGATGTTTTTCTACATGATATCTCGGATGAGTTCGAAATTGGGTCATGTGGGGTTAAAAACTAGGTCACCAGGTCAAATCTTAGAAAAACATTGTGAACACTCTAGAGGCCACAGTTTTGGGGGTTAAAAACTAGGTCACCAGGTCAAATCTTAGAAAAACCTTGTGAACACTCTAGAGGCCACAGTTTTGGCCCAATCTTCATGAAACTTGGTCAGGATGTTTGTCTACATGATATCTCGGATGAGTTCGAAATTGGGTCATGTTGGTTCAATCAAATCTTGAAAAACCTTGTGAACACTCTAGGGGCCACAGTTTTAGCCAAATCTTCAATAGATTTGGTCAGGATGTTTGTATAAATGATATATTGGATGAGTTCCATAATAAGTCACGTCGGGTCAAAAACTAGGTCACCAGGTCAAATCTTAGAAAAACCTTGTGAACACTTTGGAGATTACAGTTTTAGACTAACCTTAATGTAACTTGGTCAAAAAAAAATCTTGTGAACACACTAGAGGCCTACATTTTTTCCCAGTCTTCATTTAACTTGATATGAATGATGACTGCATGAATTACCAGTTGAGTGCAAATTCAGGTAGGATCAAAATGTAGGCCACTTAGTCAAATGTTAGAAAAACACTTTAGATGCCAGATTTTTTGTCATTTTGCCTAACACAGCCATCTTAATCAGGTGAGCGACACTGGGCCATCTTGGCCCTCTTGTTTTATCCTCGACTATATATGGATGATTTTACAGATCGGCTTTGCATATCGTTTGCCTTCTCACTACGTTGACATTATCATTGAATGATTATTATCATTATCATTGACATTTATCACAATTATATAATTTATGCTTTGTCAAGTATTGATATGTGTGTCATACAGATGGAGATGAGAAAATTGACTGCAATAGTACCGCTGGAATACCAAGTCTGAACTGTACATTTGTCAACCATACCTGTGGATACAAAGCTAACGTCACATCCGGGTATACACTGTGGAAATGGTCCTATACGTATAAATCACTTTATGAGGAACCAGGTACTAATGTGTTTTCTGAATAACCTAAAAAGCTTTAAAATCGAGAAAAAGAAAACTGATTTACACGTGTTATTGGTGATGCGCCTATGCGCTCGTCTCCATATGTAATGATCATTTTTCTACCGTGGGTGCGACGTAGGTTTAAATTGCGGACAATGATAGGAGTTTATTTTGCAGACTACGGGGTCCAAATTAGGGATATGCTTTGTCAAGTTGAAGGAACAGAAATAGTGAAGTTAAATTCTTAGAATTTAGTTGACCGAAGCGATGATGATGATGATGATGATGTTGTTGTTTATGATAATGGTGATGCTACTGCTGCAGCTAATATTAAAACATTTTTTTTTCCTTTTACTGCATTTTTATTTCATTCTGACGTCCATATTTTTCTGATATCACTTCTTGGAGTGAATATTTTTGCATCGCTTTTGATGCTTTGCATCTGTTCTTTTCTTGTTTTGTTTTATTTTGATCATTTGGAGTGCGTTACTGTTGATAAGCAGGTTATATCTTATACCCATAATACAATCTTGATTCGCAAAGTAGGATAACGTGAATATGTAGATTTGCAGACAAATGTAAAACTTTAGTGTTAAATTCCGCATTGATGATTTCACTTGGTCCAAATCTTCATCCATCTGCTTGAAGCACGTTCAGAGAAATCTTGCCCTTTAATGAAGGCCATTTTGAATCGTTTGCATTTTGCTCTTTCTTTTTGCTTCAGCTGTACATACAAGTTACAGATAGTTTTGTCGAGGAACTTATGCATACTTCCATTAATTTTTGGCCCGTGTGTTTGCGACAGATACCATGATGTATCTGGGATTATATATGTCTGTTTTAGAGCAAATTATCTGATACTGAGTCAGACATAGAGCCTCACCACACTCTTGCCAAAATTGCATAAAATGTACGGATGTTTGGTGCACCGATTAATATCTTGCCATTGATATATTATATCATTACTTATTAAACATGTTAACTTGTATTTAAATATATAATTTTTTTGATTGATTTAATACACGGACAATACTCGGATAATGATGGAAAAATTGACTTTGTCCATTTTGTAAAGATATATTGTCTCTAAATATGACATGGTATGGTATATAGTCCAAATATGACGTGAAAATTAAACATTAATACAGAGAGACAAAAAGAAACGTTTGCCAAATAAGTAAAACTGCTCCTAAAGTTATGCCCGTGTCGCATATTTCATATGCTTAATTTCTTGTTTTCTCTGGATAATGTTAAAGTGATTTTCTTATTTGTTACTTAAAATGATTAACACAACCATTGTCACTAGTAGGATTTCTAATTAATAGTAATTTTTTACATACGTTTTCTTTTGTATCTGACATAGAGAGATATATGCAGTTTCTGAACTCGTCAGCAAAAGAATCTGACTCTTCAACGTTGACATCCTCTGCAACATTTTCTGGGAATGGAAAACAGTTTAAAGTTGAGTTCCAATACAAGCTTCTGGAATCAAGTTATCACGATCTGATTGTGGGAACAGTCGAAGATAAACCTGAAATTTACTATAGACGCTGGGCTAGTGATTACTTAAGTCAAGAGGAAGAAGATAAATGGCTTTTTCAGTGTTTTTCGTTTCCAACCCTATCAGATCGGACATGTATGTAAACACTTTGTTGTTTGTTCTTGTAAATTATATTCTTAATATTTTTGTAAGAATTTTGCATAATATGAAATGTTAGCAATTCTTCACAATCTTATTCTGTTGTAATTTCCAAATTACATGTAAATATTCCTTCCTTAATTGAAGTTTTTACCCTGTCTTTTTCTGTATAAAGAAAACAATCCCTCGAAAAAGTTGAACATTTCGCCTGTTCTTGAATTTAATATTTTTGTTGGCTTGTCGTTTTTTGTTTTATTCATCCTAGTTTATTTTTAATTGTAGACGGTTTGTATTTCACTGCCAAGAAAGGGCCTGTTTTATCATCATCTGTTGCCGTAGACAATATCACCGTCTCAGAAGGAAGTTGTGCAGGTTAGCTAACTAAATATTTTGACCGATTTTCTGAGCATGATACACATTATAAGCTAAGGAAGGACAAAATGCATTTGTACTTGATGAAAGTCATAATTATTTTATTCCCTCCTTGATAAAAAAATAACATTTTGCTTATTCATGAGTACCGTTTATACCATACCAGACTTTTCTTGCTTTACATTGTTGTCATCACCAAAATAAATGTCTACACTCTACTCTTATCAAATATTATGAATATGATCTCTTATGGTCCAGGAGGTCTACTTGATGGTATATGCACGTTTAAGCAGTTATCTACTTGTGGTGTGACAATAAATTGCGAACAGTGTCTGCGTAACCATCTAGAATACACATGGAGATGGATAAGTAAGTTTTCATTAAGACTTTTTAGAAATATATAATATTGAATTCGCAGAAAATGATCAACATTCTGTCGTTGTTTCTGTATATAACATTTATTTTCATAACATATGACATTGCAAATGGTTAGGGTTAGTGTACCTTTTATCAGTGTGATATTAAATGAAAACAGCACACTTTGAAATAAAGTAATGTTTAAACACTGTTGAATTATGTACATTCATGTATAAGTTTCGAAATTCCCTTCATAAATTTAATATTGTCAATCTGTTATTTCAACAAATCGTCGTTTGTTTAACCCTTTCCCTCATAGAGGATACCATGAAAAGACCTATGCAAACAGCATAAAACCAGATCAGCCTGCGAGTAACTCGCAGGCTGATCTGGTTTTATGCTGTTCGCTGCTCCTCAGTGGTCTGGAAATGAGGATTTTGTAATTAAATTTGGTAAGGTTTAATTGTGGTTTTCTGCAGATCAGGCTTTATGTGGTACCTATTGAGTGCGTCAAAATGAGTCTTTATGAGGGAAAGGGTTAAAATGAGTCTATATGAGGGAAAGGGTAAAATGAGTCTATATGAGGGAAAGGGTTAAAATGAGTCTATATGAGGGAAAGGGTTAAACTACAATTTGTTTTATATACTATCAATACTCTTTTAATATACATGTAGGTTCCTACATATAATGTCCGTCAATACCTTTTTTTTATTAATTCTAATGATCATTTGTATTTTTTCCAACTTCATTTCACTTGATATGTTTCTAATATGAAATGACATAAAATCCCCTTCTCTTTCAGTGCTGAATTATACATACCCATAGATTTCTTATTTCTTAACAATCATAGTCATACTTTAATTACTCTTAGATATTTCTTGTTTGTTGTACCTCGTTTTGTAATTGTTATGTTGTGTGTGTTTTATTATTTTGCAACTTGTCTAAATATACGCATTTGTCCTACGTATATTAAGATGAAACGGCAAAAGCAGACTCAATCTTTGGAGAGGAAAGCGATGAGGCTATTATGAGCTTTTCTGTCCCCGCCAATGACACCCGGGAGTCCTTGAGATTCAGTTATATGGCGGATGGCGATGATTATGGGTCATTTATAGTAAGTATTAGTATTATTATCTTTATTATTAGTAATAGTTGTATCAGCATTATGGATAAATAAATATAAGATGAATAGTCTATAATCGTATATCGGTAGTTAAGATGAAACATAATTCTTAAATGTGACACATTTTACAATGTAACCATAACGAATTGTTCTGTTGCTGTTGTTGTATTGGGGTTTACCGTCGCTGCGATAGTATTTCAATCATATAGCGACGTCCAGCTAATTACAGGTGGAGGAAGACCCCGAGTACACAGAGGTACCCGGGTAGAACCACCGACCTACCGCAAGCCAGCTGGAAGGCTTCCTCACATGAAAAATCCGAAGTCCCTACCGGGATTCGAACCCACAGCGGTGAGGGGCTGAGAGATTTGTAGTCCACGACTGTAACCGCTAGGCCACGGCGGCCCCGAATTGTTCTGTGATGGAGTTACAAGACCCAAGTCATGAGATTTTAAATTTGTTAAAAGTATTTCAGTGACCTATAAGAATGGTTATATGATTAAAGAAGTGAGGATATGACCCGCAATTATGTGTACTTAATTGATTGTTGAAATAATGACACATCTAAATAACGGCTGGCTGATTTATATATGTATTTACTGAAACTATTATAAAGTTATATTAACACTGATTAGGATTTTAAAAGAGCTACAAATGAACGCACACCAGCATCTACAATCCCATCAGTAGTGAAATATCGGAATTATGCTCGTACACTTTAAATTCGTACTGGATTTTGATATTTTCAGTAAGCTATTTCAATTTCAAAATGATCATCAATACATTTAGTAATACTTATGTTTTATTTACCATTATTGTTATAAAATATGTAATACCGTTTTTAACGCCTTTGATATCACATTCTTAAGCAAGGACACACGTTGTTTTATACCTTGTTGTTTTAAGAACTAAATATATAATTGACAAATATTACAATTGACTCAGTATTAATATAATTGCACACTAATAAACCCATTTTCATTTATATTGCCTGACACTATTTCCATTTTTTAACATACAAATAAATATACTATAAACGAATGGACAGAACACAAGTTATATCAAATAGTATTTTACAAAAATAAAATTAAAATGGCTCAGAGATATTAATGAAACATTTCATCTGTCTATAGCCACATATATGATTTTATAATTTAAAATATATTGCCGATGTGATGAGACTAGACCAAACAGTTCGATTAAACGTATTAAATGGTCACTTTTTTATGATGATTGCAAAAGACGCATATATATGGAACAGGCCCGGATCCAGAATTTTTCCCACAGGGTGTGTGTGGGGGGGGGGGGTGGCAAAGTCTGAATGTGATGCGAGTGCTAGGGGGGCTCCGGGGGCATGCTCCCCCGAAAAGAAAAAGATTTTAGTGTGTCGGAGATGCATTCTGAAGGTTATCTGGGGATAAAAGTGAAGGGTTTTTTATGTTGTTGTTGTTTTTTGTTTTTTTTTTAAACTTGAAGACCATGGATCCAATGCCTAGGTCCAACTTGAGAAAAATCATCGGTAAATACACAAACTGTCTACCGATGGCATCAGATGATTGAGCCAAAAAGACGGAGCAGTCCCATGAGAAGCTTCGGGATTGGTCCGTTGAAACGTTCACTGATGTTTCAGTTATGGTACAATGGCCTTGTATTATCGGGGATGGCTCCCGATGTTCGTGAAATTTTCCATTGGTCGGGGAGGGGGCCCCGGAGCTTCATCTAATTTGAAACACCATTGAGGGAATATCCCCGTAGATTAGGGGATGTATCGTTGTATCGAACCATCCTAGCTGCCTCGGGGAAGATTATGGAGATTATGAGAATTTGGTGATGGACAAAATCAAGGGTAGACTTTTGGAGGTTTATGAGGATGCCCCTAGCAATGTCCCGTTGGCGTTTTGACCGTCTCAGTCTAAAGTTGACCAAAAAAAGCAACAAATTTTAACTTGCCGATTTTTTCTTTGCGATTATTCTGAGATTCTATCACAAGATATGGAATGTGTCACAGAAAGGTCACCGAACCTTCGATACATCACCGAAGCCTAGGGGGTTCCTCGAAGGAAAAAAAAATTCGCGCAAGTTCCGTGAATGCTTCACTGGAGCTTCCGGGAAGCTAAGCGTGTGTTTCGCCGGCTTGTTTTCCCCGATAAAACTTAGAGACCATATAGGTGAAAAATGTCAATGCAAGCAATGAAGTTCTCCCGAGGCCTCCCGATGGCTTCACATGGCTCGCAACGCTTTCGAAGCTTCTGCGGGACACAGGGAAACCTGTTCCCGAAGCCTCCTGAGGCTCATCAATTTCCATCGGGAGTACATCCCCTAAGTAAAAAACGTCAAATGGAACTGAGCCTTGAGCGATATAATTTTATATTTTACCTTCGCAAAGCCATGTTTTTGAATAATTACTGTGCAATAGTATTTGACTACAGCTGTATTTAAAATAATGACGGTAGTAAAGGGGGGGGCAGAAATTAATTACAGGAATTAAGAAGGATATGAGTTCTTAATCGGAAATAATGATGTTAAAGGGTGACGACTTTGAATAGCTGATAATACGGCGTTTTCTTAGCAACAACAGCAATGTTCTTTTATTGAAACTGATTAAATAAGTATATTAAGATATTGAAATTCTTTCAACTTTCAGCTATTGATTACAGTTAATTCATGGTGACAATCTCATTACATATAGATGTGTAAATTGACATTACACCAATCTCACAATTAGTTAACATATTTGCTATCGAAAAATAGCACATGGATTTTTTCAACGAATATAAATTTTCAAGATTAGCTGTCCACTCGTGTAAAAGTAAAATGGGATTGCCTTGTGGAAAAGAATGACAATCTCGACAGCTTTTGCTGTAGGTTAGATCCCATTTAGCAAAGTAATCAACATATAAGAAGAGCTAGTGTGTCATATAGCATTTAAAGGTATTAACAGGCCCTTGGTGTAGCAACATACTGGCTTAAGGCAATGCAAACTATGTATCAGTTTATTGCGAGTCTTACTCAGAACTGTACGAATTAGATAAAGAAAATTTCATTATAAATATCACATTTTAAACATATGTGTTTTATTTATTTTTTTAAAATTTAAAAAACTTTTAATCACGGCGACTTGTTATATTGATGTCATAATAAATATAACTTCTTTAAATCATGGCGGCTTGTTATATTAATATCATAATGAATATAACCAAATTAAATCATGGCGGCTTGTTATATTACTATCATTATGAATATAACCTATTTACTTGTCATTTGTCATATTAATGTCATAATGAATATAATTTACTTACTTGTCATTTGTCATATTAATGTCATAATGAATATAACCTACTTACTTGTCATTTGTCATATTAATGTCATAATGAATATAATTTACTTACTTGTCATTTGTCATATTAATGTCATAATGAATATAACCTACTTACTTGTCATTTGTCATATTAATGTCATAATGAATATAATTTACTTACTTGTCATTTGTCATATTAATGTCATAATGAATATAATTTACTTACTTGTCATTTGTCATATTAATGTCATAATGAATATAATTTACTTACTTGTCATTTGTCATATTAATGTCATAATGAATATAATTTACTTACTTGTCATTTGTCATATTAATGTCATAATGAATATAATCTACTTACTTGTCATTTGTCATATTAATGTCATAATGAATATAATCTACTTACTTGTCATTTGTCATATTAATGTCATAATGAATATAACCTACTTACTTGTCATTTGTCATATTAATGTCATAATGAAATAACTACTTACTTGTCATTTGTCATATTAATGTCATAATGAATATAACCTACTTACTTGTCATTTGTCATATTAATGTCATAATGAATATAATCTATTAAATCATGGCTGCTGATACCAGTTTTGAATATAACCTATAAATGTGATGCCTACTGTCTCTTTTGGTATTATAAACAATTATAATTTTCATCTTCAGGTAAGTCTATATAAACCAGTTGCGGGATATGAACATCTCGTTGAAGGAATTAATAGAGGCGGTAAAGGATGGAAGAGAACCTGTATCGAATTTTCATTCAATTCGACAGTGGAAACAACCCTCGAATTCAAAGCTACAAGAGGAAAGGGAAATAATTGGACAATCTCTATAGATAATGTTGAGTTATCGAATGAGCCATGCCCAGGTTGGTGATGTTAAATTATAGGGGATAACGCAAATATCTATGTACATACAAAATACACATTCTATGTAGGACACATGATCAAATTATGAAAAAAAAGAAAGGGATTGTGATTGAAAATCATTGGTAGTTTTCAGCGTTTGATAAGATGGCACTTTTGAGAGTCTGAAAAACTAAATGTGACTATGTAAATGTTTTTCTTGTTTAATTTCATTTAACTATTATTGCCAGCATCACATGATGTTATTTTTCCTGCGTTATATATGGCCGAGTGGTCAGAGCACCCGTTCCATGGGTTCGATACCCGGCCGCGACATATACAAACTTTTCAAAGCGTTACTGGTTGATGTGTTTTCCTTTTGCTGACGTAAAGCATTTAAGGATAATTCCAGGACTGGTTTGCCAAATAACACGATATCATGACTGGTAGAGTTATCACATTAAGGCGTGATGTCGCAGTTTTGCAGTACTATATATGTCGCATTTAGAAAAAAAACCTCCAAATAACGATAAACGAAATAAATAATAATAATAATAATAAAATAATAACAAGCAGATATAAAAATGATATGATTTGGCAATGAAATATCATTTAAAAACATTCTCAAATGACTGAAATCCTGTCGGTTGGTCGTTAAACGAAGGCAAACAAACAAACACAAAATCATATAATTTCAGAATGTCATTCAATTCTCAACTTTATTTCTGACGCTTTATTTATTGTTGCCATTTTTTTACCAGTTTCGTCTGTGTTATGTGACGAAGACACGGACAATTGTGGATGGGCCCTGGACGACATGGACAATGGCCTGCATTGGACTTTTTCAGGTTACATGATTTATGAATACTTATTTTCTAAAGAATGGTATATGATTGTGTCATTGAAACTTCCTCTTTTGCGCCACTAGTCAAAATACAAACTCAAATGTTCACGGTGAGACGGAGGGTGCTTTTTTAAGACTTATACGTTAGTATTTGACCGGCATTTCGAGAAATTAAGCTATTGCATTAAGATTTACTGTTGCTGTGGACTTATTTTAGTCATTAAACTACGCCGAGCTACCTAAATCTAACTGAAAGCTAATCATCTGAGACTCTCGAACACATAACGAGGAGGAGCTAATTGATAGTACTTCTGTAGACCTAAACAACTCTTGCAAAAGCGAAGACTTTAAGATATATACAGGTGAAGGTCTTCAGAAACCTGATCTTCTTTCTTAATATACCGATTGAATGGAACTAAATATTACCTTGGAAAGTATAAGGTAGATCATTCCGTAAAGTATGATATTGATATAACATTTTAGCTGAACTGCTGCTATGGCCGATGATATTCGACTCATCGGCGGGAAAACTCCCTATGAAGGAAAAGTTGAAATTCTATACAATGGCCGATGGGGATCAGTATGCGATGACATATTTGGTGTACAAGACGCACAGGTGTTATGCAGAATGCTGAATTTCAAGTAAGTGTTTACAAATCACTAGAGTTCCCATCAAACATTGTCTGTGATCTATTCATTTGTAGTTTTCAGTATTCTTAGACCAGACCAGTTGCACATATTTGCACAGATCTATGTTTTGTAGTAGAGAATGGATTTAAGGTTGTGGCAGCATGAGAAAATTATACAAAATATTTCTCGTTTTAAAAATTGAAAAACAATATCAGCTTGATTATTTGCATTTGGTTCGACAATGAATGTTTTAAATGAAGGTTCTAGTAGTAGGTGATATGCTCATTTCACTAATAATGTTATTTGAGCGCATACAGCATAATTGATCTATGTTTAAAACTCGCAATTCCGAGACTTGCTTGATCTTGTGTACGGTAGGGTATATTGGTATATTCGGTATAGTATATCGAGCGTTGTCAATTCGTTTAACAGGTAAAATTAAATTGTTAGACACGTTCTGTAAACGTGTCTTTGTTTTAAAAGTAATAGCAATTTAGATTCAATGCCAATCATGCAGAGTTATAATAGATGCGTTAACATAATTCCGCATGATTAATATCTAATATTTTGAAGGTAAGTCCCTCCCCAATGTCATATAAATTCTAAAATAAAAACAGCTTCGCGTCCTCAAATAAATCAGTCCTTTCGATGCTTATAATCTTAACATACTAAGGGCTTTGGTAAAGGTTGAACGAATTTCCGCTCGCCAAGCATTCCGCTGTGTCTGGAAAAGCAGCAGAAATAGTTTTAATTTGTTGACTGCTGAGTATTTCCAGCTTGTAATTGTACTATTAGGCTTTGTCTTCGACTCAAAAGTTTTCAGACTATTAATTCTATCGTTTGAGCTAGAATTAGCCTGGGCACGTTATAGTTATAATGTCATACCTATTTCAGTACGGAAGGGGCGAAAAGTTATGGCAGTTCATATTTTGGACGTGGGACGACAACTTCTTTTGGCTGGATAATTTGCAATGTACAGGACAAGAAAGTCATGTAAGATTCTGCTCTAAACCTGCCTGGGGCTCACACAACTGTGGTACAAGCGAATTTGCTGGAATTGCTTGTAGTAAGTCTTGTAATACACATATACATGGAACATTCTTAGAATAAACTTAAGTTTTATGTTTAAAAAAATGGCCCTAAAACTTTTCTGATATCTTAAGCTAAAATATTTATGAAACGTTAGCTAATCCGAATACATGTACAACGTGTCTAAGATGGGCAATTATCAGTCTTTGCCCTTCATGCGACGGGGTCATTTCTGTATTTCATTTTTTTTTTATCATTTATATTCATTTCAAATGAAAATCCTATAGACAGCAGATGCTACAGTACTTAACCTCTATGAAAATATAAAAGGGACTCACTACTTTCCTACTTCAACTACACCTATTACGGTGAAATTGAAGCGGGTATCACTTTTGGGAACCTCAAAAATGAATAATACTTCTGGTGTGATGTTTAAGCGATGAACCTGTATACTAAAATAACACATTTTAAAAAGAAAGTGCAAAATTCAGTAAAAGTTGATTTTTTACATTTTTCATATAAAACATTAAATCTCTAACAGTATGGTGTCCGAGAAATTAATTTTGAATGATTATTCTGTTGTTATGTTCAAGGGATAAACCAACTTTTTTTCAGATGGCCCCGGTCCTATAGCTCGAGGCGGTGACGTAAAAACATTCACCTTAAGGGACTCACGAGCTTCCCCTTATCCAAGTACATTTAACTATAATCAACAAGTCATAGATATCTAATACTACAAATAATCATTTATAAACTTCTTTTCCCACAATAAATAAACGTGTACTTTTATCAAATTACATCACCAAACAGATACCTTTTCCTTTTACACTTCACTTTATCATACGAACACATCTGCCTCGGGAGCGGAAGGTCGTGGGTTCGATCCCCGGCTGCGACATACCAAAGTCGTAAAAAAAGGAACTGGTATAGCTCCCTTGCTTGGCATGCAGCATATAAGGGTAGTTCAGGACTGGGTGGCCCGTTGTCAGGAAATTGTGATTGAGTGTGGTATGATGCCACATGTCTACGGCGTGATACTGCAGTGTGGCAGCACTATATCTGTCTCAAGTAGACATCGTCTCCAAATTACTGAAATACTGTCGGTGGAACGTTAAACTCAACATATTTTACTTCAATGAATCTGTCAGTCAAATATCAGACACTACAATCAGTCATTCAGTCACACGTCAATCAGTCAGTCAAGTACCTGACACTTCAATCAATCTTCAGAAAAAAAAAAAAGAACATCAATCAATCAGTTAGTTATACGTCAATCAATCAGTCAGTCAAGTAGTTGAATCATCAAGTTTTTCAATCAATCATTTTAACACGCCAATCATTCATTCAAGTATCTTGCACTTAAATTAATAATTCAGTCAAGTATCTTACACGACTATCAATTATGCTATTCACATGATCAGGTATTATGACAGCATATAAAAAAGAATAAGAGATAAAAATTTTTTTATTACTTTTTTAAATTTAACTTATACTGTGTCAAATTGATGATTAAATTGTCTAATTTATTTTAATCGAACCATTTTCTTTTTAACATCCACATGTCGAACTGTAATAATAGCAATAATTTGGATTATTTGCTTTAGGAGACTTTGCCACATTATCAAAGGAGGTAGCTCATTCAGGCGGGGAGTACAGTTTTGTATTTGATTACACTAACAATCACAACTATCTTTTAAAGGTAACCTAATTTTAGATTAATCTTAAACATATGTAGAAAATTGTATCTTTGCGAATGATTTATTTTAATTCATCTACACAATTTTCAATTCCAAATGTACGTGTATATATTTCATGACATATCTTTCATAATTATTTGCTTTTAACAAATGAATATTTGACTGACTACAGGATAAAACTTACAACACATATTTTATTTAAAAAATCCTTGAATTACCTCTGATCAAATGATGAGTTTCAGGTTGACAGAGTAATATTATTGTATTCTCTCATTTAATA
>CM037781.1:62141114-62151808 GCA_021229015.1 Solen grandis | reverse complement strand
TTTTATAGTGTGTATGTGTACATACCCACAAGCTGTCCAGCATTTAGAATGATGATAGTTGAGACAAAATAGTTAAGTTGGAAAAACAGCTTTTTAACCTAGGAAAAGAAGAAACTGAAAGGGTTTTTAGCTGGTTTTATTTTGGTGACTGTGTAGCTCGCCGCGAAAGTGGTATTCTCGGCAAGCTTTGTTGTTTTAACATCTTCTTGTCTATTCACTTAAATAAAGCCAACAGTTAATTGTGTATGTAACTAATGATATCAAATTGCCTATCATCTTATTTCTTTAAAATGCTTCGTGATAATCAGCATTTATTGCACTTAGAAAAAGAGTAATGATAGTGGTATTAGTGATTAATCAACATCATTAAAAGTAGAGCAATAAAAATGTTCTATAAGAAGCCAGTTTTTCAAGATAGTTAAACGTTTCTCTCTGAACTTAGTACCGTAACATGGCTAATTGAGTGGATGTAACCAGTATGGTTTTCTGGAATTTTATGTCTCCTTGAAAGAAACACTGATGAGGAAAACCACTGACAATATATAATGGTGAAGTATTAAAGAAAATGACAGAGTAGTACTTTTGGAGGTTTGGCCGATCACTTCGTTTAGAAGTTTCGTAGTAATTAACCTTTAGTGTGACAAGATTTATTATTTCTCCTTTTGTGTACTTTAAAGCTAAGAAAGACTTTGTTGTGGACCTTGTTAAACTGTCTTAAACTGATTTTTAGCTGTAGAGTTTAATGTAGCAAGAATATGAAATCACAAAATTCTGATTCAATGTTGTACCCTACTCCAATTTCACAAAGTGAAGTGAAGTTATTTAGGAATCCTGCATGTTGGCTCCTTTAATGCTGTCATGTTGCATCTACATCCGGCTTAACAAAGATTTCCTATACCATCTCACACTTGAGTCAAGCCAGTGTAGTGAGGAAATTTATCACCTTGGACCAGTCACAGTGGCTGAGTGGTTAGAGCGCCCGCACAGGAACCAGAGGCGTTGTAGTCATAAAAGTCATAAAAATTGGTGCTGATATAACTCCCTTGCTTGGTGCTTAGCACATATAGGTAGTTCCATGACTGGTTGGCCTAGTGTCAGGATAATGTGACTGGGTGTGGTATCTTAATGCCACATGTTGGTGGGACTTTAAACCCAACAAACAAACAGACAAACACCACCATCCATGATAGCTGTAGTTGTAATTAAGATAATAATAAAAAAAAAAAAAAAGATCCAAAAGAAGAAAGAAGTGACAATGCATAATGTTTGATGAGGTTCTACAATATTTGATATGATGCTTGTAAATTTGAGCTAGCTCGAATTCAGCCAACAATAATTAGCGCTAAGTATTACTTAAATACTTAAGGGGCATATTTTTTCATTTTTGTTTCTCTAATAAAAGTACCTAAATATTTGATACAAAACATTCACTCATATTACTAACTTGACATACATTATTACCTTTATGATTCGCCATATTTGCTGAGATATGAAATATTTGGGTATTTTATTTAGAGAATCAAAAATGATGAAATTTTCCTCTAATTAAGTATTTAAGTATTTCTTAGCGCTAAGTAATGTTGGTGGAATTTGAGCTTGGTCCTGAAGGCTCAGTGGTTCAAGTGCTTGTCCTGTAATGCCGGGGACCCTTGGCTGTTACATACAACAGTTGTAATAAAAATGGTACTGGTATAGCTTCCTTACTTGGAAATCAGTGCATAAGGAAAAGTTGGCTTGATTCTTTCACATACAATTATGGACAAACCTTTGACCCTTTCATATGCAATGATGCTTATTTCCTAAATTTGCTATATTTGTTATTTAGAAACTGTTTCAGAAATACGTTCATATTTGAAACCTTCTTTTAAAATAGGCATGGTTCATTACATCTTCAGATATAAGTATATGGGAGCTATACAGGACTCACATCGGTTGGTCGGTCTGTCCATCTGTAGACGAGATTTGTCCACGCTATTTCTCAACTTCCGTTGATCAGACAGCCTCACAATAGTTATAAGTGCCAAACCTAAGGCATGATGCATTTTGTCACATTTCTTGAATATATTTTATCAGCTCTGTTTCTCAGATGCTTTTGGTTAGATTCTGGTAATCTTGGCGCATCATGATTGGCTTAATCTTCATTGAGTTATTGCCCTTTGTTATAGTTATTAAATATTTTTGACTGCATGTAAAACCCTACCTGTTTGTGTGTGTGTGTGTTTATTTTTATCCTTCAACTGTGTCAAGTCTATCTCTTACATGGTTACAGTAACAAAGCAGTATCTGGGTATATTCATTATCTTCAATAATAGTTCTTGTTTGACATTTTATCATGTTTTCATCAGTGATATCAGTGTCTCTTTACCTCTGTATATAAAGAGCCCCAGGTGTGATGTAGAGAACTAGGTCTGAAAGTGCTCCAAAGAATGCCCAATCATGATACCTTCTACAATTTAAACTGTTGATAATGCTGTTGTGTCTCTCATTCCCATGTTGAGACAGAGCAAAGGCATATAAAAAAGAGATGGGAAACTCCTGTAAAAGCCAGTAGATAATACTGTTTAGGCACACAACAGATCATCGAATATTGCAAACTTTCAAAAATATATGGGAAAAATCACAGAGGAAAATGTAACCATATTATGAAATAATCATTTCTCTACTGCAAGGAATTAATTTCAGTTTGATATATCTTTTAAAAAGAAGTTAAATTATGATTTATATTCAACCAGTGCAGCAAAGAACAACACATTTTTACATAGTTACAATCATGCAGATACTTTTCAATTTTACATGAAACGCTTTTATCTCTTCATGCATCATCTTGATGGTAATATAATGTTTTCTTGTAAGATACAATTTACTTTCACATATCTCCAATAGAAAAGGAGATATTTGAAACTGTGACTTTCGAGCATTGGACAATTTGTTATATGCTTTTGTGAAATCAAGCCTATTTGCCAATCCTTGTTTAACAGGTCTTTGGGCAGAGATTTAATGCAACCATCTTTAGAACCTACTACAGCCTTGTTTCAGGAATAATCTGCTGACCTTATATATAGGTCACTGATACACATTGTGAATTAGAATATAATTGTACAAAGCTTGGCCAACTCTAATTAACTATTAATACATATACCATAATGAATTTCAGTATCATTACTATTTTACATTTTAGGTAATAAAACTGACTTGGGCAGTTCAAAATTGTTTGTTTATTGGGTGTAATCATGTCCTTTGAAGACTATGTCTACTTGAGACAGATATAGCACTACCATACTGCAGTATTACGCCATAGACATGTTGCATGATACCACACCCAGTCACATTATCCTGAAACTTGGCATGTGTAGTCACCATGGCAGAAAGTTTTTAATGATATTATATATATATTAAATATCAAGCTTGCTTATTAATGATTGTTAGAAGTGGAGCCCTTAAAATCTTTTCTACGTGTATGGTATATAGAGCTTGTGACAGCAAACAACTCCTTTAGTTTTTGAGATTGTTCAGTGTAATTTGGTTTTCAAATGAAATTTTGTATGAGGCTTTTTAATTGTGTCAAAGCATTACTTCTATGTTGAGTTTAAATAACTGTCAGTAATATTTCTAGCCTTTGTATACTTCAGATATTTAATTGCTTACAATGTTTTGTCAGAGCCAGAAAATAAACTTTTGCTCTCTATAGAACCCTATATATAATTGACTTCTGTTGAATGAGTTTTTCATCTGGAAAATATAAATCATCTACAAAAATTGATTATTCTGTTGGATTATTTCTAGTTTTAAATTGGTCATTAATAAATTAAATGTGACAAGCGGTCATTTAAGGAATAATTTAGTTGACACTTTCAATGGTTTGTAGTTTTTTTAACTCAACAAATTGATTGACAACAAATGAATATTTAACGAAATAACATTTTTTTTTCCTGAATTGATAGATTGTCAGGATAGGATATGGGAGAAAAATGACAGAAAAATCAATGTCTTTCAGAAACCCAGTTGAATTAGACAGATAGACGAACAGGTTCTGATAACGTATATTGAGTGTATTATACCTCCTGCAAGCAGAGTTTGCAGACAGAGATTGATGTATTAAGAGTCGTTATATCATAAACTGCGACATGTTAGGCACAGCATCTCCGCAAAGTGACCTTGAATGTGAAAAATTGATCAATATTGATTTTTGATCAATAAGTTTAGAACTCTTCAGCCCACATTTCTCAAACTTGATTAGAAGTAGATGACACCTATCAATTTTAGGGTCACTAGGTCAAAGGTCAAGGTCATAGTGACTTTACATGTGAAAATTGCTTCTGATGAATCACTTGAGAACTTCTTAAATTTGGTAAGTAGATAACACCTATCGATTTTTGGGTCACTTGATCAAAGGTCAACCCAGATTAGTCCAAACAGATGTTCACCTATTTGATACATGATCCGATTTTCAGTAAACTTTTATCAGAAGTAATATGTTTATTTTCCTTATTTGCCAGTTTCCTGATCTTTATCTGGGGGGTCTAGTATGGAATACTGACACTCACTGTCTTACATTAACCCTTTCCCTCATATAGACTCATTTTGACGCACTCAATAGGTATCACATAAAGCCTGATCTGCAGAAAGCCAAACTCAAACCTTACCAAATTTAATTGTAAAATCCTCATTACCAGACCACTGAGGAGCAGCGAACAGCATAAAACCTGATCAGCCTGCGAGTTACTCGCAGGCTGATCTGGTTTTATGCTGTTCGCATAGGTCTTTTCATGGTATCCTCTATGAGGGAAAGGGTTAAATTTTGTATTCACAGCATATGAAACAATAATACAAAGAGAAACGATTTGACCGTCCCCGATAGCAGAATGGTTAGAGCCTCTGCCTCGGGGAAACAGGGAGATAGTGTGTTCGATCCCTGACCCTGACATACTGTTGTGTAAAATGGTACTTGTATAGCTTCCTTGCTTGGTGCTCAGCATATAAAGGTAGTTCCAGGACTGGTTGGCCCGGTGTCAGGATAATGCGACTGCGTGTGGTCTCAAGCCACATGTCTTCAGCATGATACTGCAGTGTGGCAGCACTAGACAGAGTCAGAGACTCCAAATGACAGAAATATCGTCAGTGGGAGGTAAACCCAACAAACAAACAGAAACAGTTGGAATAACATCATCCAAACTTAAGTCAAGTTACTGAGTTGTACCAGTATGTTACACATTGTTGGATCAAAATGAACCCAGTTCAGATTTGAAAAGAACTGTCATCTTCAACTGGGTTTAGTAGTGTTACCTTCCATTCACTAGTTACCTCTTCCAGATGGTCAAAGTATTCGCTTTATAACCTGGATGTTGCTGGTTAGATCCCTAGTCTGACATATTAGTCATTAGAAATTACCCATTAGATATCTGTTGCTTAGCACTCAGCGTGTACAGACAGTTCCAGGACTGGTTTGCCTGATTTCTGAATAGTGTGACCTGTGTCATCATGTCATTCGTCTATGGTGTGATGTGCCTCTTGTAGTCACCCAATGACTTAACCTTTCCCTCATAGAGGAAACCATGAAAAGACCTATGCGATCTGGTTTTATGCTGTTCGCTTCTCCTCAGTGGTCTGGAAATGAGGATTTTGTAATTAAATTTGGTAAGGTTTAACTGGTTTTCTGCAGATCAGGCTTTATGTGGTACCTACTGAGTGCGTCAAAATGAGTCTATATGAGGGAAAGGGTTAAGTACTGTTGATGGGATCTTAAACTTTAACAAATAAATAAAAGGATTGTACATTGGTAGCCATTATTAACAGTATTTTGCCTGGTTAACAGTATTTTGCCTGGTTTAGAAGCTTGCAGTTGAATAGGGGACTGATACAGATGGTAGGGGTGGGGGGAAAGCTATATTTAGATAGCATGAGAGGATTGCTGTTCAAAAACATCTAGTAACATAATACACTGTAAACTCCTTATAACGCTCCTCAGAACAATGCTGTATCCAATGTAACGCGGATGTCCATGGACCCCTTTTTTTTTGGAAAAAAATAGCAATTATCGTATTTTTCGTATGTATCATTCTTTTGTAGCCGCCATTTTTGTTTACAAACAGCGGTTCCCGGTTATCCGCTGATTACCTGATACGTGTTAGTTTCTCTCGCTGTAGGCTGAAAACCAGTCACTCTAGTACACTTAGGTGCGTGAACAATGGTAAACTGTCATAAGTCAAACAGTTAAGAAGCCAATATCGGCTATTTTTCCCCCGACTAATGACATGAACCTGTTATGTTTTCGCACTTCAGCACGTGTCAGCACATTTTGATACGGATTATCGATTAAGCACAATAAGAATAAGACAGAAACTGACCGCCGATTTTACCGGTACAGTGTAAGCGGGTGGGTGGGGGATGGCTTTACTCGATATAGCATACAGTATAAGTGGAGGGGGGGGATTTTAACCTGAAAAAGCAATAACGCGGATTCACATAGAGCGCGGATCACCACCTTGGACCCCCAAACCCGCATTATAAAGAGTTTACAGTGTAATAGTCATTTTTAGTGATTGGAAAGTAATGTGATATATAAGGGTTGTACATGACTTTGTTCCAGAGAACTGTTGGAGGTGAAGCATGATGATGAGAGACTGTCCTACAAACTCCAGGGTTACGTTACTAATGCCAACTACTCCTTGAAGAAGGGAATCTTCCTCCTGTTTATTAATCGTAAGTTGACTCCTGATTTTAGAACCTACAGGTTATACACAATTTGTGTCACTGGCAAGCCAGTGAATGCCGACTGCTTTAACTATTCATGAATATTCATGTTTAAAATTATCAATTGGTTCTGCTGGCTGTGTGGTTAGAATGTCCACTTTGGATTTGGGAGGTTGTGGGTTTGATCCCTGGCCATGACATACAAAAGTCATTAAAAATGGTACTGGTATAGCTCCCTTGCTTGATGCTCAGCATTTAAATCTTGTTCCAGAGCTGGTTGGCCTGCAGTCAGGATAATGTAACTGGGTGTGGTTTCATGCCATATGTCTCACGGCATGATTCTACAGTGTGGCAGTATTATATCTGTTTCAAGTAGACATTGTTTCCAAATGACTGAGATGCTGTCTGTGGAATGTTAACAAACAAACAAAATTATCACTTGATGAATATCAAGTTTCTGAACTTTAAATGGTATATGAATCAAAAGAAGTTTTCTTTGCTGTACGGACTGTAGAACCTCAGCTACAATATTGTACAACCAAACAGAGGATACCTGATCAGACAGTTCCTTGGATTTCTACAAATTCAAGGTTGATTAACCCTTTCCCTCATAGAGGACACCATGAAAAGACCTATGCGAACAGCATAAAACCAGATCAGCCTGCGAGTAACTCGCAGTCTGATCAGGTTTTATGCTGTTCGCTGCTCCTCAGTGGTCTGGAAGTGAGGATTTTGTAATTAAATTTGGTAAGGTTTAACTGTTGTTTTCTGCAGGTCAGGCTTTATGTGGTACCTACTGAGTGCGTCAAAATGAGTCTATATGAGGGAAAGGGTTAAATACATCATGAACACTTGAATATTGCTTTGCATGTAGTGTCATCATTTCTTCGTGTTTTCCCCAAGATTTGATGTATATCTACATGATCTATACGGAAAAACTCTGTAATTTAGTCAAATGGTGTCAATGAGCTTAATATTTTGAAGTTGATATCATTGTTTATTGTGGCTCTCTAATGCAGCCATCAAAACAAAGAGTGAATGATTGATTTAAAAGCAACTGGGAAAAGTATGAATTCATAGAAGGATCTTAATTAATATGTCCTCGCCTAACAAAATGAAGTGGAGACAATATAGGCATCATGTGTTGCCCTGTTCTTTCCAAACATGGCCTGTTTTACAAGGAAAAAAATTTAATATATCTTCAATATATTTTCATATTATTACGTAAGGTCATTGTTCCCACTTAGTTTTGAAACTGGGGGTACAGTTGCTGTTTGTCTTTTACCCTTTACTTCATATAGACTCCTTTTGAAGCAATGGCAAACAGAGCAGACCCAGATCAGACATCTGAAATGAGCTTTCTAATCAAGGTCTCTACTGTTTGCTCATACAATTCTGTAGTTCAGTTTCTACACAGTCTGTGTGGCAAAAAAAAGAATTCATGATTTCATATACCTTTTTAAGTGCAGTAAAGGGTTTACTGTATTCTTTTGCTTGGTGGTGTAGTGGAGTTATTCATCGCCTTCTAGAGATAGCCTTGGTTTATTCATTTACCGATGATCATGAAAGATACATTTTATATTTCACATTTGAAGATCGGTTGGTAGAGTCCAGCTCTCTGAAGAAAGCCATCGACGTTGTATATCAGGCCTACCTGCCCAAGAACACTCATCCATTCCTGTATCTGAGGTAACAAACCTGGTCTGGCGTTCTTAAAAATACTTAAGTACCATCTCAGACTCAAATTTGAGTATCAAACTCAAATCCCATTTGAATTGAATGGGCATAACTTGAGTCTGAGTATTAAAATTATACCATTCTTATTTTTGAGAACACTGGTACAATCTCAGACTTACACTCAAGTAACATACTTAAATTCCAATATAATTTAATGGCCATATTTTGAACTTAAAGGTCAAGGTTACATGTAAATATTGAAACGTCAAAACTGGATACTTACTTGCTTATGGATTTTTTTTTTATACGCCCATCTTAAGATGGGGCGTATTATGTGAACACTCACGGCGGGCGGGCAGGCGGGCGTGGAACATTTGTTGTCCGGGCTCTAACTTCAATACCGTTTGCCCAATCCTTTTCAAACTTTCCACACATGTGCAAGGCCATAATAAATTTGTTGTCCGGGCTCTAACTTCAATACCGTTTGCCCAATCCTTTTCAAACTTTCCACACATGTGCATGGCCATAATATCTCGGATGAGTTCGATATCCAGCATTATCACGTGAATGACTTAGAAGTTATGGCCCTTGACGTACACAAAATACTTGAAATTGTGATTGTCCGGGCTCTAACTTCAATACTGTTTGCCCAATCCTTTTCAAACTTTCCACACATGTGCATGGCCATAATATCTCGGATGAGTTCGATATCCAGCATTATCGCGTGAATGACTTAGAAGTTATGGCCCTTGACGTACACAAAATACTTGAAATTGTGATTGTCCGGGCTCTAACTTCAATACCGTTAGTCCAATCCTTTTCAAACTTTTCACACATGTGCATGGCCATAATATCGCGGATGAGTTCGATATCCAGCATTATCGCGTGAATGACTTAGAAGTTATGGCCCTTGATGTACACAAAATACTTGAAATTGTGATTGTCCAGGCTCTAACTTCAATACCATTAGCCCAATCCTTTTCAAACTTTTCACACATGTGCATGGCCATAATATCACGGATGAGTTCGATATTCAGCATTATCGCGTGAAAGACTTAAAAGTTATGGCCCTTGACGTACACAAAATACTTGAAATTGTGATTGTCTGGGCTCTAACTTCAATACCGTTAGACCAATCCTCTTCAAAATATCCACACATGTGCATTGCCATAATATCTTGGCTGAGTTCGATATCCAGCATTCTCATGTGAATGACTTTGAAGTTATGGCCCTTGTTGTACACAACATACTTGAAAATTTGCTTGTCCCTAGTCCTTAGACCCTATGAGGTGTTGTCAGATCTTGCAGTTAATTAATAGAAATGTATCAACATTTTTTTTTTATGATTAACATCATTAACTAATGGGATTTTGGAATTATTTTGCTTATTTATGGACAGTAGCTTGTTTCTCTGAGCTATTTCTGAGAGTCCCCATACCATGATGGGCGTATTTTGTGGCAGTCCTGACCCTTGTTTTATTTATGTTTTTTTTTTTGTTTTGTTTTTTTTTTGTCAAAAAGTCATCAAAGTGGCCACTCATTTCTTTCTTTATTTTTTTCTAGAATAAGTTAAATAACCTCAAAAAATAATTGCTTTTTTACTGATGGAGCATGAATCTGGACATAATAAGCAGCAAAACGGTATAAAAAATCTAGTAAAAAAGGTTTGTTCTCTAATGTTTGTTATTTTCCAGTCTGGAGATCGCTCCACAGAACATTGATGTGAACGTGCACCCCACAAAACACGAGGTCCACTTCCTACACGAGGAAGCCATCACGGAGGGTGTCCAAAAGGCCATAGAGACGCGTCTCCTGGGCTCTAATGCCAGTCGAACGTACTTCACTCAGGCTCTCCTACCCGGTGCTAGTGTCATTCCAGAAGTCTCGAAGGAGGAGAAGTTCACTGGTTCAGGTGAACTAGTTTTTGTGTTACCTGCTGTAAGCAGAGGTGACACATGGGGATCACTTTTCCATCGTCTGTCTGGCCGTCACACTTTTTCTGTCATGCTTCAGCAGGTCAAACATGTGTTCCAAAGAACACTCTTGTATTTGGCATTGCAATAACATGTTCTTGAAATAAACTAACAGAAAGGCCATCACCTTATCAGAACTAATTTCAGGTGTAAAATTTGTCAAAGAGTGTTTGTTTGTTCAGTTGATGATAAATTGGAAGATAAAAACTGGAATTACAAGCGGAATAAACATATAGGAATGAATATGGTAAGCTGTAGAGACTGGAAAGATTATGATAAATATGGGAAGGTTGGATAAATATGATAAATATGGGAGATAAGGATAAATATGGGATTAGGAATAATAGAGAAGAT
>CM037781.1:62091014-62141014 GCA_021229015.1 Solen grandis | reverse complement strand
GTTTATTTTAGCAACTTTTGTGAAGGTTGACCCAAGGATCATCCCTGCCAAGTTTAATCAAATTCTGTCCAGTGGTTTCAGAGGAGATGTTGTTTAAAGGTTTCTCTATATACATATAAGGCAAATAAGCCCTGCCCCTGGCGGCCATGTTTTTTACGGATCGGAATAATATTAGCAACTTTGGTAGAGGTTGACCCAAGGAACATCTGTACCAAATTATTTTGAAATCTGGCCAGTAGTTTTGAAGAAGATGATTTTTAAATTTTCATATTTTTTTTCTTTTTTTGCCAGGCAACCAGAGTTCTCCATGGATCAGTTTATTTTAATTTTAGGTTGACCCAAGGATCATCCCTGCCAAGTTTAATCAAATTCTGTCCAGTGGTTTCAGAGGAGATGTTGTTTAAAGGTTTCTCTATATACATATTAGGCAAATAAGCCCCGCCCCTGGCGGCCATGTTTTTTTACGGATCGGAATAATTTTAGCAACTTTGGTAGAGGTTGACCCAAGGAACATCTGTACCAAATTATTTTGAAATCTGGCCAGTAGTTTTGAAGGAGATGATTTTTAAAGTTTTCAAATAATTTTTCTTTTTGTTGCCATGGCAACCAGAGTTCTTCATGGATCAACTTTATTTTAGCAACTTTTGTAGAGCCTCACCCAAGGAACATTCCTGCCAAGTTTCATTAAATTCTGTCCAGCGGTTTCAGAGGAGATGTCGTTTAAAGCAAATTGTTGACGACGGACGACGACGGACGCCGGACGAAGGGCAATCACAAAAGCTCACCTTGAGCACTTTGTGCTCAGGTGAGCTAAAAAGGGCCATAACTCAATCAAAATCAAGCTGACCATGATGTGCAAACTATATGCACAACTATTAGCTTCGTACCTAACAGTCTTGTAAAGTTTAATCAAAATCTGACCAAAGGTAGCTGAGAAATACAGCAGACAAAATACATTTAATATTATAAGAAAGGGCCATAACTCACTCAATAGGCTAAAAAAGTTATCTGTACCTCTAATATATATTATGACCAAAGTGGTAGCAAAATGCTAGGATTACTCTTAAAAGAAATCACTGTTGTTTTTTCCCTTCATTTTACACATTTTAAATCACTTTTTTTTAATAATGTAATCCTTTATGCAGTTTTGAAATTAGCAGACTGATAGATCATTTTGTATAAATTGATATACATCCTTTTAGATTAACATACATCCTATTTTGACAACTAGGAAACAGATCAGACCCAGATCAGACAGCTTCTTCTAGGCTCAAGATTTCCTTGTTCAGTAAATATTGCAGCAATCTGAATGGCAAAGTATACTCCATTGCTTCATACACCACTAACAGTTCAGTTAATTAATATTCATCTAGGTCATATATCTATACATATTTATGAGGTGGGTTAGCATGACTTGGTAAATGACTATTGACTATTTGAGTTTACTGTCACTTTGACAGTCTTTCAGTCATATAGCGACATCCAGCAAATTACAGGTGAAGGAAGACCCAGAATGCACGGAGGCATCCGGATAGAACCACTGACCTACCACAAGCAACCTGGAAGGCTTCCTTATATGAAAATCTAAATCACACGGTAAGGGGCTGAGTGATGGTATATGAAGAAAATGTTTGTTTACAAATATAGTATGGTGGTTTATCTTATCATTTGGACAAAAGTACAGAGATACATTATGTATCTTTAATTAATCATTTACCTTGCTTTTGTCTTTTCTGATCTCTTTTCCTCATCTACTTCCATTGCAGTCCCTTCTTTATTCTGATTGGCTGAAGAGACCAGTCCTGTATGTTGATTGGTTGAAGCTGATGCTTCATTCTGATTGGCTGTTGATGCTGATGGAACATGATCTTTCTTCTGATTAGCTGGCTTTAAAAATGCATCCAGCTTTTGTTCCTTGCTGTCTGTTCTAACCATCTGGTGGGCATAGGGCTTGTTTGACTCTGTGAAACAAGAAACAAACAATAATGACTGCTATAGACATGAACAACTACAATCTCATCTTTCATTCTAGGTTGTTATTTTTTTTTAAACTAAATTTTGTACAGTTACAATTTAACATATAGATACAAATGTCTTCTTTTTCTTTGGGTGGTGCTCACAAAAATCCAATGACAAGACACATAAATGAGGTTTGTGATTTTGTGAGTGCATATGTGTGGGGTTCTGTGCTTCAGTTCACAAAGTAGGTGACTGTGACTAAGTCCAACATGTATTAACACTGTACAGTATCCTAAAACAGGTTAGATCTTGAGCTGGATGGCTGCTTTGAAGCTATCCAGGCTCCCTATGTTCATAACTATTTGGTAGTTTATTCCATTCGGTTACAATCCTTGGAAAAAAAGAGTGCAGATAAACATTTATTCTGAATGATAGCTGACAAATTTTAAAGAGTCTGTGTATCTTAACCCTTTCCCTCAAGGTAACCAAAACCAAAACCAATCAGCCTGCGAGTTTTTTGGTCTGGAAATGAGGAATTAAAGTGGTACCTATTGAGTGTGTCAAAATGAGTCTATATGAGGAAAAGGGTTAAGGAACAAACTGGTAAGTAAACTGCTGGTACTGCTACTTAGTTGTTTACCACTTTGTACATAAGAATAAGATCCGATGATATGCACCTTTGTTCCAAAGTTGGCCATTGCAATTCATGAAACATGGTGGTAGCCACTGTTAGATGTTTTAAAGTAATTGTCTTAAATAAATGTTTCATTTACAAATTGTCAATATAACTGACCAGCCTTGTAAACTTTATATATTGTTTGGAAATGGCCTAAACTCTTGGCCAGACCCTTTTATGAATAGTCACAGATTATTGGTATTGTAATATGTAAATTTCAAATAATTAACAACATGTTTAAACTAAATTTAAACTTGATTCAACAATTTGAAAAGATTTTGATGTGTTTGGTAACAAGAGGGCCATGATGGCCCTGAATCGCTCACCTGAGTACCATTGCTTCAACTGATGTCAAGGTTTTTAAACAGACAAGGATTCTGATATAACTTAATCTAAAACATTTTACCCCTGACAATACTAAACACCAAATATCTAAGCAATGGGCCATATGGTTTCAGAGAAGACTTGGGCGCAGGGTCATTTATCACCGTAGGGCCAAGACTTTGAAAATCTTTGTAATGAACCATTAGATGCTACTACATACCAAAAATCTTAGCTCTAGGCCTTATTGATTCATAGAAGAAGATTTTTTAAGATTTTCCTATTTAACTCTATGTAAAACAAGTGACCCCTGGTGTGGGGTCATTTATCACCATAGGGCTATGATTTGTACAATCTTGGTAGTGGCCCATAAGATGATGCTACATACCAAATATCTAAGCTCTAGGCCTTATGGATTCATGAAGAAGATTTTTTAAGATTTTCCTATTAACTCTGTGTAAAACAAGTGACCCCTGGTGGGGGGTCATTTATCACCATAGGGCTATGATTTGTACAATCTTGGTAGTGGCCCATAAGATGATGCTTCATACCAAATATCTAAGCTCTAGGCCTTATGCATTCATGGAAGAAGATTTTTTAAGATTTTCCTATGTAACTCTGTGTAAAACAAGTGACCCCTGGTGCGGGGTCATTTATCACCATAGGGCTATGATTTGTACAATCTTAGTAGTGGCCCATAAGATGATGCTTCATACCAAATATCTAAGCTCTAGGCCTTATGGATTCATAGAAGAAGATTTTTTAAGATTTTCCTATATAACTCTATGTAAAACAAGTGACCCCTGGTGCGGGGTCATTTATCACCATAGGGCTATGATTTGTACAATCTTAGTAGTGGCCCATAAGATGATGCTACATACCAAATATCTAAGCTCTAGGCCTTATGGATTCATAGAAGAAGATTTTTTAAGATTTTTCTATATAACTCTATGTAAAACAAGTGACCCCTGGTGCGGGGTCATTTATCACCATAGGGCTATGATTTGTACAATCTTGGTAGTGGCCCATAAGATGATGCTACATACCAAAAATCAAAAGGCTAGGCCTTGTGGTTTCGGAGAAGAAGATTTTTTCAAGTTTTTCCTATATTAGCCTATGTGAAATCAAGTGACCCCTGGGGCGGGGCCAATTTTGACCCCAGGGTCATAATTTGTACAATCCTGGTAGACAGTCATAAGATCATGCTACATACCAAAAATCAAAAGGCTAGGCCTTGTGGTTTCAGAGAAGAAGATTTTTTAAATTTTCATTTTTAAAATCTATTTTTAGCTCCTGTGACCTAATTATGCGATGGACCAGAACCATTTATACAACTTTAGTAGAGCTTCATCCAAGGAACATTCCTGCAAAATATTTTTCAAATTGGCCAAGCCGTTTAGGAGGAGATGTTGTTTGAAGCAATTGTTGACGCCGGACGCACGCACGCACGCACGCACGGACGCACGCACGCACGGACGACGGACGACGGACGCCGGACAAAAGGCGATCAGAAAAGCTCACCTTGAGCACGTTGTGCTCATGTGAGCTAAAAATGAAACAATTAGAATGATGTCTATAGTAATTCTCCAAAGTTAAACCAAAGTAAGCATGATCTTCACATACACAGAATGGTCAGCTTAGAAAAGGGCCCTCTTAACCCTTTCCCTCATATAGACTCATTTTGACACACTCAGTAGGTACCACATAAAGCCTGATCTGCAGAAAACCAGTTAAACCTTACCAAATTTAATTACAAAATCCTCATTTCCAGACCACTGAGGAGCAGCGAACAGCATTAAACCTGATCAGCCTGCGAGTTACTCGCAGGCTGATCTGGTTTTATGCTGTTTGCATAGGTCTTTTCATGGTGTCCTCTATGAGGAAAAGGGTTAAATCATATCTTGACAAATTTGGGTCAAACTGATGCCTAAGCAAACAGCCCAGATCCATATCAGACCCTGTGTCTCCTCAGTTTGCTTATGTGATACTGAAGCTCAGATTCCACACAATTTGGATGGCAAAGAAAATCCAACTGTTTCAGACACAATTTATTACCAGTAAACTATAATTCATCATGTTTTTATTTTGTACATGAATATTCATGAGGTAAAGGGTTAAGAAGCGGTATCCCTAGTAATGGTTTCCATTCACATTACACTGTAAAACCCAATCAGAAAATGTATTATTATTGAGCTCATAGAATGACAATGAATATTGTATTCTAACTATTTATTGAACAAATTACTAATCATGTAAATACAAGTACAGTGGTCACGCGATTCCTCAATGTGGCGATTCATTGAATACCGGCGATTACTCAAGCTACAAGCCCGGTCCCTTGATTAGCTCTTCTTATTCTATATAATTGGGTTTTAAATTTTAGATAGTATATCTTATATAATTTCCATGTAATTCCTCGAAGTCGATATCAAGTTTAAGAGTTTATCAAAATATAATATCTCTTAATATACTTTTTTAGTATTGTATTAAGCTCAATGTTGAATATATCTATAATGTGAGTGTATAGTGTATCCTATCATAAAGTGGTCCTATAATTTGTCTAATATATTGTTTAAATGAAGTAAGTACAATCCAATTACATATATGTCAAGTAAATATAAACTGTATATGTTAAACTAGAGGGAAAGAAACAGTGGGAAAATTGAGGATAAACAAAGAAATAAACATGTGAAGGGGGAACATAACGAAAAAAAGAAAAGAAAAAACTAGGTGCTGCCTCAGTCATTTAAAACTAATAGCTCTTAATTGTTAAAGATAATTGGTCGACACTTCAGTGTATTCAAGTAATGGTAACTAAATCTAGTTAATCATTGTTATATACGGTTTCCATTTTTGTGTGTGTGAAATTTCTGTCATGTAATTGGCTATGACTGAAGACACTGAAATATCGCCCAACTATCCTTAAGGTAGTGTTAGTTTAAAATACCAGGATTGATCGCTTGAAACTATTTTCAAGTCTAAAACACACAGAAGAGCATCAAGCAGCCACAGTATACCTCTAGAACTACAATGAATTATAATAGTACTAATAATAAAACATGAATAAAAGAAAAACTTAGAAAAATTAAACATCATGATACAGCTAGTATTTTAGTTATTGATGTTAAGTAAACATTTATATTTATTCCATTCATCTTCAAAATTTGGAATATTGTTATTTTCCAGGAATATAATTCTATTACATTTGTACATGTATCTTAAGGCAAATTGAGGATTTTAGTAGAATATATATATAGTATTTAATCTCAAGTAAAATATAGATTTCTAATTGTGAAAGTGTTTTACTGATATTGAAAATGAAAATTTCCTCGGTAATTTTTATGTTAATATTGTTCAGTTTAAGAACATTTAGTATTTGGTTAAAAAATATCTTGGTATTAGGGCATAGCCAAAGCAATGTTGAATAGTTTCTTCTGCTCCACAGGAAAAACTAAATTGATTTTCTGCCCTCTTTATCTCATATAAATAATATCTAGTTGGGATTAGCCTATGAATGATTCTAATTTGAAACCATTGTAAGGTTGTACTTTTAGTAATCATGAATGGAGTTGAGTATATGATTTTCCATTCTTTTTCACTAATATTATATGATTTATTCCATCTTACCTGTGCTGTTGGTGTTTCTTTTACAGTATTATTATTGAGTATACAGTATATATCTTTACAACCCTTTCTTTTACATAATATATCTTTAATAAAGAATGGTAGAATGGGGTATTGGATCCTTTTTAATTTTATATTTCCTATTGACCTGATTTTATGTATGACAAAAAGTTTTGCTGAATGTCGTATGTTTCAAAAAATTCTTTTGTGGAATAGAACTTAACATTTTCATTAATTAAATCATTAATAAAACATATTCCTTTCTCATACCAATTTTTGTTATACACTGTTTTATTACCAACTTGTATATTGTAATTGTACTGTATTGGACATGCTAAAAAATCCTCAATAGATGCAAATTTGACTTTTTGACAAAATTCAATATAGGATTGTAAAACATCTGCCCAAAATTTATTATTGATATTTTTCTTTTGAGACTCACAATAAAACACGCCAATTCTTGTTATTTTACCAATATCAATTAAATATTTATTTATTTTTATCCAATTTCCCGTCCCTAGGAAGAATTTTTTAATTCATGTGATCTTAAGACTTGCCATGAAAGCCCTTAAATTGACCATTTTAAGACCACCATCAATGAAATCTTTTACAATGACTGTCTTTTTAATCTTTGCTGGTCCAGACCACAAAAAATCATAGAATATTAATTCAATTTTTTTTATAATATCTTCATTCGGATTTGGTAATGCCATAAATAAATGATTTAAAATTGGCAATAAAAGAGTTTTGATGACAGTTATTTTACCTAGTGGAGTCAGATTTCTACGTTTCCAGAATTTGATTATATTTTGAATCTTTATTATTTTTTCATTAAAGTTTTGATAGATCATATCATTCAGGTTTACATTAAATTTTATTCCAAGTAAATTAAAGGTAGTCTTACCCCATACTAATTTCCGTTTGGTTTCAATTGTATCAGAGATAAACTTTTTTTTTCCTATCCATATAACTTGTGTTTTTTCAAAATTTACTTTAAGACCAGAATACTTAGAATAATTTGTTAGTTCTTTCAAAGTTTCATTTAAAGATACATCTGAACCATCTAAAAGAATTGAGGTATCATCTGCATACTGTGACTGCTTTATCTCTGAATTATTTATTTCAATTCCTTTAATTCTCTTATTTTCTCTTATTTTGATAGCTAAAATTTCTGCACATAAAATAAAAATATATGGAGACAATGGATCACCTTGCCTACAGCCTTGTGCAATATTAAAGAAAGATGATAAATTTGAACCTAATGACTGACAGCTAATTTGTATTTGTATATAACAGTTTTATCCATGACATGAATTGTTCTCCAAAATTGAAAAACATCAGAACATTATAAATAAAAGTCCATGAGAGAAAATCAAAAGCCTTTTCAAAGTCTATCAACAGTATTAGTCCAGGTATATCATAATAATCTGTATATTGCATAACATCATATATGAGTCTTGTATTCTCGCCTAGGTATCTGCCTGATATAAATCCGGTCTGATCTTTGTGTATCAATTTATTCAATGTTGATTTTAGTCTGTTTGCAATAGAGCCTGATGCAATTTTATAGGTACAATTTAAGAGAGAAATGGGACGATAATTTTTAACTTGAAATCTTGATTTATTTTGTTTGGGTATGACTGTAATTATTCCTTCTATTTGAGTAACAGATAATTCACCATTTAAGAAACCATAATTAATTGACCAAATAACAAAATGCCCTAACTGTTGCCAAAACGTTTTAAAGAATTCCGCATTAAAACCATCTGAGCCTGGACTTTTATTGTTTTTCATATCTTTCAATGTGGCTGAAGCTTCTTGATATTAAGTGATATTCCCTTCTAAAAGTTTTGATTCTATGGGAGAAAGTTTTGGTATATTATATTCCTTAAATTCATCTTCTAAGTTAATGTCCTCTAATTCCTCGTCCTTACTTGCATATAGATGTTCATAAAATAATTTGGTTTCATTTAGTATTTCACTCTGATCTGCAATAATGTCTCCATTTTCTTTGACAATTTTTGGGATTAATTTTGAAGAAAAATTGTGGTTTTCTAAATTACAAAAAAAAAAGAAGCAGGCTTTTTTCCATTCTCTATAATATTAACACAGTCTGTTGGACCGGTCACTGCTGGAGAATGGTTTCAACATTGTTATGTAGGTTAAATCTGTAACGCTTGTTTGTAGATTTTGATGTCCTGAAAACTGCTCCATTGTAATACCATGTGCTCTGGATGCCATCATGTGCAAGTAGGCGAGAAATAAGTTGTGAGTTGGCTTTGGTCACGTCATCTACCAGTCTACAGCCGGAAGCCTTGAAGTTTGACCTCAGCTTCATGATTTTAGTCTTCTTTTAGTCTGAATTTAGACAACTATACTTTGGCCTACTGACCATGTAACGAACTGTGATGGGTGTGCATGATTAGATAAATCATTTGTCAATAAAGGTGCTTATTTTGTTTGTGTGTGTGTTGTTCTTTTTCTCTGTAATAATTAATTTGGAGAACCACGGGATGAGGTTTAGTGTTTATTACACAAATGTAAAATATACGCAACGCCTTCATATACACAAACTAAAACAAAGGGTTAGAATTAAATTATCGTTAAAAAAAGAACTTATTTCTGACTTAATTATCACAATGAAAGCTATAATGATCGTGTTATTTTTGTAATTGTTAAACATATTTATGTTTAAAAAGTACTATTAAAGGCTAAACGTAACAAAATAATTAATGAGAAGACTACTACATTAAGGTATCAACACATGTAAATGTATTGAAGACTGACATATAAATGATTCCTCAAATACAGTGATTCTTCAGAGTTTTTTGCAGATCCCGTCCGACCTCGAGGAATCGCGTGACCACTGTACAGTGAATGGTGCTAAGTGATAATCCAGAGTAAAGTGAGAAGACTGGCTGGGCTTATCAGGTGTGCCCTTTATTATATCATTGTTGTTTTGAGGTTTCAGGCTGATAAGACACAATTTTACTCATGTAGTGATGTCCAGCTAATTACAGCTGGAGTAGACCTCAAGTGTACAGATGCACCTGGGTAGGACCACGGGCAACAAGCAACAAGTTGGCAACAAGCCAACTGCGGGCTTCCTCAGTCATGGCAAATCTAAACTAGAAATATCACTGAAGGTGGTCATAATACCCCATCACAGTGCTTTGACAGAATCTAAAGCCTTATATCTAGCAAATTCTGAGCTGAAAAGGGCCATAATTGTGTAAAAAAATACTGGATTTTGCCCAAGGTGAATGTTGGCTTTCATTTTATTGTACCAAAAATTATCTATGATGTGTTTGATGTCGATTGCACAAGGCATTTTTGACAAATTCTATGTTGAACAGGGACCATTAATCTGTAAAAAAAATATACTTATTTTGTCAAAAATAGAGCCTTGACCTTCTGCTTTTTTAAGATAAACATGTGTTAAAATGATCCAAATCTGCCAACCTATTTATGACTTATTGATCAGACAAAGCCAAAAGACCGACCAACAGAATTATGGATGGACAGATGGACGGAAGGATGCCTGTAAACCTATAGTCCCCAAGCGTTTCACCAGTGGGTTTAACAAGTGACTATAACCACTTAACCGGGGGGGGGGGGGGGGGGGGGAGAGTACAGATATAGAAGTTAGGAACAAGTACAAAAGAAGTATATACTCTCATAAATTGTCAGAAGCTTTGCAACACGTAAATCTATACAAGATCTGTCACACTTTGCAAATGGCCCCATTGTCTGCTCTTAATGGTGCTTTACAGAGTCAGTTTTGAATTTTTCCTAGGAAATGTTCCATTCTTTTATGATGAAATAGACCCATTATGTATGTAAAATGACAATGTTTCAGATGAAATGTAGGGTGTATACAATAGATAAATTTCTAAAGGCTTTCCCTAATAGTCCAAACTATGAAAACTATTCAAAAGCCCCCCCCCGTACTAGCAGTTTAAATTAATCCATAAAGGTCACTTGGTATCCAAATAGCAGACAGGCTAAAGATTTGACTACCTGACTTTGACAACATATAACCAGCCAAGGAGTCTCATTTTTATTATCTTTGATCAGAGAAAAAAATACACTGATTTCTAATCAAGTTTCAGAGCAGGAGAGTAATTTTCAAATGGCAATGATATACTCTTTTGATTTGTTTATTGTACATGAAGTCCAAAATGGACAGAAAACCTGCCTGAAACTGATTTGATTGCTCTGGTCACCTTTATGAAGTTTCTTATCAATTCCGTAACTGATTGCTGAGATATGAGCATGATAGTATGTTGCATGCTTTAACTTTAACCAAATTTTTTTAAGTCCAAAAAGGTCTATAATTTGCATAAATTTTGTCATTACAATGTAACTGCTTAATTCCCCTCAGACCTAAGCAAATTATTAAATCAATAAGCATAGCTTGTTACTAATATATACATATTTACATGATAGTAAGTTGCATGCAAAACCTTAACCAAGGTGTATAATCAACTATATGGTACTGAGGTAATCCATCCATCATTAAATTATAATCATGGTCCTTCAAATGCAGATGCAAGTATCCATTGACTTAGAGTTGAAGGCTCTTTTGCTCTAAATCTACAAAGGCTTGCATTTCATTATAAAAATTCTCACAATTACTTAATGGAACATGATCACAATTATGGATTGATTACCTTAACACAGACATTGTTGAGTCATTTAAATAATGAAACAGTCATTAATCAGTACTGAATAATAAACAAGAGGGCCATGATGGCCCTGGATCGCTCACCTGAGTACCATTGCTACAACTGATTACAAGGTTTTTAAACAGACAAGAATTCTGATATAACTCAATCTTAAACATTTTAGCCCTGACAATACTACACACCAAATATATAAGCACTGGGCCTTATGGTTTCAGAGGAGAAACTTAGTGCGGGGTCATTTATCTCCAAAGGGCCACCATTTTGAAAATCTTGATAATGAACCATTAGATGATGCTACATACCAAATATCTAAGCTCTAGGCCTAATGGATTCATAGAAGAAGATTTTTAAAGATTTTCCTATATAACTCTATGTTAAACAAGTGACCCCTGGTGCGGGGTCATTTATCACCATAGGGCTATGATTTGTACAATCTTGGTAATAAACCATAAGATGATGCTTCATACCAAATATCTAATCTCTAGGCCTTATGGATTCATAGAAGAAGATTTTTAAAGATTTTCCTATATAACTCTATGTAAAACAAGTGACCCCTGGTGCGGGGTCATTTATCACCATAGGGCTATGATTTGTACAATCTTGGTAATGAACCATAAGATGATGCTACATACCAAATATCTAATCTCTAGGCCTAATGGATTCATAGAAGAAGATTTTTAAAGATTTTCCTATATAACTCTATGTAAAACAAGTGACCCCTGGTGCGGGGTCATTTATCATCGTAGGGCTATGATTTGTACAATCTTGGTAATGGCCCATAAGATGATGCTACATACCAAATATCTAAGCTCTAGGCCTAATGGATTCATAGAAGAAGATTTTTAAAGTTTTTTCTATATAACTCTATGTAAAACAAGTGACCCATGGTGCGGGGTCATTTATCACCATAGGGTCATGATTTGTACAATCTTGGTAATGAACCATAAGATGATGCTTCATACCAAATATCTAATCTCTAGGCCTTATGGATTCATAGAAGAAGATTTTTAAAGATTTTCCTATATAACTCTATGTAAAACAAGTGACCCCTGGTGCCGGGGCATTTATCACCGTAGGGCTATGATTTGTACAATCTTGGTAATGAACCATAAGATGATGCTACATACCAAATATCTAATCTCTAGGCCTTATGGATTCATAGAAGAAGATTTTTAAAGATTTTCCTATATAACTCTATGTAAAACAAGTGACCCCTATTGCGGGGGCATTTATCACCGTTTGGCTATGATTTGAACAATCTTGGTAATGAACCATAAGATGATGCTACATACTAAATATCTAAGCTCTAGGCCTAATGGATTCATAGAAGAAGATTTTTAAAGTTTTTCCTATATAACTCTATGTAAAACAAGTGACCCATGGTGCGGGGTCATTTATCACCATAGGGTATGATTTGTACAATCTTGGTAATGAACCATAAGATGATGCTTCATACCAAATATCTAACTCTAGGCCTTATGGATTCATAGAAGAAGATTTTTAAACATTTTCCTATATAACTCTATGTAAAACAAGTGACCCCTGGTGCGGGGGCATTTATCACCGTAGGGCTATGATTTGAACAATCTTGGTAATGAACCATTAGATGATGCTACATACGAAATATCTAAGCTCTAGGCCTAATGGATTCATAGAAGAAGATTTTTAAAGATTTTCCTATATAACTCTATGTAAAACAAGTGACCCCTGGTGCGGGGTCATTTATCACCGTAGGGCTATGATTTGTACAATCTTGGTAATGGCCCATAAGATGATGCTACATACCAAATATCTAAGCTCTAGGCCTTGCAGTTTTGCAGAAGAAGATTTTCAAAGTTTGCATTTTTAAAATCTATTTTTAGCTCCTGTGACCTACTTTTTTAACCAATCTGATTAATTTGTACAACTTTGATAGAGGGCATCATAAGGATGATTCCTGTGAAGTTTGGTCAAAATCCCTTCAGCGGTTCATGAGGAGATGTTGTTTAAAGCAAATTGTTGACGACGGACGGACGCACGCACGCACGCACGGACGACGGACAAAAGGCGATCACAATAGCTCACCATGAGCACGTTGTGCTCAGGTGAGCTAAAAACAATTAAATTGCTTCATGATCGCCATAAAATCATATATCACTTTAATATGGTGGATAAAACCTTTTCATTATTAAAAATTTAGAGCTTTCTACTATAAATATATCTCTTGTCATTGCTGAAAACTTTTCAAATCACGTATTGAAAACCAAAATAATGGTCATATTTCAATGTATGTGTCAACAGAAATAAAAACAACCGTAGTTGATGAAAATGAAAAATTTGCTAGAATAAATCATTATGAATGATTAATTAACTGTCATGCGTTTACAATGGATTCTCTGGAAATGATGTTTGCTGTAAACAAATTGCTTTTTCAGTAGAAGTTTTAGCAAATGTTTTGGAAATCTGAGTTGCAAGAAGCTGTAGGCAATGACTATAAAAGAACAATTGATTGAAGAGGAAGCATGGCGTCATATTAGCGGATATTCACTGTGCATCATACCACACATATTGCTCATGAATATTCATGTAAAAGTTTATGACTTGATGAATATTAAATGAACATGTTAAACTTATATCACTCTGAAAATGTTAAATGGTTTATGAAACAATGGATTTATCTTTACCATGCGGATGGACAAACAGACAAACAGATGGAGGGCAAACCTATAGTCCCCTCCAGTAAATGGAAGATCAGAAAATTCCATTGTTTTATAAACCATTTAAAAATCCATTCTTTCATAGACAATTAAAGTACTCAAAGTGAAATAATTTAAAATTTCACTTGTGTGTATCGTGAAAACATCAAACCTATATCATTTCTCAGTGAGATATATTCCATATTAACTCAAAACACACAAAAAACTCTCTCAATATAGTGTCTAGATTATGAAACAGAGTATATAAACATGGGAAATGTCAGATCCAGAGAGGATTGTTACTTGCTGCACTGCAGCTTATGATTATTTCTAAGTCTTCTTTATAACCACTCTTTACTGCATTATTAAAGAATAAATCTTCAGATGTAAGCCTATCTACCCTCAAAATAACAGCTCTAAATACAAATAACTGATAGAAAACATTCATAAATTTTCATCATTTGTGAAGAAAAAAAAAAGGTCTAGTCATATGTATATAACAAAGAGCTTGGATACCTGATACCTCCAAATATTGTTATCTTTTTTTTCCCAGCTGTGTGTGACAAATGTCCTGGCACATCAAAACCCTTGATGATAAAATTATGACAAATTATAACTTACCAATTCCATCAAAAAGTATCATTTAGTCAATTATATAGCAGGCAGTGTTTCTCCCCTCATATTTACAGCCAATTATCAGCTCAAACTGTCATTCAATTTAATTAACTAACATAAGGGAGTCTAATGTATGATAACTTCTGTATAATTATGAAGTGACTTCACGCCCTCCATGTCTACCAAGGTAACAAACATCTACACTTCTCTGTCAAGTGTGTACCTATACATATACCATACACAACTAAAATCACATGGGGATTCTTGTATTACGCAAAACATGTGAAAAAATGAGAATGCCTGCGCTAGTCAGAGAAAGCCAGAGTTGCGAAACAATGTTGCTTGCCACAGTTGGAATTTTCTTAAGCTTTTCAAGTTTATCTTTCCATATTCAACCTATCTCCCATATTTATCCTAATCTTTCCATATTATCCAAATCTTCCCATATTTATCTAAATCTCCCATATTTATCTTAATCTCCCATTATCTTAATATCCCATATTTATCTTAATCTCCCATATTATCTTAATCTCCAATTATCTTAATCTCCCATATTTATCTTAAACTCCCATAGTTATCCAAATCTTTCCACACTCAACCTTATCTCCCATATTTATCCTAATCTTCCAAATTTATCCAAATCTTCCCATATTTATCTTAATCTCCCATATTTATCAAAATCTTCCCACATTCATCCTAATCTCCCATATTTATCCTTATCTCCCATATTTATCCAACCTTCCCATATTTATCCTAATCTCCCATATTTATTCCTAATCTCCCATATTTATCCTTATCTCCCATATTTATCATATTTATCCAACCTTCCCATATTTATCCTAATCTTTCCAATCTCTACAGCTTACCATATTCATTCTTATATGTTTATTCAGCTTGTAATTCCAGTTTTTATCTTCCAATTTATCATCAATTGAGCAAACAAACACTCTTTGACAAATTTTACACCAGAAATTAGTTCTGATAAGGTGGTGGCCTTTCTGTTAGTTTATTTTAAGAACATGTTATTGCAATGCCAAATTCAAGAGTGTTCTTTGGAACACATGTCTGACCTGCTGAAGCATGACAGAAAAAGTGTGACAGCCAGACAGACGATGGAAAAGTGATCCCCATGTGTCACAACTGCTTACAGCAGGTAACACAAAAACTAGTTCACCTGAACCAGTGAACTTCTCCTCCTTCGAGACTTCTGGAATGACACTAGCACCGGGTAGGAGAGCCTGAGTGAAGTACGTTCGACTGGCATTAGAGCCCAGGAGACGCGTCTCTATGGCCTTTTGGACACCCTCCGTGATGGCTTCCTCGTGTAGGAAGTGGACCTCGTGCTTTGTGGGATGCACGTTCACATCAATGTTCTGTGGAGCGATCTCCAGACTGGAAAATAACAAACATTAGAGAACAAACCTTTTTTACTAGATTTTTTATACCGTTTTGCTGCTTATTATGTTCAGATTCATGCTCCATCAGTAAAAAAGCAATTATTTTTTGAGGTTATTTAACTTATTCTAGAAAAAAATAAAGAAAGAAATGAGTGGCCACTTTGATGACTTTTTGACAAAAAAAAAACAAAAAAAAAAAAAACATAAATAAAACAAGGGTCAGGACTGCCACAAAATACGCCCATCATGGTATGGGGACTCTCAGAAATAGCTCAGAGAAACAAGCTACTGTCCATAAATAAGCAAAATAATTCCAAAATCCCATTAGTTAATGATGTTAATCATAAAAAAAAAATGTTGATACATTTCTATTAATTAACTGCAAGATCTGACAACACCTCATAGGGTCTAAGGACTAGGGACAAGCAAATTTTCAAGTATGTTGTGTACAACAAGGGCCATAACTTCAAAGTCATTCACATGAGAATGCTGGATATCGAACTCAGCCAAGATATTATGGCAATGCACATGTGTGGAAAGTTTGAAGAGGATTGGGCAAACAATATTGAAGTTAGAGCCCAGACAATCACAATATCAAGTATTTTGTGTACATCAAGGGCCATAACTTCTAAGTCATTCACGCAATAATGCTGAATATCGAACTTATCCGCGATTTTATGGCCATGCACATGTGTGGAAAGTTTGAAAAGGATTGGTCTAACGGTATTGAAGTTAGAGCCCAGACAATCACAATTTCAAGTATTTTGTGTACGTCAAGGGCCATAACTTCTAAGTCATTCACGCGATAATGCTGGATATCGAACTCATCCGAGATATTATGGCCATGCACATGTGTGGAAAGTTTGAAAAGGATTGGGCAAACGGTATTGAAGTTAGAGCCCGGACAATCACAATTTCAAGTATTTTGTGTACGTCAAGGGCCATAACTTCTAAGAAATTCACGTGATAATGCTGGATATCGAACTCATCCGAGATATTATGGCCATGCACATGTGTGGAAAGTTTGAAAAGGATTGGGCAAACGGTATTGAAGTTAGAGCCCGGACAATCACAATTTCATGTATTTTGTGTACGTCAAGGGCCATAACTTCCAAGTCATTCACGCGATAATGCTGGATATCGAACTCATCCGAGATATTATGGCCATGCACATGTGTGGAAAGTTTGAAAAGGATTGGGCAAACGGTATTGAAGTTAGAGCCCGGACAACAAATGTTCCACGCCCGCCTGCCCGCCCGCCGTGAGTGTTCACATAATACGCCCCATCTTAAGATGGGCGTATAAAAAAAAAATCCATAAGCAAGTAAGTATCCAGTTTTGACGTTTCAATATTTACATGTAACCTTTTTAAAATAAGAATGGTAAATTTTCATACTCAGACTCAAGTTATGCCCATTCAATTCAAATGGGATTTGAGTTTGATACTCAAATTTGAGTCTGAGATGGTACTTAAGTATTTTTAAGAACGCCAGACCAGGTTTGTTACCTCAGATACAGGAATGGATGAGTGTTCTTGGGCAGGTAGGCCTGATATACAACGTCGATGGCTTTCTTCAGAGAGCTGGACTCTACCAACCGATCTTCAAATGTGAAATATAAAATGTATCTTTCATGATCATCGGTAAATGAATAAACCAAGGCTATCTCTAGAAGGCGATGAATAACTCCACTACACCACCAAGCAAAAGAACACAGTAAACCCTTTACTGCACTTAAAAAGGTATATGAAATCATGAATTCTTTTTTTTGCCACACAGACTGTGTAGAAACTGAACTACAGAATTGTATGAGCAAACAGTAGAGACCTTGATTAGAAAGCTCATTTCAGATGTCTGATCTGGGTCTGCTCTGTTTGCCATTGCTTCAAAAGGAGTCTATATGAAGTAAAGGGTAAAAGACAAACAGCAACTGTACCCCCAGTTTCAAAACTAAGTGGGAACAATGACCTCACGTAATAATATGAAGATATATTGAAGATATATTCAATTTCTTTCTTGTAAAACAGGCCATGTTTGGATAGAACAGGGCAACACATGATTCCTATATTGTCTCCACATCATTTTGTTGAGCGAGGACATATTAATTAAGATCCTTCTATGAATTCATACTTTTCCTAGTTGCTTTTAAATCAATCATTCACTCTTTGTTTTGATGGCTGCATTAGAGAGCCACAATAAACAATGATATCAACTTCAAAATATTGAGCTCATTGACACCATTTGACTAAATTACAGAGTTTTTCCGTATAGATCATATAGATATACATCAAATCTTGGGGAAAACACGAAGAAATGATGACACTACATGCAAAGCAATTTTCAAGTGTTCATGATGTATTTAACCCTTTCCCTCATATAGACTCATTTTGACACACTCAGTAGGTACCACATAAAGCCTGATCTGCAGAAAACCACAGTTAAACCTTACCAAATTTAATTACAAAATCCTCACTTCCAGACCACTGAGGAGCAGCGAACAGCATAAAACCTGATCAGCCTGGGAGTTACTCGCAGGCTGATCTGGTTTTATGCTGTTTGCATAGGTCTTTTCATGGTGTCCTCTATGAGGGAAAGGGTTAATAAACCTTGAATTTGTAGAAATCCAAGGAACTGTCTGATCAGGGTATCCTCTGTTTGGTTGTACAATATTGTAGCTAAGGTTCTACAGTCCGTACAGCAAAGAAAAATTCTTTTGATTCATATACCATTTAAAGTTTAGAAACTTGATATTCATCAAGTGATAATTTTGTTTGTATGTTAACATTCCACAGACAGCATCTCAGTCATTTGGAAACAATGTCTACTTGAAACAGATATAATACTGCCACACTGTAGAATCATGCTGTGAGACATATGGCATGAAACCACACCCAGTTACATTATCCTGACTGCAGGCCAACCAGCTCTGGAACAAGATTTAAATGCTGAGCATCAAGCAAGGGAGCTATACCAGTACCATTTTTAATGACTTTTGTATGTCATGGCCAGGGATCAAACCCACAACCTCCCAAATCCGGAGTGGACATTCTAACCACACAGCCACCAGAACCAATTGATAATTTTAAACATGAATATTCATGAATTCATGAATTCACTGGCTTGCCAGTGACACAAATTGTGTATAACCTATAGGTTCTAAAATCAGGAGTCAACTTACGATTAATAAACAGGAGGAAGATTCCCTTCTTCAAGGAGTAGTTGGCATTAGTAACGTAACCCTGGAGTCTGTAGGACAGTCTCTCATCATCATGCTTCACCTCCAACAGTTCTCTGGAACAAAAACATATACAACCCTTATATATCACATTACTTTCCAATCACTAAAAATGACTATTATTATGTTACTAGATGTTTTTGAACTGCAATCCGCTCATGCTATCTAAATATAGCTTCCCCCCACCCCTACCATCTGTATCAGTCCCCTATTCAACTGCAAGCTTCTAAACCAGGCAAAATACTGTTAACCAGGCAAAATACTGTTAGTAATGGCTACCAATGTACAATCCATTTATTTATTTGTTAGAGTTTAAGATCCCACCAACAGTACTTAAGTCATTGGGTGACTACAAGAGGCACATCACACCATAGACGAATGACATGATGAAACACCAGCAGTGCGTTCAGTTACGCGAACAAAAGCAAACGTTCGAGAAAATTTTGAGGGTTCGCGTTACTGAACGATTTGTTCGTCACGAACGTTCGGACCAATCGCGAACGTACTTTTGACATAGCTCACTCAGCGAACAAAATGGCGGAAAGGTAAACAAACAAGAGGCCCATGATGGCCCTAAATCGCTCACCTGAGATAAATAGGTTGACCCAAGGAACATCTGTACCAATTTATTTTAAAATCTGGCCAGTAGTTTTGAAGAAGATGATTTTTAAAGTTTTCATTTTTTTTTCTTTTTGTTGCCATGGGAACCAGAGTTCTACATGGATCAAGTTTATTTTAGCAACTTTGGTGAAGGTTGACCCAAGGATCATCCCTGCCAAGTTTAATCAAATTCTGTCCAGTGGTTTCAGAGGAGATGTTGTTTAAAGTTTTCCCTATACACATATAAGGCAAATAAGCCCCGCCCCTGGCAGCCATGTTTTTTTATGGATCGGAATAATTTTAGCAACTTTGGTAGAGGTTGACCCAAGGAACATCTGTACTAAATTATTTTGAAATCTGGCCAGTAGTTTTGAAGGAGATGATTTTTAAAGTTTTCAAATTATTTTTCTTTTTGTAGCCATGGCAACCAGAGTTCTTCATGGATCAACTTTATTTTAGCAACTTTTGTAGAGCCTCACCCACGGAACATTCCTGCCAAGTTTCATTAAATTCTGTCCAGCGGTTTCAGAGGAGATGTCGTTTAAAGCAAATTGTTGACGACGGACGACGCACGATGACGGACGAAGGGCGATCACAAAAGCTCACCTTGAGCACTTTGTGCTCAGGTGAGCTAAAAACAGACGATAATTTTGATATTTTTTAATGTCTGCAGCCATCTTGGAATTGTTCCGGAGCGTTCAATAAGCTACCCGTGATGACGAACTATCTCTGTGCGAACGTTCGCATAACTGAACGCAGGGCTGGTCACACTATTCAGACATCAGGCAAACCAGTCCTGGAACTGTCTGTACATGCTGAGTGCTAAGCAACAGATATCTAATGGATAATTTCTAATGACTTAATATGTCAGACTAGGGATCTAACCAGCAACATCCAGGTTATAAAGCAAATACTTTGACCATCTGGAAAAGGTAACTAGTGAATGGAAAGTAACACTACTAAACCCAGTTGAAGATGACAGTTCTTTTCAAATCTGAACTGGGTTCATTTTGATCCAACAATGTGTAACATACTGGTACTACTCAGTAACTTGACTTAAGTTTGGATGATGTTATTCCAACTGTTTCTGTTTGTTTGTTGGGTTTACCTCCCACTGACGATATTTCTATCATTTGGAGTCTCTGACTCTGTCTAGTGCTGCCACACTGCAGTATCACGCTGAAGACATGTGGCTTGAGACCACACGCAGTCGCATTATCCTGACACCGGGCCAACCAGTCCTGGAACTACCTTTATATGCTGAGCACCAAGCAAGGAAGCTATACAAGTACCATTTTACACAACAGTATGTCAGGGTCAGGGATCGAACACACTATCTCCCTGTTTCCCCGAGGCAGAGGCTCTAACCATTCTGCTATCGGGGACGGTCAAATCGTTTCTCTTTGTACTATTGTTTCATATGCTGTGAATACAAAATTTAACCCTTTCCCTCATAGAGGATACCATGAAAAGACCTATGCGAACAGCATAAAACCAGATCAGCCTGCGAGTAACTCGCAGGCTGATCAGGTTTTATGCTGTTCGCTGCTCCTCAGTGGTCTGGTAATGAGGATTTTACAATTAAATTTGGTAAGGTTTGAGTTTGGCTTTCTGCAGATCAGGCTTTATGTGATACCTATTGAGTGCGTCAAAATGAGTCTATATGAGGGAAAGGGTTAATGTAAGACAGTGAGTGTCAGTATTCCATACTAGACCCCCCAGATAAAGATCAGGAAACTGGCAAATAAGGAAAATAAACATATTACTTCTGATAAAAGTTTACTGAAAATCGGATCATGTATCAAATAGGTGAACATCTGTTTGGACTAATGGGTTCCTTTTCCCAAAAACCCAAAATCAAGTTTGAGAAATGTGGGCTGAAGAGTTCTAAACTTATTGATCAAAAATCAATATTGATCAATTTTTCACATTCAAGGTCACTTTGCGGAGATGCTGTGCCTAACATGTCGCAGTTTATGATATAACGACTCTTAATACATCAATCTCTGTCTGCAAACTCTGCTTGCAGGAGGTATAATACACTCAATATACGTTATCAGGACCTGTTCGTCTATCTGTCTAATTCAACTGGGTTTCTGAAAGACATTGATTTTTCTGTCAACTTTCTCCCATATCCTATCCTGACAATCTATCAATTCAGGGAAAAAAAAAAGTTATTTCGTTAAATATTCATTTGTTATCAATCAATTTGTTGAGTTAAAAAAACTACAAACCATTGAAAGTGTCAACTAAATTATTCCTTAAATGACCGCTTGTCACATTTAATTTATTAATGACCAATTTAAAACTAGAAATAATCCAACAGAATAATCAATTTTTGTAGATGATTTATATTTTCCAGATGAAAAACTCATTCAACAGAAGTCAATTATATATAGGGTTCTATAGAGAGCAAAAGTTTATTTTCTGGCTCTGACAAAACATTGTAAGCAATTAAATATCTGAAGTATACAAAGGCTAGAAATATTACTGACAGTTATTTAAACTCAACATAGAAGTAATGCTTTGACACAATTAAAAAGCCTCATACAAAATTTCATTTGAAAACCAAATTACACTGAACAATCTCAAAAACTAAAGGAGTTGTTTGCTGTCACAAGCTCTATATATCATACATGTAGAAAAAGATTTTAAGGGCTCCACTTCTAACAATCATTAATAAGCAAGCTTGATATTTAATATATATATATAACATCATTAAAAACTTTCTGCCATGGTGACTACACATGCTAAGTTTCAGGATAATGTGACTGGGTGTGGTATCATGCAACATGTCTATGGCGTAATACTGCAGTATGGTAGTGCTATATCTGTCTCAAGTAGACATAGTCTTCAAAGGACATGATTACACCCAATAAACTAACAATTTTGAACTGCAAAAGTCAGTTTTATTACCTAAAATGTAAAATAGTAATGATACTGAAATTCATTATGGTATAAGTATTAATAGTTAATTACAGTTGGCCAAGCTTTGTACAATTATATTCTAATTCACAATGTGTATCAGTGACCTATATATAGGTCAGCAGATTATTCCTGAAACAAGGCTGTAGTAGGTTCTGAAGATGGTTGCATTAAATCTCTGCCCAAAGACCTGTTAAACAAGGATTGGCAAATAGGCTTGATTTCACAAAAGCATATAACAAATTGTCCAATGCTCGGAAGTCACAGTTTCAAATATCTCCTTTTCTATTGGAGATATGTGAAAGTAAATTGTATCTTACAAGAAAACATTATATTACCATCAAGATGATGCATGAAGAGATAAAAGCGTTTCATGTAAAATTGAAAAGTATCTGCATGATTGTAACTATGTAAAATGTGTTGTTCTTTGCTGCACTGGTTGAATATAAATCATAATTTAACTTCTTTTTAAAAAATATATCAAACTGAAATTAATTCCTTGCAGTAGAGAAACGATTATTTCATAATATGGTTACATTTTCCTCTGTGATTAATAATTTCCCATATATTTTTTAAAGTTTGCAATATTCGATGATCTGTTGTGTACCTAAACAGTATTTTCTACTGGCTTTTACAGGAATTTCCCATCTCTTTTTTATATGCCTTTGCTCTGTCTCAACATGGGAATGAGAGACACAACAGCATTATCAACTGTTTTAATTGTAGAAGGTATCATGATCGGGCATTCTTTGGAGCACTTTCCGACCTAGTTCTCTACATCACACCTGGGGCTCTTTAAATACAGGGGTAAAGAGACACTGATATCACTGATGAAAACATGATAAAATGTCAAACAAGAACTATTAATGAAGATGATGAATATACCTAGATACTGCTTTGTTACTGTAACCATGTGAGAGATAGACTTGACACAGTTGAAGGATAAAAATAAACACACACACACATGCAGCCAAAAACATTTAATAAATATAACAAAGGGCAATAACTCAATGAAGATTAAGCCAATCATGATGCACCAAGACTACCAGAATCTAACCAAAAGCATCTGAGAAACAGAGCTGATAAAATATATACAAGAAATGAGACAAAATGCACCATGCCTTAGGTTTGGCACTTTTAACTATTGTGAGGCTGTCTGATCAACGGAAGCTGAGATATAGCGTGGACAAATCTCGTCTACAGATGGACAGACCGACCAACCGATGTGAGTCCTGTATAGCTCCCATATACTTATATCTGAAGATGTAATGAACCGTGCCTATTTTAAAAGAAGGTTTCAAATATGAACGTATTTCTGAAACAGTTTCTAAATAACAAATACATGTATAGCAAATTTAGGAAATAAGCATCATTGCATATGAAAGGGTCAAAGGTTTGTCCATAATTATATGTGAAAGAATCAAGCCAACTTTTCCAAGTAAGGAAGCTATACCAGTACTATTTTTATTACAACTGTTGTATGTAACAGCCAAGGGTCCCCTGCATTACAGGACAAGCACTTGAACCACCCAGCCTTCAAGACCAAGCTCAAATTCCACCAACATTACTTAGCGCTAAGAAATACTTAAATACTTAATTAGAGGCAAATTTCATCATTTTTGATTCTCTAAATAAAATACCCAAATATTTCATATCTCAGCAAATATGGCGAATCATAAAGGTAATAATGTATGTCAAGTTAGTAATATGAGTGAATATTTTGTATCAAATATTTAGGTACTTTTATTAGAGAAACAAAAATGATAAAATATGCCCCTTAAGTATTTAAGTAATACTTAGCGCTAATTATTGTTGGCTGAATTCGAGCTAGCTCAAATTAACAAGCATCATATCAAATATTGTAGAACCTCATCAAACATTACGCATTGTCACTTCTTTCTTCTTTTGGATCTGTTTTTTTTTTTTTTTTATTATTATCTTAATTACAACTACAGCTATCATGGATGGTGGTGTTTGTCTGTTTGTTTGTTGGGTTTAAAGTCCCACCAACATGTGGCATTAAGATACCACACCCAGTCACATTATCCTGAAACTAGGCCAACCAGTCATGGAACTACCCATATGTGCTAAGCACCAAGCAAGGGAGTTATATCAGTACCAATTTTTATGACTTTGGTATGTTACAACGCCTCTGGTTCCTGGGCAGGCGCTCTAACCACTCAGCCACTGTGACTGGTCCAAGGTGATAAATTTCCTCTTTGGTATAGGAAATTTTTTGTTAAGTCGGACGTAGATGCAACATGACAGCATTAAAGGAGCCAACATGAAGGATTCCTGAATAGCTCTTCTTCACTTTGTGAAATTGGAGTAGGGTACAACATTGAATCAGAATTTCGTGATTTCATCTTCTTGCTACATTTAACTCTACAGCTAAAAATTAGTTTAAGACAGTTAACTGGTTTAACAAGGTCCACAACATAGTCTTTCTTAGCTTTAACCCTTTCCCTCATAGAGGATACCATGAAAAGACCTATGCAAACAGCATAAAACCAGATCAGCCTGCGAGGAACTCGCAGGCTGATCAGGTTTTATGCTGTTTGCTGCTCCTCAGTGGTCTGGAAATGAGGATTTTGTAATTAAATTTGGTTAGGTTTAACAGTGGTTTTCTGCAGATCAGGCTTTATATGGTACCTATTGAGTGCGTCAAAATGAGTCTATATGAGGGAAAGGGTTAAAGTACACCAAAGGAGAAATAATAAATCTTGTCACACTAAAGGTGTTACTACGAAACTTCTAAATGAAGTGATCGGCCAAACCTCCAAAAGTACTACTCTGTCATTTTCTTTGATACACCACCATTATATCGGTATTGTCGTGTGGTTTCCCTCATCAGTGTTTCTTTCAAGGAGACATAAAATTCCAGAGGACCATACTGGTTACATCCACTCAATTAGCCATGTTACAGTTACTAAGGTCAGAGAGAAACGTTTAACTATCTTGAAAAACTGGCTTCTTATAGAACATTTTTATTGCTCTACTTTTAATGATGTTGATTAATCACTAATACCACTATCATTACTCTTTTTCTAAGTGCAATAAATGCTGATTATCATGAAGCATTTTAAAGAAATAAGATGATAGGCAATTTGATATCATTAGTTACATACACAATTAACTGTTGGCTTTATTTAACCCTTTCCCTCATATATACTCATTTTGACGCCCTCAATAGGTATCACATAAAGCCTGATCTGCAGAAAACCACAGTTAAACCTTACCAAATTTAATTACAAAATCCTCATTTCCAGACCACTGAGGAGCAGCGAACAGCATAAAACCTGATCAGCCTGCGAGTTACTCGCAGGCTGATCTGGTTTTATGCTGTTCGCATGGGTCTTTTCATGGTGTCCTCTATGAGGGAAAGGGTTAAGTGAAAGAGTTAAGTGAATACCGGTAGTAAGACAAGAAGATGTTAAAACAACAAAGCTTGTCGAGAATACCACTTTCGCGGCGAGCTACAGTCACCAAAATAAAAGCAGCTAAAAACCCTTTCAGTTTCTTCTTTTCCTAAGTTAAAAAGTTGTTTTTCCAACTTAACTATTTTGTCTCAACTATCATCATTCTAAATGCTGGACAGCTTGTGGGTATGTACACATACACACTATAAAAACTGAAGATACTACCCAAACCATTAATTTTCAATGTATTATATATTATATTCACATCCACATCAATCCAAAGTCACAAGGTAAAAATCTTGAATTTGGAAAATATCATTTCCACAAGCTAACGTAAACAAGATGTTTTGGGAAATTTTAAGTTGAAAAGGAGCCATAACTGTGTCAAAAATTTATGCATTTTGCTAAAAATCGAACATGACCTTCATTTTATCATGATAAACATATGGACCAAACACTATTCAAATATGTTGACCTGTTTGGGAGTTTCCGTGTGTTAAAGTTTTTTTTGTTTTTTGTTTTTTAGGTTTTAGAACCTTGAATTTTAATTTTTAAATTCTAAGTGAAAAGGGTCGTAACTGTGTTGAAAATTTACAGATTTTGCCCAAAATCGAACTTCACCTTCATTTTATTAGGACTAACATGTGTACTTGACCTTCATTTTATTAGGACTAACATGTCTACCAAAGTACTAAAATTATTTAAATCTGTCAACCCCTTCCAGAGTTATTGTGCAGAAACTAAAGTTTCACGACACCCACCAAACGACATGCCCCAAACCAATAGCTCTCCGAGGACTTCATCCCAGCAAGCTAAAAAGCTAGTAAAAAAAGGAATATTGTTGTCATTCAAACATTCAAAATGTATTTACCCTTTACATCATGAATATTCATGTACACACTTGTGATATGATGAATATTAATTAACTGAACTTTAAATGATATATGAATCAATGGATTTTCTTTGCACTGCAGTCTCTATAGAATTTGACCTATAATATTGTACAGTCGACATTGTATTAATAGACTGCTCAAGGGACTGCCAAAAAGTGGTCGCTTAATGAAATGGTCTCTTAATAGTTTATTTTTTTGTAATCCTGGCAAACAAGTCTTACATGTACAAACTGAAAGCTAAATTGTATCATAACGTTATGTTATATTACAACATGAATATGATGTAAGCTACAAAATGTTTTGTTGTTTTAAATTATAAACATGATTATTTTTTGTCATTACTTTCGATTTTTAACCTTTTTATGTTGGAATAATACATTGGTCCACTGGCTGAGGCATACATTTCGTGTTCGGTGGGAAAACGTAACATTTGACATCAAATTCATGGATGCATTCCGACATTTTTAAGAAACAATACATTTATTAGTTAGCAATGAGCTTCCCTTATGTCTCTAACATAAATCCCGAAACCCCCAATAGATTTATTTCCAACTTGCGCCCTGGTCGAGTATCATAAGACGCAATGTATATACGTATAGGTACGAATAATTATTGGTACGGATTGCATCCGGAAATATTAATTTACCTTATTCCAAAATATTGTATTACCAAAGTCCGAAGCATTCGGAGGGATGGTTACATCTTTGTTATACTTTGTAACTGTTGAAACGGGACCCAGGAACTATATTTAGAATTTAGTTGCACATAGTGCAGTCATGCGTGGTCAAAACAAATTGGTTTCAAGTGAGCACTTATGATTGGGATAATTGTTTGTTTGTACAGATGTGTTAAAGATAATACACATGTTCCAGCATACTCGATAATTAGCAACGTGCAAAAATGTCTGAAGGGAATCAAACACGGTCGCTCAAAAAAGTTAATTTTGCGCATAATCTTACGTGCTGGGACTTGGTTTATGTGGTGCTAGTCGCATAATAAAAAAGTCTTTAATGGGATAAAATTATATAGTAAAAACTTTAGGGCGGATTTCTAAAGGTTGTTTAATAAAAAAGTTGCTTAATACAGGTGGTCACATGTACGATGTTGACTGTAAGAGCAAACAGATGGGACCCTGATCAAACAGCTCCTATAGTAGGACAGATTTTTTTAAAGTCAAATAATAATAATAATAATAATAATAATAATAATTTCCTTATCACAAAAAATGACAGCCTTAAAAATCTCATTTCTTTTCATTTTTTTTTTTTTTTCATTTTTTTATGCAGAATTCTCAATATCTCAATCAGTTTCATGTTGATCTAAAATTTAAAATCCTAAAGAGGTTTAATCATGTGATGTGATAGTAAAACTTTCAAACAAATTGACCATTTGAGCATGTCAAGCAAAACCCAAGATCAACATGACCCAACATTTCAGGAGACCTTCCTAGGTGAAAGTGACCTGACAATAACAAGATACAAACAGAAACCATTAAAATAGCCAATGTCTGATGTCACATTGATGGTTATAAAGCTGCTGATGTGCCTAATGAAGACTTTTATTGAATTTTTGAGCAATTTACAGCCATGAAAAGATGTCTGCTTTGCTAGGAGAGGTGTTAAATAAATAGTGGTTATCAAGGTGATAAATACAGCCCCCCAACTATTTGTTCACAAAAAAAATCCTTTTTTCTATTTTAAGAACATTATGACCTTGACCTCATTTATTCAAAATACAATCCCATGCTACCACTTGTGACATGTAAGTGCTGTTTCAGGATTCACACCACAAATACCTACATGGCTATCATTTCCAGTTTTCTATTTTTAGGAATAAAAACCTTGAACTAGAGTTGCATCATCTGTTCCTAATGACCTCAAAGATAATATCAAACCCTGGTCTAATCTGGTGATCATAATACACCCAAGTTTCATAATATTCCAAATGTTACAGGTACAGAAAACAGTACCAACTTTTCTTTACAAGATTATATGCAAAAGAAAACCATTTTTAAATAAATTTTCTATGGACATAGATTTTTCTTCTTCTTCAATAATAAAATAAATATGATTATGCTTTTAGGTAAGGAAGGTCTTCAGACATAAAAAAGACAATATTATTTATACTGGTCAATTAATCAGCTTACTCTACACTTTATTAATCTAATAATGTTTACTGTAAATGAACACAACATTCAAAAAGACCTGGCATTTCTCTGCAAAATGATACCAGACTTAGATGAACATTGCTGTCACTGTTAATTAAACAGCCGAAGAAAGACACACAACAGTTCTCTAAAATCTTCATATCAGCAAAAAGAAAAAAATATTGTACGGAAATATTTCTGGGATTCAGTTCCAGACCCAATGCAATCTAAAGATTTTATGTGTAGACAATTTGACTGGCAGTGTTTCTCTCCAACTTTATATAAATATCCAAGATGAAAAGAAAATAATGTGTCATTTTTTTTTTTATTTGTGGAAGCCATTTCAAGTTCAATAGCTAGACAAGTGTGTGGATGGACAGCATTTCTCTGTATTGAGATAAAATATCTTTTCCTCTTATAAACATTATTTATCAAATTCATTGAAACATTTTATCTTAATATGAAAAACTAGAAATGTGCCCAGAGACTGGAAAAGGAGGGGCCCCAGTGCTATAGTCACATTTAAATGGAAAATGTCGCATTGAAATTTTCAGAGACGTCATATCAAAATGATAAATGTCACAGATTTTTGCAAAAAAAATGCAAAAATAACAACAACAAACATGCAAAATGTCCCATTGAAAAATAAGGAAATGCGTCTGTGTGACACTGATGCCCAGCTAGCATATGTTTATACCTTGATGTACTTTTGTATTAAGTTTCATCTTCAACCAGAGTTCTACATGGATCAAGTTTATTTTAGCAAGTTTTGTGAAGGTTCACCCAAGGATCATCCCTGCCAAGTCTAGTCAAATTCTGTCCTGTGGTTTCAGAGGAGATATTGTTTAAAGTTTTCAATGTATACATTTAAGGCAAATTAACCCCACCCCGTGGTCCATGTTTTTTTATGGATCAGAATAATTTTAGCAATCTTGGTTGAGGGTTGCCCAGGGAACATCTGTACAAAAACATTTTGAAATATGGTCAGTAGTTTTGAAGGAGATGGTTTTTAAAGTTTTCATTTTTTTTTCTTTCTGATGCCATGGCAACCAGAGTTCTACCTAGACAAAGTTTATTTTAGCAACTTTTTTGAAGGTTTACCAAAGGATCATCTCTGCAAAGTTTAATTAAATTCTGTACAAAATATTCTGTACAACGGTTTCAGAGAAGATGTTGTTTAAAGCAAATTACTGATGACACACGACTGACGATGGATGCAGGGTCATCAAAAAAGCTCATCCTGAGCACATTGTGACATGAACGAACAGACCAACACACAGACCGAAAATTTATGTCCCCCCCCCCCCCCCCCCCCAACTTGGCAAGGGTATAAAAATTACTTTCCAGTCACTATGTGTCCACTGGACACAGATGCCCCAACTTTGAATTATCTACACTATGTCAGGGGGCAATAACTCTGCCATGACTCAATTGAATCTGAAACAAAACGGCTCCCATTTGGTAAATATTCCTGTGCAGATAAAAGACTGGCTCATTTAGTTTTTGAGAAATCACAACAAAAGAGTTTGTGAAAGGTGGAAGGATGGACAGAACTATATCCACTTCTTTAGACAGGGGCTCCTTGGCACAAAACAGACCCAGATTAACCCTTTCCCTCATATAGACTCATTTTGACGCACTCAATAGGTATCACATAAAGCCTGATCTGCAGAAAACCACAGTTAAACCTTACCAAATTTAATTACAAAATCCTCATTTCCAGACCACTGAGGAGCAGCAAACAGCATAAAACCTGATCAGCCTGTGAGTTACTCGCAGGCTGATCTGGTTTTATGCTGTTCGCATAGATCTTTTCATGGTGTCCTCTATGAGGGAAAGGGTTAAAGTTCAGTAAATCAATTCATCATGTTATCAATTTGTATAGGAATATCCATAAATAAATTGAGGGGTGAGAGTGAAACTAGGCTAAGTGCATATATTTATATAAGCACTTAGCCTAGTTTTGCTTACACCCCTCGAAATGGTTAAATGCATGTTAACTTTCTAATAATATTGAAAATGACAAAACCCTTGAAGGACATTTAATTGAGAGAAAAATCACACAATTTTTCTATCACCATTCATACCTCATAACAAATACATAATCTAATAGAAAAAGACATCCTAATGAAAACACTGTAAATCAGGACTAGTAACAATTTTTTGCACAATCATTGGAATACGTATACATCATTTACACACATTCAAGCATGTCACTTAACTGTCAACGTCTGACGTCCTGGTTGTCTATGTTGCCTAAAAATAGCATACCTAATGATAATATCTGTCCTTAATGACGGTCAAAACTGCCCACACATGTACTTGGGCCATCATGTATATGGCTTTCTTGACCATCACCTGTACAGTGCATAATCATAAAACGTGGAGAAAGGTTGAATTAATGGGCAATCACATTTAAAAATAGTCATAACAATCTCTATTTCTCCATCGATTCGGGATATACATACAGTCAAACCCCTAGTAGCAGCCACATGTACTAAGCAGTCAACCTGTATTTAGTGGTCAATTACAATATTACCAAACTTAAGATTTCTGTTATTTATTTAAACTTCACTTAGCGGTCACCCCTGTTAAGCGGCCATTTTCTCTTGTTCACTTGACTGACTGCTTCAGACATGTTTGACTGTATTTATATTAGTGTCTTAGCTAAGATTTTTTTTCCAAATAAGGGTCATGTGACCGCTAAATATATAAAGAAACAAAGGTTAAAAAATTTGGGGGTCATTGAGACAATTTAGGGGTCAAAATAGGAAAATGTGCATCAAGGGTGTAAAATTCCTAGAATTGTCACTAACCTTTTCCCAAATTTGAGATAGTAAAATAAAGAAAATTCCAAAAATAAAAAAAATCTAATCTTCCATCGCCACTACTAGCAGGTAAGTGGAGTTTTACATCCCTGTAAGTTATGAAAATTCCTGCATATGAGATCTCAAAAAACCTGAAACTAACTGTATTTCTGCTAGAATATTCTAATTAGAACTATCACTAAAGGTCATAATTACTTTGGCATTGGACAAGGTCTTCATGCTGGGGGAGTGCAGGATGGGACAGGACGGGCCGTTACATAACGAGCGTGATTCCGCTACACACTTCGCAAAGCAGGGATAAAATAACTGCATTTATGCTAAAATTTAAATAATTTCCAGGGGTGTAAATTTCCACCCACCCTGGCCAATAAAAAATAGTGCAGGGCGAATGAAAAATCAAAACATTTATTGAAAATTTCATGAATTTACTATATCAAATTTTGGAAGGGTTGGCAGGGCAATTGAAATTTTTAGGATTTTTACGCCCGATTTTCTACCTGGACTGACTGATTGATTAATTAATTAACTATTTTGGTACGAATGTCAATTTCCTGCAGTGTACGTCAGAAAATACACCCAATCTGCAAACTCACCACACCTTACCAGAAGGACTGAGTTACAATTATTTCAGTTTTTTTTTTCACAATTGTTTTGATGCATTGGCAAACAAAGTAGACCAGATCAAATAGCTCCTTCCAAGAACTATCTGATCAGGATCACTTATGGTTGCTCATAAAATTGTAGTCCAGATTCTACAGTACGCATGTCAAAGAAAGATCAACTGTTTCATATTAATATAAAACTTAAAAGTTCTGTATCAAGTCATAAATTTGTGCATGAATATTCATGAGATATAGGGTTAATGGCAGCCTGTTTCCCAAACCCTCTCTTTTAGAATGAACCAGCACTGGAGACGACTCATTGGCAGATAGGCTTGAGGCTGTCTCACAGCAGGACCGTTCATTTTTCATTTTCCTTCCATGATATTTCATTTATTAACCAAATAAAATCTATAGCTATCACTGAAGGTAATTAATACCCCTGCAAAATGCTTTGATACAGGAGAAGCCAGACTCAAGGCAGAGCATAGATAAGAACCTGTATATATAGTATATTGGTTATGATACACTGTAGTAAGTAAATAATAAGTAAGTAAAGTCTTTATTTAAAGTGGATAGAGAGTCAGTTATGGTGTGGCACAGTAGTTTAAAAGTGTAGAGTTATGGTTCTTGGACACTGCATTTCTCCTAGTCGCCATTTGTTTACATTTTAAGTTTCAAGTCAATACCATGTATTATGTTCGGAACAAGAAAAAAAAAGAATTTAACAAAGGGAGATAATTACAAAATGGGACTAGAAGAGTTAGTTGAACTGAATAAGAAATGTTGAAGAAGTTTGGTCACAAGATATTTAGGGTCAAATCAGGGGCAATAACTCTGTAATCCTTGAGATAACTTAAATGAAATTTATGTCACACACCTCTCCTGCACCTGATTATCAATGCACATACAAAATTTGAACTGAACTGGTTAAGAAATGTAGAAGAAGTTCGCATCACAAGTTTTTGGGATGGATGGATAAACTTACAGACTGACAAACAAACAGACTGACTCCTATATACCCCCTCTCAAACTTTGTGTGTGGGGGTATAATTATCAATATCTTGCTTTTATCAAAATTATAGCCTGGTTTCTGATATGTCTACAGCAAGTAGATGTCTCGAAAGCAATATGATATATTGCAATCTTGAATCCTAAGACATTGAAAATTTTGCTTCTTGAATCAAAACCGCACACCTTACAAAGGCAAATCTGTTAAAATTCCACATCATTGCATGTACTTTAAGTTGTTTACATATGAGTGTTGGATTACTATGAAATGAATGCATTAATACTGTCAAAACATGTTGTGCAATATTGGATGATTTTCACAACAGTGGGCAAAATCATAGGGACCATAATGTTTACATCCTATCTTTCTACTTTCTGCCATCATGGCCCTAGATCGCTCACCAGAGTACATAAGCTAATTTAAAGCCATTTAAATCATTTTATATTACTACTTCCAAGAGCAACCAGATTCATGTTTCAGATACACAAGATTTCTTAAGTTAGTCAATCATCCAGAGGCCATGTTTCTCATGGGATCAACTTTATTTTAGCAATTATGGTAAACAGCCATGAAGTGACCATTTGTTTTAAATGAATTAAATTCTGGCCATTAAGCTTCATAGAATCAGAATTTTTATTTTTTTTTATATATAGAATATATAAGGAAACTAACTGACCCCCTAAGGGCCTCATTTTTCAAAGGATCAACTTTATTTTAGCAATTATGGTAGACAGTTATGAGATGATCATTTGTGCTTAATGAAATTATATTCTGGCCACTGGCTTCATAGAAGAACAATTATGAATTTTTCCATATAGAGTATTTAAGGATATTAGCCAATCCCCCAGGGGCCTCATTTTGCAAGGGATCAATTTTTATTTTATCAATTATGGTAGAGATTTATGGTGTGACCATTTGAAGCCACAGGAAATTTAATTATGACCATTGGTTTCAGAGAAGATTTTTGAAGTTTTTAAAGTAAAATTCTGTTGGGTTACCATGGCAACCTGAGTTCAACATGGATCAAGTTTATTTTTACAACTTTTGTGAAGGGCCACCCAAGGATTATTCATGCAAAGTTTCATAAATTTCTATCCAGTGGTTTCAGAGGAGATGTCATTTAAAGCAAATTGTTGACGACAGACAACAGACACACGGTGATCACAATAGCTCACATGTTGTGCTCTTGTGACTAAAAGAGCACTGTTATTGCATAAAATGTCCTGGTGCAATTTTATCAATTCAAGGGCTATAACTCTGGAGTATCTGGAACATTCAGACTGGTTATTGAACTTGACCCAGATATTGTGTCCATACATATAGTGACCAAGTTTTGTAAAGATCAATTCATGTTTGTTCGAGGTAGAGAGTGGACAACCTGAGCAGACACTGTCTGCCCAGTCGCTGCAGGTGAATCCATGATACATCCCGTCATTTGAATAGTTTGTTATTAAAGATACATGAAAGTATGTTTTATACAACAGATTTTCATGTGCACAGAGATCAGGTGGTGGTTGGAACAGTACATAGGCATGTTGGCTACACGACAATTTCCAGCCACGTAGTTAGTACTAAAAACAAATATATACCAAGACCCAAGTTATCCATTGTACAAAGTTTGATCTATCAACAGACTGAAACATTAGTATTTCTCTCAGAACTGTAGCTTCACATAGAAATGCTCGAATACGATTGCTGAACAATTCCCTAGCTGCCATCTAAGCTCCATATTTTTTCAATACAAACTTAATGACAGGGATCACACAATGCCTTCTGGAGTGATATTGATAAAACCTGACCCCCCAGGTTGCAACATAATTGGTAATTAATGGACTGATAAGAATGCTATTTCATACTGCAACATGCAGATAATGTTTGTACTCAATTCTAAAGCGATGCATTTCAGTCCCCCATGACTGCTAAAAAAAAAATGTATGAAATGACAGAATTTTAAATACAGATCAGAACTTTTTTTAATGTCATTACCAAATAACTATACCTTTAGGTGAAAAATCTGTAATTATGTAATATTTCACAAAGTGACTCAAAATTAAAGTTCATTTAAAACTATCACTGATGGTGATGAATAGCCCATCAAAACAAATATGTCAGTTTATAAGGCTAATAAACAAATATGTCAGTTTATAAAGGCTAATAAACAAATATGTCAGTTTATAAAGGCTAATAAACAAATATGTCAGTTTATAAAGGCTAATAAAGCTCTCCATTCCAGCTTCCTATTTTTAGCAAGTCCTGAATGCATGATTAATACAAAATAATTAAGAGTAAAAACTTTTTTTTTCTTTCTTTTTCTTCATTTCCAAACATAGAATCATAAGTGAAATTTAAGGGAAATATACTTTACATTCTGACAAAGCTCAATACTCATTTGCTTGGAATTATGTATTAATTGTTAAGTTTATTCATCATGACAGACAGACTGCAGAATTTCTGACAAGAGTTCTGCATGGATCAAGTCTATTTTAGCAACTTTTGAGAGGGGCCACCCTAGGGTCATTCATGCAAAGTTCTACCCAGTTGTTTCAGAGGAGATGTTGTTTAAACCAAATAGTTAACGACACACAACGGCATATGACCGACGCAGCTAACATCTCACTTTGAGCATGTTGTACTCCCAGAGCTATCACTGAAGGTGATTAAGACAATATAAAAAATTATCAAATGTTTTGTAAAACATGACAAGATGGGGCTTGGTAGATGTTTCCTTAAAAGCCCCTCACACTTTGCAAAGCAGAGGTGTTAAAGTAACAAATAGAAATGAAATCAAACTGTCTACTGGTTGCAGAGATGCTGATTCAAACTTTTCTTCAGGTTGACATGATATCCAGACTCCCTGAAGGATCATATCTAACACTCTGTTGCATAATAAACCAGCACAAGTGAGGGATCATCTGGAAGTAATTGGCAACTTTCTCACTTAAATCAAGAATTGAGAAATTTTGAAAAATTGCTGTGGTCAAACCATGTCTCGTAATGACCTTATACTTTATCAATCCTGTCACCAAGGCTTGCAAGGAATAATATTCTTAAACCATTTACCTCTTGAATATTCAGGTTCATATATGTACAATTTGACAAATATCAAATAACTGAATTTTGAATGGAAACAATGATTTTTTTTGCCATGCACATTGTGCAGAGTCCATTTCTGAGCTAAAATATTGTATGAGCAAATAGAGGACACCCTGGAAGGAGCTGTCTGATCTGGGTTTGCTCTGTTTGCCAAGGTATCAAAATGAGACTATGAGACAAAAAGTCTATTTGACAAAAAAACAATCTGCATACAAGAAGAATTTGCATACAAGAAAAAAATGTTTTGCACAGGTGAGCTAAAAAGATAAACAAGAGCACCACATGCAGATGCCAACACTTGTCTGTTAGAATTTTTTCAAAAAAGGGGGAGATATATCAGGTCAAAATGAACCAAAGAATCACAGCCTTTGATGAGAATGTAGCCCTCGAGATAGTGAACAAGTATATAAAGTTTGATGACAGTTTAATAGTATTGAAGTTATGGCCATGGTTTAAGTTTTTTACGACAACAACAACGCCAACAACACAGACAACACAAGAGTAATAATAACAATATCTTGACTTTTTTCTTTGAAAAACATTTGAGTAAAAATTATCGACAGAAGAATCATCCACTTCATATAACGCGACAATGCTTGGTATCAGACATTTCTTTCACGCTGCCAAGTATGTATTTTCTTTATTTCCTGCGCACAGTTTCTATGACCTGAGTGCAATTTCTTCCCCTCTTCAGTTTGTGGCCAGTTTATCCCTGGCCTGCAATCATGTCTACATATTGAAGTTCATGACTGGACATCAATAAATAGAAGAGTTCTGAGAAAATGAAACAATCTAGACCTATGTTTTAATGATTTTCTCGACTGACATTGTTTGTATAATTCTATGCCTCATGCATGAACATTTCTTCAGTCATTTGGAGACTATGTGTACTTCAAACATATACAGTAAAGCAATTTGTAAGTTCTTCACCTTGTAGATCCAGTTATCTTCGCTTTTCAAAGTAAACTCCCTTCATTCTCTCATTATATACAATGTAAAAATGTGGATATACAGTCAGATCTCAGTTATCCAAAGTTGTTGGGACCAATGTTTCACTTTGAATAAAGCATCTGTTTGAATAACCCGTAATGGTCAAAATGTTACACTTAAATGTTTGTATTTAGTGGTATTTTGTGAAGATATGTGTTTTAATTTGTGTTATAATTATAACAAATACTGATTTTAACTGTAAATGGTAATTCATGTTTGTTTTATGAAATAGGTTTTAAACAAATATGCTTTTATTTTTGTATTAAGTACCTAGCTTACTTGTTGGCCATTATCCCCTATTTCTCTACATCGATCGCTATGTATTTATTTCAAGTGAACCAAATATATAATGAAAAGGAAATTGAAGCTTATCTGGATATTCATCTAATGCTGGGTCCATTCTTATTTTGTTCAACTTAGATATCGCCTGCTTTAATCTTGGAAACCATTCTCAAAGAGAGATGACTATGATAAAATCAGTCCACATTTATACCCATCCTCCTGTAAGTTTGATTTAACAGCAAACACAGTGAATACCAACTCTTCCTTAATTTCTTTAATTAGTGCATAATTCTATTAATTTTACTGTAAATCACATTGTAATCAATTTATGGTGACCTTCAATTGATTACCAATCAAAATAATATTCAAATTAATGCGCACTGTGCTGAAGACATTATAGTGACTTCCCTTTCACAGTTTGGCAGATAAAGTCGTGAAAACACAATAGCTGATCAGCACATGGCAGACAGGTTTTGATAGAGCAGGTGAAAAAACTATACACTAGGGGCCCAACTTTTCTTTCTATAAAGGGTTATGTGTGAATAAACCAAACAAATAAAGGTTTGCATTTCATAGGAACTTATATAAGGAAACAAGGGTCAGGACTGCCACAAAATACGCCCATCACAGTATGGGGACTCTCAGAAATAGCTCAGAGAAACAAACTATTGTCTCCTAAATCCCATTAGTTAATGAATGTTACTTATTAAAACAATCATGTTGAAAGTTTGAAAAGGATTGGTCCAACGGTATTGAAGTTAGAGCCAAGACAATCACAATTTCAAGTATTTTGTGTACGTCAAGGGCCATAACTTCTAAGTCATTCACGCGATAATGCTGGATATTGAACTCATCCGCGATATTATGGCCATGCACATGTGTGAAAACTTTGAAAAGAAATGGGCAAACTGTATTGAAGTTAGAGCCCAGACAATCACAATTTCAAGTATTTTGTGTACGTCAAGGGCCATAACTTTTAAGTCTTTCACGCGATAATGCTGGATATCGAACTCATCCGTGATATTATGGCCATGCACATGTGTGAAAAGTTTGAAAAGGATTGGGCTAACGGTATTGAAGTTAGAGCCCGGACAACAAATGTTCCACGCCCGCCCGCCCGCCGTGAGTGTTCACATAATACGCCCCATCTTAAGATGGGCGTATAAATCGGGACTAAAGGTTAGGTTTGAAAAAAGGGTGCGCTTGGGATACCGGACAATCGAGATCTGACTGTATAGACAAGTCGCATGTAAAATTACCTTGACACTAACCATGAGACCAGCTGTGAATTCAGTATGCCAAATTGTATGCATATGTTCACTTACAGCCAGCTATGAAATTGTCTAAGGCCATATACCATGCTGTTCACGTGCAATTTCTGCTGTAAAGTATATGCGGACATCATGATTTGTGACACTAAGACAGCTTCATAGCTGGCTGTAAGGGAACATATGCAAACAGTTTGGCTTACTAAACTTTACTGGATGGCAGAACTCTGCAATCAAATCCTGGATGAGAACAAAATACCCATGGACTGGAAAAAAAAGCTCCCTCGTCCCACTGTACAAGAACAAGGGCAACCCACTTCAGTGCGGAAACTACCATGTTATAAAGCTCCTCGAACAACCATTGAAAGTCTTTGAACGAGTACTTGAAAGTTAAAATCTGCATCCAAGTGTCCATAGGCAATATGCAGTTTGGCTTTATGCCAGGGATAGGTACAACCAACGCAATGTTCATCGTCAGACAGGTCAAGGAGAAACATCTGGGGGGGAAGAGAGTTTTGTTTCTTGCTTTTTTCAACCTGGAGAAAGCATTCGACTGTGTTCCAAGAGAAGTCAGATGGTCACTTAGAGAGGCCAGCGTGGATGAATGGCTTGTTAGAGCAGTTATGGTTCTGTTTGAAGGGGCTGAAACTACAGTACACACAGCCACTGGAAACACAAGTGTACTTCCAGGTCAATGTCGGGGTGCATCAGGGCTCTGTTCTCAGCCCGCCTCTGTTTGCCATAGTCATGGAAATTGTTACAAATCCAATAATCAAGGTCTCCAAATGGAAGGGCTGTACGGATGACCTTGCCCTTATGGCAGACAGTCAAGAAGAACTTCAATCCAAATTAGCGGAATGGAGAAGATCCCTTGGTTGTAAATGCCTGAGAGTCAACACCGAAAAACAAAGGTGATGCTCTCTTTGTTACAGGTACTCCCACTAAACGTAGGCAACACCCTTGTGGAGTATGTGGAAGAGGAGTGGGAGATAACTCCATCAAGTGCACAGGGCGTCAGCAGTGGACACATAAAAGGTGCAGTGGAATAAAGGGAAGTCTCAACTCTGCAAGCTCCTCCTTCAAGTGCAGGAAGTGAAACTAAAAGTAAACTTTCCTTGACAAGCACCATTGGTGATGGTCAGCACCTGGAAGCTGAGGGCGAGAAGTATGAGACAGTTGACAAATTCTGCTACCTTGGTGACATGGGTAAGTACTGGAGGTGCAACCCTGGCAGCCAGTACAAGAATTTGCAGTAGTTGGGCCAAGTTTCATGAACTGGCACCTTTCTTCACTGCGAAAGGTCCATCTTGAAAATAAAGGGGAAGGTGTACAGTTCTTGTGTCAGGAGTGCTTTGCTATACGGCACCGAGACTTGGCAACTGTCAAAGGAAGTGTCAGAGAGAATGTCACATTCAGACAACCTGATGATCAGGAGGCATTGCCGGATGAGAGTCACCCATGAAAGATCAGATTCTGATATTAAGCATCTGACCAGACTGGAGGACCTCTCCTGTATCCTACGTAGTCAGATGGTTTGGCCATGTGGAGAGAATGCAAGTCTTCAACTCCGTGAAGAAAATCTGGAAGGAGTGGGATGTTATAGGTCAACATGGCTGCAGACAACCAAAAATGACCTGGGAAGCTTCCATAAAAGAAGACCTCAAACAACTTAAGTCCAGGTCTAGCTCTTGACAGAGACAGACTGAGGACAGCTATAGGACAATGTGCAACCCAGAGACATGGAAACAGCACATTAAATGGCTGCTGCTGCTGATGATGATAAAACACACACCAGGGATTGGCATTTCACAAAACTTTGTACAAAAAAACCTAATCCTAGTCAAAGTACACCGTCTTGCAAAGTCTACTAATTTCCTATTTACACAATGAAAAATAAAGAAAGATACCTAATTCCTGCATTATACAAATTCCTCGCATTCTATGACGAACAAATATCATAAGAATGATGATACTTTACGTCTGTGAAATTACAAGGATTTCCAGTGTACAAAGTTAAGTGTGACGGCCCTTGGTCTGAAACTACCCTTATAGGTTCCAGCATATACCATTTATAACTGCAGCTATCACAGAAAGATATTGAAAGAATCCTCACACTGCAGTTTGTCACAGGGAATGCTTAATTATAACTTGAAGGGTAAGTAATCGTGAACGGCAGCCTGCTCAATTTGTCACAAACAATTACAACAAGATCCCGCGCACAGTCTCAAATATTCTGATTTAATTTGGATCTCTTTACAATCTAGAAGACAACATAGTAGGCTGACTCCATTTCATAAGATGGTTTGTAGTCATGTGGATGTCAATCCAAGACAATATCTAACTCCACACATAAGAGAATCCAGGCATTACAATCATTTTACTTTTCAGATACCTTCCTTTTGTGGAATTTCCATTATAACTATGTAGTCAGTGCTGATACATGTACAATACCCGGATTTAAATCAGCACTAATTGCATTTATGTTCAAACCATAAATACTATATATTTGCTTTAGCCTGTTTTTTGACCCTACTAGTGTCTTCCTGCACAGATTATATGGGTACAAATTTTCCAGTTAGAGATTACAAGGTGTTTAGTTTCGCACCTTTTTCATCACTAACTGTCAGGAGGTACCCTGTGGACTGAGTAGCTTTAGAAACCTGACAGTCTTTTACTTTTTACCCCCAACGCAGGGCCATAATGTTTCAGCATTAAACGTTTGCCATTATCATAGAAAAGGAAGTATAATTTTCTTCACTTGAAAATGTCATGCAGGAATATCCTTGCTTTATGAACAATGTCAGGGCTCACGCTGTCAAGTGCCAAATATGCCGATGGCGCTGAATGGCTGAAAGTGGCCTCTTTATTATTTTTTTATGCATAATTTTTTAGCTATGTAAGTTACTTGAATGATTCTAATTTTGTTATAACATAGCTAGTTTGACTGTCAGTTTGAATCACAACCATGGCGATGCAGTTGACTTAGAAAAATTGGTAACAAGTCTATCAGGAGTGTTTTTAACATTATGGCAGTTGACACTTCAATGGGGGACGTATTGAGTAAATCATCAGGGAATTACAGCAAAGAATAAAAGAATTAATATGTTGATCATTTAAATGACTACATTTTTGGCTTATAAATGGCTTGGGTAATTAAAACAAGAGGGCCAAGATGGCCCTGAATTGCTCACCTGAGAAATATTGCTTTCATTGCTTTTTACAACATAGTCATACTGAATACACAAGAGGCCCATGATGGCCCTAAATCACTCACCTGAGATAAATAGGTTGACCCAAGGAACATCTGTACCAATTTATTTTAAAATCTGGCCAGTAGTTTTGAAGAAGATGATTTTCAAAGTTTTCATATTTTTTTATCTTTTTGTGGCCATGGCAACCAGAGTTCTACATGGATCAAGTTTATTTTAGCAACTTTTGTGAAGGTTGACCCAAGGACCATTCCTGCCAAGTTTAATCAAATTCTGTCCAGTGGTTTCAGAGGAAATGTTGATTAAAGTTTTCCCTATATACATATAAGGCAAATAAGCCCCGCCCCTGGCAGCCATGTTTTTTACGGATCGGAATATTTTCAGCAACTTTGGTAGAGGTTGACCCAAGGAACATCTGTACCAATTTATTTTAAAATCTGGCCAGTAGTTTTGAAGAAGATGATTTTTAAAGTTTTCATTTTTTTTTCTTTTTGTTGCCGCCATGGCAACCAGAGTTCTTCATGGATCAAGTTTATTTTAGCAACTTTTGTGAAGGTTGACCCAAGGATCATCCCTGTCAAGTTTAATCAAATTCTGTCCAGTGGTTTCAGAGGAGATGTTGTTTAAAGGTTTCTCTATATACATATAAGGCAAATAAGCCCCACCCCTGGCGGCCATGTTTTTTTACGGATCGGAATAATTTTAGCAACTTTGGTAGAGGTTGACCCAAGGAACATCTGTACCAATTTATTTTAAAATCTGGCCAGTAGTTTTGAAGGAGATGATTTTTAAAGTTTTCAAATTATTTTTCTTTTTGTTGCCATGGCAACCAGAGTTCTACATGGATCAAGTTTATTTTAGCAACTTTTGTGAAGGTTGACCCAAAGATCATCCCTGCCAAGTTTAATCAAATTCTGTCCAGTGGTTTCAGAGGAGATGTTGTTTAAAGGTTTCTCTATATACATATAAGGCAAAATCGCACCGCCCCTGGCGGCCATGTTTTTTTACGGATCGGAATAATTTTAGCAACTTTGGTAGAGGTTGACCCAAGGAACATCTGTACCAAATTATTTTGAAATCTGGCCAGTAGTTTTGAAGGAGATGATTTTTAAAGTTTTCTTTTTTTTTCTTTTTGTTGCCATGGCAACCAGAGTTCTTCATGGATCAACTTTATTTTAGCAACTTTTGTAGAGCCTCACCCAAGGAACATTCCTGCCAAGTTTCATTAAATTCTGTCCAGCGGTTTCAGAGGAGATGTCGTTTAAAGCAAATTGTTGACGACGACGGACGCCGGGCGATCACAAAAGCTCACCTTGAGCACTTTGTGCTCAGGTGAGCTAAAAAGTGGCCCAAAATTTTGCAACATTTGATGCATTCCTTGGCTCACAGATAAAATCCCATTATATGCTTGGCATCACCATATGGTATTCTGCCTGCCCATAAAGTATTCTTAACATCTTTACGAACCATTTAAGGAAAACTGTGCTATGCAATAGATGGAAAGGCAGACAGAGAGGTGGAAGTACAGAAACGATAATTACTATTCACTCCCAAACTTTCTTTGCAGGAGCAATCGGGGATTATTTTTGCTGTTTTTATGGCTGGTATTTTGACTATCTTCCTAACGAGAGGAAGTATATATTTTTCCAAATATGAATCTTAAAGTTCCCAATGAGTCTTCAGAGAGAAAAACAAGAGGGCCATAGAGGCCCTGAATCGCTCACCTGAGTATAGGGTTACCCAAGGAACATCAATACTAAAACATTTTGAAGTCTGGCCAGTAGTTTTGAAGGAGATGATTTTTAAAGTTTTCATAATTCATTTCTTTCCATTCCCAATGCAACCAGAGTTCTACATGGATCAGGTTTATTTTAGCAACTTTTGTGAAGGTTCACCCAAGTATCATGCCTGCCAAGTTTAATCAAATTCTGTCCAACAGTTTCAGAGGGGATGTCGTTTTAAGTTTTCACTATATACATATAAGGCAAAATCGCACCGCCCATGGCGGCAATGTTTTCTTATAGATCTTGGAAATTTTTTTAGCAATCTTATGGAAGAGGGTTATCCAAGGAACATCTGTACTAAAACATTTTGAAATCTGGCAAGTAGTTTTAAAGTAGATGATTTCTACATAGGTCAAGTTTATTTTAGCAACTTTTGTGAAGGTTCACCAAAGGATCATCCCTGCCAAGTTTAATCAAATCCTGTCCAACAGTTTAGAGGAGATGTCATTTAAAGCAAATTGTTGATGCCGCTCGACACATGCCGCACGTTGATGGCCATTGGCCACAGGGTGATCCTAATAGCTTTTTATCAGCACGTTGTGCTTAGGTAAGCTAAAAAAAAGGCTCGATTTTGTCAAATTTACAAAGTTAAAGACTTTCTACCACACAGGCAGCTTATTAATAGCAACTTTTGATGAACTGAACAATAATAACTTTACTTTCATTCCTTCATTTATAACTTCCATGTTGGCAAAGGGGTGAGATGAAAGCCAGCAGAAAATAAATCAAAATAAGCTGTGTAAATAAAATAAAATTGTATCAATGGCATATTAACTTGCATGTGAATGTTTATTTAAGGTAATCCATCTGTCATTAAATTGTGAGTGTGGGAATTTTAAAGTAAATGCAAGCCTTTACAGATTTAGCACATAAAAGCCTATAACTCCATGTTAATGGATGCTTGCATCTGCACTGAAGTCCTTTACAAGCATTTGAAGGACCATGATTATTCTTTATCAAGTAACTGGTGTTGCAAGCAACACATGAGTCCCCTACCGGTGAGGTACATAATTTTCTTACTACCAAAGCAACCAGAAATTTGGTCAGAAGAAAAAGAAACAAGTAACTGGTGTTGCAGGCAACACATGAGTCCCCTACCGGTGAGGTACATAATTTTTTTATTACCAAAGCAACCAGAAATTTGGTCAGAAGAAAAATAAAAAAAATAAGAACACTGCATGTGGTGTTAATGTTTGTTGGTAAAGGGCAACCACTAACATTTTAACTTTAAAGGGGGCATAACTTCTAAATGTATCGCTTTTAGGATAATGTCCCTTGTCTTATGAAGAAGTATGTCAGCGTGCATAATCTCCATACAGCCATCTATCCATATTTTAAGTTTCATAAAAAAAGTTTCAGTACTTTTTGAGTTATCACAATATATTGCTTTGTCATATTTTAAGTCTATTTGTTGTCATAGCAACCAGATTTTTCAACATAGGAAGAAATAAAAAAAGACATGCATAATCTCCATACAGTCATCTATCCATATTTCAAGTTTCAAAGAAATATCTTTAGTACTTTTTGAGTTATCATGGGATCCAGTTTTTGCGGACGGACAGACGTACGAACTGACAGACGGGAGGGCAAACTTATAGTTACACCGGCAGGGGACTAAAAGTGTGCACAATACATGGCATTTTACGGAAGCGACATCCATCTTACTACAGGTGGAAGAAGACCCTGAATGCACGGAGGCATCCGGGTAGAACCACCGATAAATTATTTGTTGCACAAATACATACAAACTGTACACAAAAGATTAAAAACAAGAGGGCCAAGATGGCCCTTGGTCGCTCACCTGAGAAAGATGATTGCTTAAGAAATAAAGATGCTTGAGTGTAAAAGTGAAATCTGGCTTTTTTTTATGGTGAAATGGGCATAACTCCTAAATTTACAAGTCAATATCAGTTATAATTGAACCCGATTGTGAGATTATGGGCATAAACATTGTCTTAAAGTTTAAAAATGATTGTTAAAAAAATGAAGTTGGTACAAAGTGAAATCTTGCATTTTTTTGTATTAAAAGGGGCATAACTCCTGACCTAAATGACCCATCTAGCCAAATTAACTAATCGAGACTTATGGTCATTAACAATGTCATAAAGTTTGAAGATGATTGCTAAAATGATGAAGATGCTAGAGTGTAAACAAAGTGAAATATGGCTTTTTTTTATATTAAAAGGGGCATAACTCCTGACCTAATTGACGGATCTAAGCCATAATCAAACTTTATCGAGACCTTATGGTCATAAGCATTGTCATAAAGTATGAAGATGATTGCTCAAAAGATGAAGATGCTAGAGTGTAAACAACTTGAAATATGGCATTTTTTGAATATTAAAAGGGGCATAACTCCTGACCTAATGGTACGATATCAGCCATAATCGAACTTGGCCGTGATTTTATGGTTATAAACATTGATATAAAGTTTAAAGATAATTGCTCATGAAATGAAGATGCTAGAGTGCAAACAATGTGAAATCTGGCTTTTTTTGAATTTTAAAAGGGGCATAACTCCTGACCTAATGTTCCGATATCAGCCATAATCGAACTTGGCCGAGATTTTATAGTTATAAACATTGTTTTAAAGTTTGAAGATAATTGCTCATAAAATGAAGATGCTAGAGTGCAAACAATGTGAAATCTGGCTTTTTTGAATTTTAAAAGGGGCATAACTCCTGACCTAATGTTCCGATATCAGCCATAATCGAACTTGGCCGAGATTTTATGGTTATAAACATTGTTTTAAAGTTTGAAGATAATTGCTCATAAAATGAAGATGCTAGAGTGCAAACGAACAAATTGTGGACGACGGACGACGGACGGACGGACGGACGGACGGACGGACATTCATCGATCCTAAAAGCTCATCCTGAGCACACGTGCTCAGGTGAGCTAAAAATATCAGAAACCTAATGATATACATGATGCTGAAGAGATTAAAAGAACATTTAAAGTTAATAAACAAAGTCTGGTACAGAAAATCAATGGTTTTAAACAACCAGAGTAATTAAGATCATTTTAGAACTTGAAGCATGCTTGGTATCATGTGACTTAAATTATGTGTACCTGGCTTTTGTTCCCTTTTCTATATATATCCACACGCATGTTCATAAAGTATATTTTCCAATATATCATTCTCGTAAGTATTTGTTTCCTGCTAATTATTTATTTATTATTTCAATTATTTCTATGGATACATTTGAATTCTAGGATGTATAAACAAAATTAAAAGTGAAGGCATGTTTAAACTGTCTGTATATATAATTATGTATATATTAGGTTAAAATAAACAGATTATGTATGACAGAGAGAGAGAGGCAGAGAGAGACAGACAGAGAGATAAATATAGGTAAAGGCAAGAGAAAATTGAGCTGTTGAGAAAGAGAGAGAGATTGCTTGAATGAAAGAAAGGGGGAAAGAGAAGAGTTGGAGAGAGAGGGGGGGATACCAGAGATAGAAAGAAAGACAAGTTGGAGAGAGAGAGAGGGGGGATACCAGAGATAGAAAGAAAGACAAGTTGGAGAGAGGAGAGAGAGAGGTAATAAGTGTTGGAGAGAAAAAGTGACAGAGGGAAAAAAGGATTAGAGAGGGAGAGACAGACAGACAGAGAGACAAAGAGGGGGAAGTTAACATGCTTTGATTAAAGGACTTATAACTTGCAGTGCTTCAGTCATTTGGAGATTTCTACATGAGACAGATTAAGGGCTGCTTCCCTGTGATATCACGCCATAGCAAAGTGGCAAATTATCACATCCAGTCACACTATCCTGACACTGGAACAAAGTCATCCAGTCCTGGAACCACCCTTATGTGCTGAATGCCATGCAAAGTGCTATACAATAGAGATTTACCAGAACCAATTTGACAACAATCTCCCAGTTACAGGGCATATGCTCTTAAACCACTTGGTCACTGGAACTGGTCCAGTTTTATATTGAGAAGAAACCAACTAGTCTAACTTTACCCTCAGGAAAAAAAATTGGGCAAAATTTGATTGTTACAACATTTTCAGAGAAAGGAAAAGGAGAGGAGAGATCCCCCCTTATTTTAAATAAACATCATATTGTGAGGAGGTCAAGTTGTTGTGAAAAAATAAAGTTTTTTTTTTTTTTTTTTTTTTTTTTTTTTTTTTAGTTTTATTCACAGTTGCTGAAAAAGAAAGAAATTTGATGTGTTTGACCAGTGCCTCAGGTAACCTGATATAGCCAAGCAGTGTGCAGCTGCCCCTTTGCTTTGCAGTGCATGTGCACTTTTGTCAGCAAATTGCCCTTACCGATGGGCAACAATGCAGGTTTGTCATTGTAAACAACCACTCACAGTAATCAACATTATTCTATACACAGCAGATACTCTGTAATAAAATAACCAGAATTTTTCGTTGAAAAATCTGGTTATAAAAGGTAAAAGGACAATTTTAGGCTAAGTTGGCAAGAATTGTGAATATTCGCCAGAATTGTGAACATGTCCGTCGGACCCGGTCTGAAAGTTGTGAAAAAATCATTTGTGATTTTGAATGGGTTTGTTTTCCAGTACCACTTATATAAGGAAAGAAATTGCTGGTCTGCAATCAGCAATGCCTGTTTTTGATTTCCTGCAACATAAGACTGGCTCCAACACAAGTCTAAAAACCTAACAACAGTGCGGCTTTGTATTGCCAGGCTACTCTCAACATAATACGTATTGCAATGCAGACTAGCAATATGCAGTACAATACATGTTGATAATTTCTTAAAGGAAATCATCATATACAATATTTTGGTGAGAAATAATAAATATAGAACAACAATTTAATGGAATCTTACAAGATGTACAATAAGCAACATTCCAGGTAGCATATCAATTCTACTGAATATTTAACTAGGAGTGATCAGCTAAAAATTAATAACAAACAACAAATACAAATTTATTAAATAGATCTTCCATTAGATCTTTAAAACGCATTAAAAGAAGGTGCATATTTTTTCAACTTTCTCGAAACAATAAAAAATCAGTTATTTCTAATGCATTCAATATGGCCAAACCAAGTTCCTCCGATACAAATGCCTATATTTCTCTACTGCAATATACCATATACCAGGAACCAAACCAAGTTCCTCCCATACAAATGCCTATATTTCTCTACTGCAATATACCGTACACCAGGAACCAAACCAAGTTCTCCCATACAAATGCCTATATTTCTCTACTGCAATATACCATATACTAGGAACTGCCCAAAATATCGGAAACAGCTTCCTCTTAAAATGTGTTTCCTAATCAATGTCAAGAAAAAGCTTTAAAACACTCCTATGTGAAGCTGACCAGTCGTAACATAACCCCTTAAACAGCCTTCCTTTCCCTACTGACAGTAAAAAGGAAATTAAATACCCTGATATAATGGGGCCAGTAATGTTATCAAGTCCTATTCAGAGACTGCTGGACAGTTTTTTTGTTCTTACAACAAGACAAATCAATTCTATGGCCAAAAAACAAATTTTCCGACTGTTAACTGGATGATGTATTTAGGCCTTATATATATATTTCTAATTCTTTGTTTTATGGACAATGTATGTCATTCTGTCTATCACGGAAATTTTATAGTAAATGTAAGCCTTTAAAGACTTTGAGCAAAGGAGCTTATGACTGTAAGTCAATAGATGATTGCATCTATGCTTAAGTCTTTTTAAGCATTTGAAGGACCATGATTTTAATTTAATTATGGATGGATTATCTTAATACCAGTATATAAAGACAATAAAGTTGTCCAAAAATTAATAT
>CM037781.1:62040914-62090914 GCA_021229015.1 Solen grandis | reverse complement strand
ATGGTAAACAATAACAACAGAGACATCCATTTGTTGTAGACAATATGTAATAATTATTGAACACTCCAAATTCAAAACTAATTGTTAAATATGCTGATATATTTTGCTGATGGATATTGATCAGTAGGTAGCCAATATCGCAAAGATCTGTTGTTCATACAGTTTTACAGCCTTTATTAATTTACAAGTTCATTTATATGCTCCTTGTGTGACGGAAACATTTTGGGAACATCTGTGGAGGGCTTGTGTGGGGCAGTGTCCATTATAGATTTCTCTGTCAAACGTAGCAAGATCATCCACCATAAAACCTAGTCACACTGATTAATGGCAGGTCTGATAAATGTGAAGAAAGTCTCACTCAGTTCAGAGTTGAATCTGGCGCTTTAATTGACCAAAAGCACAGAATTGAAAATGTCCCCTTTATAACTTGGCATATGTAGACCTATCATCAGAAACTTGGTCAGATTGTATATTGTATAGTAAGAAATGAGCCCAATGACCCAGATAGTACCACAGTTGTGACACTTTAAGTTACAAAAATGCACATTAACATATCATTATTGTATGATAATTACCAAACTTTGTAAGAATATCCATTTGTAAACACATCAAAGTTTGACAATCAGTGAATACTTAAAAGGAATTTCAGACCTTTTTGGCACCTGAAGCCCTGTCTCTATACAGTGTTCTTATGCACAATGGATATCAATTCTACAAGTTTGCTTACTTTCATTTTTAATGTAAAAATGCATACAAACAATATAGTCAAACCTGTCTTAAATGGCTAGGTTAAATGCTGCTTAAAGGGGTCACTGTTTTGGGACAGGTTGACTGCTTACTACAGGTGACCACTAACACAGGCTCTATTGTTTTGTGTTTCAGCAGGTGGTGATGAGGCAGTTTAGTTACCATGACTGTGAAGATACTGATGTAAAGGTCAAGGTTGACATCAGGTCATGTGTCACAGCAGGCAAGGGCACCACAGGTCAGGGTTAGTGCAAGTATGTGTACAGGCACATTACTACATATGAGTTTCAGAGTTTCTAGAACAACTGAATTCACCTAGCACCAGTGAATATCTTGAAACCTTATTCATTACCTGTGCTGATAATGATCTATGTATGTGTCGCCAAAACGGTACTTGCATGATTATAGATAATCATAAAAGAAACATATTCATGGAAAAAAAGTTGGGGGTCGGCATCTTACTTTTTTAGTTATCTGCCACTGAATGTGATACTTTAGCACTTTGAGGCCATATTCAAAGGCAGATAAAACGCCAAGCACCACCTTTTTTTCCATATTTCTTTAATGATTCTGTATAATCATGCAAAGTTTTAAAAAATTCTATGAGACAGTTTTCCTTCTTTGTCTATATAGAAAATGTAGAAAACTAGCAAACGTCCTTAACCTGGTTTTCCACAGGAAATATAAAGTTATTTGTTTGGAAAAAATGGTTGGTGGGAGGAGTCAACTTTCTTTGTCCTGACCATAACTTTGTCAAACATACTTTAAGATAAATTGAATGTTCAACATGATGAGGTGCAGGTACATGACCTAGATCTGTAGCTTTAAAGCCAAGGTCATGTTTTGAGGTTTAAGGTAAAAGTGTAGGTCTTGTCCTGGTTCTAACTTCCTTATGAATTGAAGGATTTTAAAATGAATTGCAGCTTCTAAATGATGAAACTGGCCCATGAAAGCGATCCCTAGCTCAAATGTCATGATAACACTTTTAGGCTGAAGGCTATAAATGGGTAAAATGTTAAAATTAAAACTTTAAATGATCTGATTCAGTTGTTAATAGGAAGCCACTGTTGCCAAATGGTTTGAGTGTCTGCCCAGAAAACAGGAGGTCACAGGTACGTTACCAGTCTCGCATAAAAATGGTACTGGTAAAGCACCTTGTATTTGGCGCTCATTTTATAAAAGTCAGTGTTGCCATGTGCCAGGGAAAATGCAAGGAAATGGATTTTTTCTCAAGGTCAGGGATATGTCGGGAAATTTTGAAATTGTCTTTGAAATTTTAAAATACTAGTAATGGCAAGTGTCAGGAAAATTTAAAATAAAAACTGAGATTCAAGGGCTAATCTTTAATTAATTCAGCATCAAAAACTTACGAAAATTAAAGCCAATTACTTAAATGTTCACCATCACGAGACAATGTGTTGCGTGCGATCCCCAGATCTGTAGCTCCAAGGACAAGGTCACACTAAGAGTTCAAGGTCAGAAATGGAGTCCATTATTTGTGTCTCCTCCATAATTCTGACATACCTCGATGCCTTTTTGAATTACAGGCAAAAATGTTAACCATCATGAAGCAATTTGCCATGCAATTCCAGGTCTTTAGCTCCAACGTCAAGGTCACACTAAGAGTTCAAAGGGTTTGTGTTTTGTGTCCGCTCCATATCTTTGTCACTCCTCAACAGATCTTGATTTTTTTCCATAAATGTGCATGACTTTAACACTCACTCAGCCCCTCACCGCGTGGGTTCGAATCCCGGTAGGGTCTTTCGGATTTTCATGTGAGGAAGCCTTCCAGCTGGCTTGCGGTAGGTCGGTTTTTCTACCTGGATGCCTCCGTGCATTCGGGGTCTTCCTCCACCTGTAATTAGCTGAACGTCGCTATATGACTGAAATACTGTCGAAGCGACGGTAAACTCAAATGGTCAAGTCAAGTCAAGTCATAAATGTGCACCGTAATGATATATTGTGTTGTGTACAATACCCTGGTTCATAGCTGAAAGGTCATGGTCACACTAAGAGGTCAAGTGTCATAAGCCCTGATTGTGCATTGGTTTGCCCTCCCTCCAGCTGTCCAGAAATTGGGATGCTGTGATAACTTAAAACCCATATTATGAGCTGACTCAGTGAAACTTGATATATGAAGGCAATTTGGAGATTATGCACCACACTTTAATATTTTTCTACGGTTTAATTATGCATAATGCTTTTGTGTATTTCGTACATGCATAATGCTGTAGTGACACTGTTAAAAATGTCAGGGAAAAGTCAAAAGAAATGGCAGGAAATTATTCACAAACCCATGAATATGCACTTCGGGGGCATTTGTCACATCCTGTGACATACCTTGTTCTAAACTGCAAGGCCTAGAGCTTAGATATTTGGTGTGTAGCATTGTCTAATCGACCACTACCAAGTTTTTTCCTATCATAGCTCTGGGGTTAAAAATTGGTCACACCCTAGGGGTCACTTGCACGTATAGCTATGACCATCAAAATTTGGATCTCAGATGAGTGATTCCAGGGCCATCTTGGCTCTCTTGTTTACAAAAAAAGCCTTAACAGACAAGCATTGGCATCTGGATGCGGTGCTCTTGTTTATCATGTTCCAATTTATTTGGAAACGATTGCCTTACAGCAGGTGAACATCTAAAGCAATTTTCTATAAATCACATTAGAAAACAACACAGATGATTATGCCCCCAAAAACAAAGTTTTAGAGGGGGTATATAGGAGTCAGTCTGTCGGTTTGTTGGTCTGTTGGTTTTTCGGTCTGTCCGTCAATCCCAAAAACTTGTGACGCAAACTACTTCTACATTTCCTAACAAATTCGGTACAAATTTTGTATATGCATTGATAATCGGGTGGAGAGGTGCATGACATATTTCACTTGAGTTGTCTCAAGGATGGCAGAGTTATTGCCCTGTTCCTATTTTTGAATTATCTCAATTTGCTTAATTATGTTTTTCTTGTCCAGAACATTACTCAAATATTATACACGGAATTGACTTGAAACTTAAAATATAGATGGACGGCAATTAGGAGAAGTGAAGTGTCCGAGAACTGTAACATTACCTGGTCCCATGTTTTAATTATTTCCCTTTTTTTAATTATGTTTTTCTTCTCTTGAATATAACTCGAAAATTATACAAGGTGTTGAACTGTAACTATACCTGATCCTTTTTTTAATTACCTCCCTTTGTTATTCTTTTTTGCTTGTTCCAAAAATAACTTCAATATTATGCATGGTATTTTCTGTATACTATGTATACAGGTTCTAATCTATGCTCCACCTGGAGTCTGGCTTCTCCTGCATCAAAGCATTTTGCAGGGGTATTAATCACCTACAGTGATAGTTCTAATTTTCAGGTATATCCACATTATTGTAGATGCAATTTTGCTGAAAAAGAAGAAATATTATATGAGGTAACATAAATCATGAAATATATAGATAATTTTTCCATACAAGATATATCAATATCATCTGCTTTATTGGTGCTTTCATACATAGTAACCATACTGACATGGCTCATTAAATCTGTACAGAGTTGTTGTTTGGTTTCCATATCACCCAACTGATATGGACATTTTGGCATTCATGCTAAATTATCATGTCAACTTTCAGTGGCCATTACATACCCAAGTCATTAAAATGGTAGTTGTTTATTTTCCTTGCTTGGTGTTCAGCGAATAAGGGAGTTCCAGAAAGGGTCATTGCTGTTTCAGATAACATGACTTGGCGTGGTACCATACCACCTTTCTACACTGTGGTATCGCAGCAAGGCAGCACTATATCTGTCTTATGTAGACAATGTCCCAAATGATTGAAATGCTGTTGGTGGGACACGAAAACCAGGCATACTGCATGTGTATATCATGCCATAGGCAAGTGAAATACTGGACAATGGTTATATCACAAAATATTTCTAAAATAATACCACTTAAGAACAATTATGTTTTCGGTTCAAGAGGTTTTGTAGGTGGGAATTGAAAATATAACGTGTGTTGTAAATTCAGTCATATTCATTTTCAGGCATGCAGTTTTACAAAGCTGTCTTGAGCTTCAAACTTGAGATGTAAAATCAGGACACTGCAAACATGGCATGAATGACACAAACAACACTGCCCGGAATAGGTGAGAAGACAGGTGTCTGGTTGACTTGTGAATTCATCTCTGCAGTACCAGGATTCAGTGTCTGAACGGGATTCATTGTCTGTACAAGGACTGCAGTTGAATTTGACACCCTTGATCATGAGTCATCCTTAGGTTAGCCAGTCACCATGGAAATGTGCAGCTGTGAATTAAGCCCTCTTAACGTTGTCTTCAAAACTTTGCACGCAGAGTGTCTTATATCACAGATATCAACTTATATCATAATGTCTGGATTGACCTTGTTACTGTCATTTTCCTGGACGGCACTCAGTACTATACGAGGCTTGTTTGGAAATTACTGAGACAACTTGAATAGAAAAAGATCTTGGAGGAATATAAATTAAAGAATTATACCTCAATACAGCCAAACGTTATTACTATCTGTATGCATAATAACTATTTTTAATGACTCACATATAGTTTCAGTACCCGTTTAAATTACGATTCCTATTCAAATAAAAGCTTTTATGATAGTTGCTTTTTCGCCTTAATGTCAATCTAAACTGACGCCGTGATTTTGTGTACCCAAACTCTCGATAAGGACGTATAGCTTGTGTGTATATATAGTGAATGATTTTAAAATTTACTAGGGTGATATCAACATTTAACTCTGAACATTATTTTTTTTAAATCGACCATGTCTTACATATTTTCCTAACAAGCCTTGTTTATATATTATATTACTGTTTAGTGTTATTAAGTCATCAGTATATAATAATATGCCCAATTTAAATGGATATTAACTTATGTTTGTGCATGTGCACACTGGAATATAGTCTTGATGAAGACACTATCCAGTTTGTGATCAATTTTTATGGGATTTGTGATTTGTATTTGTTGTAAGAAGTTTTGCATGTGATTTGTAATGTTTTATAAGGAATTAGTAAAAAGATGTTTCTATTTAAGTGATTTAGTTTGTGACCTACTTAACGCCAAACTTGTTGGTCTGGTCACTGGACATTATGTTTATGTCTAGTTAACTTTTGATAGTATCTGATTTTTTTGTTATATGATGTGTAGGATAAGTAATGTGTAAGGTTTACCTTACTGGTGTGTAACTGTAAGATGAATGTCTGGTTTTTGATTTAGTTAATACAGTAAGTTCAATAAAATGTGAAATGCTGAACTGTGTAGTACTGGTGCTGTTACAGTTAATTAGCTGTAATCACATCCTTTGAACATAAGTTTATCAATAAAGCTGGCCGCATCTGTGTTTAAGTCCAGCTAAGTCCATATTGTGTTGCTTTCTTTTTTTTATTATAATTATTATCATTATGATAATCTTAATATGATTTCTTTTTCAGAATAAGTAATGAAAAAAAAAATAATATCATACATGAATAAAAAAAGGAAAGTAATTGATAAGGTTATTTTTACTTTAACACAGTGCAACAATAACGTATTTTATGATTTTTTTTTGGTTTGGGGTGTCTCTATTTAAAGGTGTGTTTAGTATTTTTGAAATACTTCTTATTAAATGCCTTTATAAAGCCATTGTTTTGCGTTAGGTAATTTATATTTGCCTCCTTTTAATTTAGATACATATATTTATGTATTGAATGTTTATGTATTTTTATCTATAAAGATATTGGTTTAGTTAGTAATAAACAGCTGCCCTTAATTGTTAAACACACACACACATACACACACACACACACATGTATATGTACATAACACATAATTACTTTTGTCACATGCATAGCATGTCAGATACATTAGGATATCACTTTGTCATCCTTGTCATCAGCATCTGATTTGTTTGTCCAATCTCAACCTCCAGATAACATAAACTTAATTAAACATGGGATATAATGTAAATGGTAACTATCTCAGATGAGTTTGATTTTCAGCAAACCTCATACCCCATCTTGATACTAATGTTGATATAGCACATGCAACTATCAAACTTCTACCTGACCAGTTTTGATGAATTCTGAAATGTCATTTATAATTGATAGTAGGTAAAGCTAACATGGCAGTTTGAGAGGTCTTTTAGACTGATCAAATTTTGTTGTAGCTATTGAAAATGAATCATGTAAATAAGTTTTAATGTATTATTGACTTTTTTTTCCTTATATTTCAATCAATATCTACATGTAGAAAATTAAGCAGGATTACATTTTGTATCATGAAATCAGTTTCTCAAGTATGCTATTAATAATTGACAAATCTAAAGATTTTCTACTGGTACATTAAAAATATAGGAGTTACCTCCCTTCCACCAGTCATTCATTTTAAGATTCAATGGTATGCGGTCCTGATTTCATGACTAATCATTATATATATATATATGCTATGTTGAAATCAAAACCTTTTTTAAGACTTTCAACACTTCGAAAGCTGTTAAGGATGTTTCAGCAGGTTACCACTGATTCGGCTGCTAAAAGGCAGCTGAGTCTTATATATTACTTTTCAAATGTCTTGTGTGTACTGCTGTCCTAACAACAAGGTCTCTGCTTTTAAAAATCACTTATGTAGACATTTTACAGCATATCGCAAAAAAAAAAAACTCTTACTAAAAATGAAAACTTAAAAAGAATGAATTTTCTGTTATCTTAAATTTATATCAAATCATTGTATTTCTTTTTCTTTTAAGCGTACATAAAGTGTTGTAAACCCATGGATCTTTACCTAAATACTGGACCAGGCATCCAAATTAACTGATATTCATTTAAAAATACAAATTAAACTTAAACTTGTAGCACTTATATATTTGATCTTTCATACATCATTCAATTGTTATACAAGTTTTTGTTGCTTAAAATCTATCATTTAATGCAAAATTAAGATTATGATACATGTATATTATTTCATTTATCCATTGTTAATCTTGGAAAAAGAACATATGAATGGTACAAGTCAATAATGATAAATGGATTGTCATATAATGTATGGAATATATAATATATATCAAAAAGACAACAATATTACTTTTTATAAGATATGCATGGGAATGAATGTGGGAGGAAGAAAGAATAAGAAGGTTTGTCAAATTTATTTTTAAAAGATGCATTTTTACATAATCGTGTGTCATAAATCACTACAGTTTATGATAATCACAAGTAATTAATTAAACACACATATTTAATAAGCTTTGATAACCCCATCAGCTTTTTCCTGTTATTAAAGTTTGTGACATAAATTTAACTTTTTTTGTTACATTTGTTTTGGTAGCATTTTACGCTTGTCTCAAAACCAAGCTGCTTGTTTTTTTATTCATTTTGTTTAATTCGCATAAAGTTTTAGCAGAATGATAAAGAAAACCCAAATTTTAAGAGTCGTGTATTAAAATATGATAAAAATTATCAATAACAAATGTTGAGGTTCTAAAACATCACAGATTTTATATGCAAATTTGGCAAAAATTTCAATATGAAAGCATCTTTGTTACCTTCAGTTTATTCTATTGCATCTTTTTTACATTATAAATAAAGATCAAATTCTGCGGGGACCTGAGACTTACACCGTCATTTCGTTTCATCGTGACTAGACTGTGTAATGATTGCTTTGTTAACTTTTTAAAAATGTTTCTGGCCTTAAATCTACCTGTTCCTATGCATTGCAGTGTAGTTTTATTTGAATTAGATACCAATTAAGTATGTGAAAACTGGAAATTAATTTGGACCAACTGAAAATCTAGTGATGGATGGAATACCTTTAAAACAGCTATGGCTGTGTATATCATATGAAAACAACTAATTGAATTTGTGAATTTTGTTCCAAGTATTAAAAGTGAATAAGAAGTACAGGTCATACATTTTTTTTATTATTATCTCCCTTTACCCATAACTAGTCTGATTTCAGTTGGATCTTGATGCAGTTGTTTGATCTGGGACTGCTCTGCCATTATGTGAAAAAAATGTGATACAACACAACGGAATAACTCTTGTGTTTCCTATATATATATATATTCCATTCCCGTAGTGTGGAAAATCTTTCCGCAATATTCTATATATATATATATATATATATATATATAGCCCTCACTTCACTTTTGGAAAGTTGATTAAAATGTGTGTCATGCTGTAGATCAGTGGCATGATACCACCCTTGTGTGCCTATATCACTTTGTTATAACATGCTTCACTTCTCACCAATATGTCCTGGGTTAAATTACTGCCCAGTATTCAATTGCCCTTAAAAGTCCATTACGTTAGCGTTTGTATCCGTTGTATCATAGCGTATAGTGTGTAAGCTGGGAACCAAATCCTTACAGTTGTGAGTGTTATGGTTAACTGAACGCAGCCATGGTCTCAAACATGAGAGGATACAGTAATTGCCCATCCAGACCTAATGGTTCTCTCTCACAAACCACCTGATATAAGTGCTAAATTTTATAACTTAGATATATTGCTGCCCGCGATTGAACCCACATCCTCCTTGAACCAAGGGCAGCTGTACTAGATGATTCCTAAGCATCTGGGACCTTGGTCCTTGATACCAGCAGACACACTTCATCAAGATGTGTCATCATTTACTTCCTGGTAATTGAATGTAAACAAGCCTATTCATAAAATGCATTTACATAAATCAGATATTTAATAATTTAGACATTCTATTTGTATGCTTAAAAAGTGTTTTCTATAAGCTATCCTAGAAATATAATTTTAAACTTTGCTTATTTGTTGCTGTTGATATGTTTTTTTTTTGTTGTTTTTTTTTGCATTTAAAATATGAAAGCCTGTTTCAAACGGACTCTCAGGTTAAAGTCTGGTTAACTTGCAAAAACTATTGAGAGACGATATTTCCCCCATGTCCTTCCTGAAAAAGAAATATTATCCGTATGTAAAAAGAATCTGGTTAAGACTCTAATGTATTTTTGTTAAGATTCTAATGTATTTTTTGATACTGAAATATCTGCTATTTTTGTGGGTTTGTTAGATCAAATTTTCACCAATACATTTAAAGTTTGTCCTATTTAATCATCCGATGAAATGCTTGTATTTTGCTTTGTATTTCGTTCAAAATTTCAAAAATATATTGCATAAAGTAAACCATGAGGTGTTGATATAGAGAAACTATAATTTTATTGTGTCTATGTGATCCAAACAAATTATGGGCAGAGCTAGTTGTGGTGGTGACTGCTTTACATCATGTTTTGTTAGCTTAAAATATTACTGAACCGTACTTAAAATATCACGTGAAACTGCCAATCAAACGAGAAGCGGTTCCAAAATGCAAGGTCAAAGGCAAAGCTGTATGGGGTATGTGACAAACTGTAAATATGTTATTGTTTATATTTAAAATTTTATGAATTTTGTGAAATTTGAAATATAAATGATAATTAATACATACATGTGTTTTAGTTTTCATTAAAAGAATATTTTTAATCAAATAAAAGGAAAGAATAAATTTGCGCTATCAATTAAAGATGATGTATATCCTGGCCACACTGCCTTGACTCCACAATATGATGAGAGTCCTGTATTGACTTTGTTTATCAAGCTAAGATGGTACGTGGCATTAGACATTATCATTATCATATAGCCCACTCAGTTTGTGAAGCTGGGGTATAAAACCCAACCAGTCGCTATCCTGCAAAGTACTTCCAAACCACAGGTGTTCGGCACTAAGCACACGTCCAGCCCTTAGCCCCATATGAAAAAATGCTAACTGATGTTCAATACCATAGGGGTTAGGGATGGTATAGTATTGAACATCATTTGACTTTTTTGGCTTAGGGCTGGACGTGTGCTTTGCGCCAAACACCTGTGTTCCAAACCAGCACTTGAAATACCAATGTTTTATTACAATTATCACACAAAAACTGTAAATAAAAACTCAACACATTACTTCCAAGAAACTGGCAAACATTTTGATGAAAGATTAATAGGCATAAAATTCTGTTTATTTCTGCTCCTAAATAATTCAAAAAGAATGATCTATACTTTTGCATTGTCTATTTCAGCCATATACAAATGTGTTAACACTGATGTCCACGATATTGAACTAATGCATAATTTAAGTAGTATAAAAGAAATTAGAGTTACCTGCCTTTAATCACAAAAATATGGATCGTTTTCGTAATTTAAGTCCGTATGTCTAGGTCAAAATAAAACGGGTCTGATTGAATAGTTTGTTACAAATATCTGTCAGCTAAGAAGGTACAAATGATAGACCTACTCCGACTGGCGTTTGTTTTCTTCAAACTGATTAAATATAAAAAAGATCTGATGATAATCAGTCTGGTAAGAGAGTGGCCTGTACACTGTACAATCACAAATCTTTGCTCAGCAGGAACTTGTGTGTGGTGTCTACAAGAAAATAGTGCTTCGGCTGAATACACATTTAGAGTTTGCCGGCTATTTTCATCCAAACAGTGAGTCCGAAATTTTAAATTCCTGGTCAATTTAATTTGTTAAGAGTTGGATTTTTTGCAAGACTTGTCTTTTTAATAGAGATTTAGCTGTTATGAGTATACGGCAAACTGCGCATGTCATTATTTTAAAATATGCACCGCTCTATCCACATGATTGTCATATATGGCTGTATCCCTACACAAGGCCTAAAATTAACGTAACGAGAAGCTTCGGAAATATTTTCACAAAGTGATGATTGCCAGCTCAATCCAAACAGACACTTAAGGGAAGAATAAGATGCTGAAATAAATATTAAGATACAAGGATTGTTTTTTGTTCATTGGGTTTAACATCTCACTGACAATATTTCAGAGGCTGTCTATTTGAGACAGATATAGTGCTTCCAAACTGTAGTATCACACCGTAGACATGTTGCATGATACCACACCCAGTCCTGGCACTTCCCTTATATGCTGAAAACCAAGCAAGTGAGCTATACCAGTACCAATTTTATGACTGGTAATAACAAGGATTTAAATTTATATTACAATCATGAATTAACTTTTAGAATTTGTCTTGTTGTCTTTGGTATTTCCCGGGTATTCCTATCCTTGATATCTTTTGCTTACAGCGACTTTACTAAATGATCCCCTTAAGTTAGTGTTTATTAAGAGAGAGTTTAAAATTTAAGCTGTCACTTGATACGCTCATATGGTCTTCCTCTCTTAATAAACACCATTACATAAGGGCCCTGAAATCATATGGGCCTATTAAATATATCCAATTAACAGAGCAATTATATCCCTTGAAATCATATGGGCCTATTAAATATATCCAATTAACAGAGCAATTATATCCCACTGAAAAATTATGAAGTGACTGATACATCTGACAGCAATATCAAAACTTAACTATTAATTATTTTTAGTAATTCAAGGCAGTTGAAGGATCATCGTGGAGAAGTAAGACATGGTCAGCTCTGGGTGGCTTTGTGTAATATTTAAAAGTGCAGGTTTCATTCATTGGTCTCCTGGGAGTCGAACCCAGAACTCTTGATTTCAAAACCAAGACTCATCCACAAAACCAATTAAGATAAGAACCTGTCATTTAGTGTAAAAGAAGTCGATGTTGAAGGTACTGACCTAAAATGTTTCAGACATTGGGACTTGTGTGTGGGGCAATATTAACGGTCAAAGTTCTAAGTAAGACTTGTTGCACCAACTTTTGATCCTAAACGTGATTTTATACAAATGTTCATGTATCGCTGTATATGAATTGGATATTCCAGTGTTTTCAGATGTGTTCAAAACAAAACATTTTTCTATGAAAACAAATTTATATATAAACAAGATATGCTAACAAAACAAAACATTGCTGATGGGTAATGGGTAGAGTTAATAATAAATTGTTTTATATCCAGATGTCAGTGTTGGGTACCTGGTCCTTTGCTTACAAGCATGTCATGATTAGCAGAATTATCCATGAAAGAAAAAAAGTCAAACGATATCACAGGACTTAAAATTCAAATGATATGGCACCTAGACTGATTACAATGAAAGCATTGTTTGCACACACAGGAAAAGCCAAATAAGACGATTAAAAGATGCGGCTCTCGTGTAATTAATCAGGTAAAATCATAAATTTCATCTCAGCCAAGGCAGCTGTAAAGGTGTAAAAAATATTTATTCACAGTTAAAAATGTGGAAACAGTCAATGGGCTTCAACATATTAATGGTAAAATATACTCAAACTATTATGTGCATACAACAGAAAAACTTTGACACATTGAAAAATTTGATGCATAAAAGTTGGACTCAGAAATGGACTTTTCTAACGAATATATTGAGGAAAATGTCGGGACTTTCATTTTACTTCAACACGGTAAGAAATATGACTTGTCAAAGTTTGAAACATAAAAGTTATACCGTATTTCAATATTTTATCTGACCTACCGTATTTCAATATTTTATCTGACCTTGATTTCACAAGGTTTGTAAAGTCCATAATAATTTAGGCTTGTATTTTACAACCCCCACCTCTTTTCAAGACTTTCTCGGTAAAAAGTTCAAAATTTCCTAGTGAAAATCAACATTATGGTAAACCTACATACCAGAACAAACATGATTTTTGACTCATAAAGTATCTGAGAACAATAGTTCCTTGAACTTCAGACGTGAATGATTTTATGGCAGTTTGCTCATGGTAGAATGATCTTATGATGTAATACCTTGCATGTATCACAGACAATATCGTTAATGATGACAACAGTCTGGCATTGCACCAATCCAGTAATAAACAGTTGGATTGAAAAGTAAGCTAAAAATATTTTTAACCTTCTATCCTTGACTGTGTCTATATTGAGAGATTACTAGGACAGTGAACTCCACAAAACTCCACCTAAACCTTTAATATAAAAATAAAAGTTTATGTCCAGGAAAGTACAGCAAATCTAATACAAATCATAAAACAATATAATTGAAGTTTCAAAGATACAATTTATGGTAAGAAACAAAAAAAAAAACACTCAAATTACTTCTGTTTATTATATCCTTTTTTTCATAGGAAAATAGATTTTCATGCTATTTATCCCATAGAATGCAACAGTAGACCCAGAACACACTGAAATCGTTTAATTAGGACAGTGACTCTCCTATCCACAATGCATAAAGAAATCATATTCATTTAAACTAGAATCATAAAATGTTGTATTTTCTGAACACTGTTATTGTGAGTATCAAAAAGAAAATTGAGTTACCTCCCGTTAATCACAATATCCAACTTTCATAAAATGAAGTGAAAGGTTAACACAAGAAGCTATAGATAAACATGTATTTCTCAGCTGCCACAATAAAAAAGTGATACTACAAAGACAATAAAAATTAACAAAATCTTTTTTTCATGACAAAATCATGAAATAATAGAAGATCGTTAAGAGGATGATCCTTAAATAGAAACTTTGAAAGACACTGTAAAGTCACGAACTGCATCAAACTATAGTTTAAATGAACATTTATGATGGGAGAAGTGATATACTACTCAATAAAATGATTCTATGTTTATGTACTTTAATATGACTGTTAAGTTCATATTGGTTATAGTCACATTTTAACAAAATATGTTGAAACAAATATTTTTGTGAAAAATGTAAATTCCAAATGTCACATTGAAATATGATTTTATTTTCCAAGTCTCTGACCAAGATTCATTTTCATTTCCTACATACCAGACCAAACTTTTATTGAATATCAAAATGTTTTGTAGTTTTTCATAAAACAAGATTTAACAAACCAGGTAGACATCAGAAAACTGTAATTATGTGTTGTCTAATTCTAATCTATTTTCTACTGATCAAAATAATAAGCAGATGATAAGCATAAAAATGTTTTCAAAATGCACAATAAATGCAGTCATGAATTATTATATTTTGGGGCTTGATCTGAAATGCAGGTATGAGAGTAACAAACATTTAATTTGAGTTACCTCCCATTAATCACTATCTAAATATACCGGTATATCGAACATCATATCTACTTGGTTATGGACAAAATGTCTTTACTCAAATGTTATATTTGAAATTCAGGAAGCATTGGGAAAAAGAAAGTGATGCATTTTAATTTTGTCTTCAAACTTAACCTGACCAATCTGATTAAACTTCTTGTTAAAAATTAATTAGATTTGTAAAAACAAAATATCAGAATAAAAAGGAACATCTATACCAGTTGGCCACATGCTTATAAACTGACCCCCCCTAGTACAGATGTTCATGTCCATACTATATACGTGTTAAGTGTGTTACACCAGTGATCCAATACAATTGTGAATGATAAAATTAATTTTACTACTGTACATAAACATATCAATATAAGTTTTCTGACTTTAGAGTTTAGTGTTTCTGAGTTTACATGACTTTAACTTAGTTTCTACTTTCTAAACAATATCATCAAATATCCCACATACAACATAATTATAAGTGACAAAGAAAATTCTTAACTGTCATGTCCAGAAAGACATTTTAACATGAATTAACATGTACACAAGAAAAGCAATCATGGAAAACAATCACACATGAGCTTTGGTGTGTTTGTATCATTCGTAGACTTTCTTTCTCGTAGATACTTTCTCTTATTAATTTCTTTCCAAAAATGAAATCTAATTTCAAAAGCATAAGTTAAACTTGAGTTATCTTAAGGACAAGAAATTGTATAAAGTGGAAAAACTCCAACAAGAAACATTGGAAATTGATTGTGTCTACCCACCTTCAAGCTTCAAGGTTATATGCCTCATAGTGAATGAGTTATGTTCCAGACAAAACTGAATTGCAAATTAGATTAAACAATGGGCAATTACTCCAAAATTATGATTTGCAGAATTAAGGTTCTCGTGCAATTCTCCTTTGTGAGGAATATTCACTTGTGCAGTTCCAAGGTTACATGTTTCATAGTGCATGAGTAATGCTTTCAAAAATATGAAATTGAACAAATTGAACAAAATGCAGAAACTCCAAAAATCTTATGTGCATAGTTATGGTTCTTGTGCACTGCACTTCCCTCCATGTGTTCTATCCATCTATTTAGTTTCAAGGTTATATGTCTTATAGTGCGTGAGAAATGCTCTTGACAAAAACATAAGTATGAAATTAAACAAAGGGCAATAACTCCATAAATATGATTTGCAGAGTTATGGTTTTTGTGAATGACACTTTTCCATCATGAGTTCTATGCACCCGTGCAGTTAATAGCTTTTATAATTTTTGAGTTATGTTCCAGACAAAAATAATTCTGAAATTTAACAAATGCAGTAACTCCAAAAATACAGTTCTTGGGCATGACACTTCTCCTCAATGAGTTCTATCCACCTGTGAAGTTTCAAGTTTAGATACTTTGTGAGTTATGCTCCAGACAAAAATTAAGTATGAAATTTAACAAAGGGTAAAAACTCCAAAATTATGATGCGCAGAGTTACGGTTCTTTGCACTGCACTTCTCCTCCATGAGATCTATCCACCTGTGAAGTTTAAAGTTAATAGGTTTAACACTTTTTGAGTTATGCTCTGGACGAAATGTGTGACAGACAGACAACTCTGACAAAAACTGTATGTGTCCCCCATATAAACAAATGTGGAATAGTTGGGGTAAAGTATTGGGTCGGTCGGGTAACCAGAAACAAACCTTTTTTTACGCCTTTGGTACAATACTGCTCAAAGACAGGGGAATTTATTATTTCAACTTCTTGTACTGTGTTGAAACCTGGGCCTGGACTTCATCTTTGTTGGTTTTCTTTTTGTACTTGTCAATAGATCAGGAGTTGTGACAAGAGTTCACATTTCCACCAGACGGTGCTCCACATAACCAAATGTCATATTTTCATTTAACTCTTTCACAGAATACTCATCCTTATTCTTGTACTTGGGATAGAACACTTTCACTTGTTCAAGTTGCTTACATCTCCCCACGTTTTCATTAAAATGTAAGGCAACGATAAATTGCCTGCACATCTGTCTATGGAAGGAAAACTTGACATTTCTGGTGCAAACTGGTTTAGCATGCTGTAGAAAGCTTCTAGTGTCGAAGTCTGAAATCCAGTTGAGAGTTCTGAAACATCCTTACACAGGCACTAACTCAAGTGAGACTGCTGCATTTGAATCTTGAAAAAAGGAAAAATATTTCAAACTTTATCGTAATTGAAATTACCCAGAAATGTAATGATAGTAAACAAAAAAGGAGATGCATCTTTTTTTCTTTTTTTTGTTCTTGATGTACGATACAGAAATGATACTGAAATACATGTTTAATCCTAAAAAACATGATTTGTTTTAATGAGTTAATGTTTGTTTGTTTTTTGCCTTTTGTGAAATTGTGTTTTTTATGTGTTTTTTTTTTGGGGGGGGGGGGGGGGGGGTGTGCGTGTTGTGTTGGTATTTTTTATCTGTTGCCATGAAGAACAACCTTAAATCATCCTGATCTTATCTTAAACACATTTAGAATATGTGAGAGGACTTACTAACATACTGTTCTGTACATGAACCTAGGAGAAGGTATCAAAATTTATTGTTAGAGAAAAGTATACTCAGATGGTGTTAGCCATTCCATTGTATCTAGTGGTCCGTGTTGACATGATGGAATTTGGAGCTGTGGTCTGTATGGATGTCCTGCACATGGTTAACCACTGATGACCATTTGGCCTCTACCAGTTCTACACCCTTGGAGGATGCTGCAGACCAGTAGAGGTGGTTGGTTATACTCTTTATCCATCTGCTCACAATGCTGCAGTCCTTCTCTTTGGCTAAGCCTAGCAGTCTCTTTTTGACCACTACAAAGATAAACCATAGAAAAAAAGAAGTAATAATTGTAACAGTGAACTGTTACTAAGTCTCCCAAACAAAGTTTAAGAAATAACCCAGTCAAAAGTTAAAGTGAGGGGTGGGGCCTGACCCCTAGGTGGCCCATGTGACCATCAAAAAAGTACCATTCAATCCATCTGATCATGAGGAACAAGAACATATATGGTTTATGGGTGGGGATCTCAATTGTTTTTTAAATAAAGGTCAGAGGTAAAACTGACAGGGTGGGGCCAGACCCCTAGGGACACTAAAGAAGTACCATTCAATATGTCTCATCAGGAGGAACAAGAATATATATGATTTAGGGGTAGGGATCTGAACAGTTTTTGAGATAGAAGGTGATAAATAAATTTGAGGGGACAGGGCGTGCCCCTGGGTGACCTCAATGGACACCAAAGAAGTGCAATTCAATCTGTCGCATTATGAGGAGCAAGAATATATATGGTTTAGGGGTGGGGATCTGAACATTTTAAGGTATAATAAAATTGAGGGGGTGGGGCCTGACCCCTTGGTGATCCATGTGAACTTCGAAGAAGTACCATTCAATCCAACTCATCATGAGGAACAGGAATATATATGGTTTAGGGGTGGGGATCTGAAAAGTTTTGGAGATGTAAGGCACCAGGTAAATTTGAGGGGCAGGGTCTGCCCCTGGGTGACCTCGGGGGACTCCAAAGTAGTACTATTTAATATTTGCATTTTCAGGAACAAAAAATTAAATGGATCAGGGTTATAATTTTGAAATATTTCAGCAAAATATATTTTTTAAGCAAAAATCCATCTTTGAGGGGGCGGGACCTGACCCCCAGGGACCCCCCATTCACAAAAATCAGGGAGGCCCCACTACTTATTGAGGACTATAAGAGTTGAGTGACCTCTGAGATATGGCCCGTACAAAGTTGCTGGCGTGAGAAAGAAGAAGAAGGAGATAATAAAGAATAATAATAAGAAGAAATCAAACTTTGTTTGGCAAACTTAATAATAATCAAACGATGTTCCCTAAATAAAAAAGTAAGTCAATATAACTGAGAATGGTTTTGGCCATGTTTTAAGAGCAATGACATATGAATAGAAGACCACACATCATGACGATGTAGACAAACAACATGTAGATGGTAACAGATGAAAGACAGAAGGTCATATTCTTACAACTCATGGGGAATCGCAACATGCTAGACAGAAATCAAATGAATAAGAAAGTTTGCAAGATTGTCAAGCTGATTCCAGTACATGTCTATACACTGATTTCAGGGAGTGATTTGATTTGTTGTTGTGTTAGAGGCTACTAACAGAACACAGTTTTTCAGTAACTACAGGGGAAGAAAGACTCGGAAAGCAAAGAGAATCACAGACCTACTGCAATATAAATTCAAACCTCAGTATTGTGAGGTAAAATAATGTTAATGAGGGCTTTAATTGAAAATTATGATTTTTATTATATTAAGTTACCTTTTGCAACATGCCAGACATCAAAGGAGTGGAAAGTGCCTGGCAGATGTTCCTTTCTCTCTTTAAGTTTGCATGTGCAGGTGTCTATCTGTTATGATCTCTGCCAATGATAGCCCATTCTTCTGCAGACGATCCGGGTTTCTTTTCGGGCCTTTTAACTCCATGTGGTAACTTGATTTCACTTCATGTGACTGAAAAATACAAGCATGTATAATTTCAAACAATTAACAAAAATCCCAACAAATGCATGTGAAGCTCCTAAGAATCATGTCTGATTATTTTGAAAGTGGGACGTTCATGTTGTTTTTGTTGTTGTATTTGGGTTTACCGTCGCTGCGATAGTATTTCAATCATATAGCGACGTCCAGCAAATTACAGGTGGAGGAAGACCCCGAGTACACAGAGGTACCCGGGTAGAACCACCGACCTAAGGCAAGCCAGCTGGAAGGCTTCCTCACATGAAAAATCCGAAGTCCCTACATGGATTCAAACCCACAGCGGTGAGAGGCTGAGAGATTTGTAGTCCACGACTGTAACCTCTCGGCCACGGCGGCCCCACGGACGTTCATGTAACAGAAAAAAAAGAGATTGATTTTTTGTTACAGAAATATGAAATTTCTTCTGAAATGAATCTGGTGTATGAAATAGATCGTCATGATACTGTAGATATACAATCGAACTTCGGTGACTCGAACACTGAAAACTGGAACACCATACTTTACTCGAACACATTTCACTGTCCCGGCATAAAATGTTCTTAATTCCATATTGTTCGACCTGGGATGCGTCGAAAACACTGATGGCTGGAACTCTCGAACTAAATTTTAAATATTGGGCACAATCAGTTGTTGAATAAATAACACGTCAAAGTGTTAGAAGATGATATATGACGCTATATGCGTAGATTATTTACACTACATTTTTCTTTTTTCATCGTTTTATGCAAAATAAAATGTATGCAGGAAACGTTACGACTTACACGTAGGCCGATGTATGTGTCCATGTACGTTTAAAAAATAAATGTCATCATTGATGTTTGTGTTTTTATCTTGATAGCTGCTGTTTTATTAATTTATATTTGTTTTAAAAGAATAACAAATATAAGTTTTTTTATTTAATGTTACCTCTATTATTATTTTGTCGACTGATATCTACTTTAATCAATCAATTCTAAAGGACGCCCTTCTAATTAATAAAAGTTTTTGATACATGAATTTATGTAAATTATTAAAACCACGGTTGGGTCGAACCACCGTTGACTAGAACAAATTGCCGTTCCCCCAGCCTGTTCGAGTCACCGAAGTTCGACTGTATGTATCTTTTATTTTTTTGCTACGATCTCTCAATCGAAACAAATTTATAAGCTTGAACATAATTATCCTTTTTGCACCCCCACCCCGCACCAGATTTTAATAGCAGTGGACAGTGAATATGTATTAAATTAAGTTTTATCCATTTTATGTAACAAAGACAATTCATAGAACCATTGATACACAGATATAACATTAAAGGAACTTTACAAGCCTGCACAATCTCCAATGCAATAACTTTTCCAGTGTACATGTCTATCATTGAGTAGACCCCATATTATGCACAGTGCCCAGGACTGTCTGAACGTCCATCACCGACAACAATCAGCTCCTTCGTATAACCAAAAAACTATTGAATCGAACCTATTTAAGATCAAGTCATTTGGGAAACATACATATATAAAAATAATTTTCTACTGACAGTTCCTTGGAAAGAGCAGTACTTTGGACCTGTGAAGATCATGTTTGTTTGTTTGATTGTTGGGTTCAAAGTCCCAGCGAGAGTATTTCATTGATTTGGAGACTATGTTTACTTGAGACAGAATAGTGCTGCCACACTGCAGTATCAAGTCATAGACATGTGGCATGATACAACTCCTTGTCATATTATTCTGATGCCAGTCCAGTCCTGGAACTATCCTCATATGCTGAGCCACAAGCATGGTAGGTATACCAGAACTTTTTTAACAACTTCGGTATGTTGTGACCATGGATCGAACCATCAACCCCCTCTCCTGAGGCAGATGCTCTTACCACTCAACCACGGGCATGATGTGTGACGGTCATGATTAATTCTTAAACCACAAGCTTCGGACCCAAACAAGACACTCTTAAGAATGAATGGTTTTAGAATTGCATACTTACTGTTTTTGCTCTTCGGCATCATACTCGCTCATGAATGTCTGGCACAAATTTTGGATCAGTGTCTGCATCGTCAACAGCATGCTTCGATGTGGACATGAAGGACTTGTTCAGTGGTGAGTTGGTGACCATTGCATGATTCGTCCTCTTACTGGGTGTTGTCAGGACAGAAAGGCCTGTGAAAACAGCAGGATGTGCCACATCTACAGTTCCACCGACATCATTCTCGTCATATTGTGTGGTGTTTCTGCAGAGTCTCTGTACCTAAAAATGTCTCCAGTGTGTTTGGGCAGTTGGTAGAAAGGATACCTACCAATACATTGTGCTGTGATTTGAACTCTTGACAAATATTACTTACTATAAGTCTAAAACTGAATATATATCTGATATTAGCACTGTCCCGTGGCCACCAATTATTGCAGGTGAGGCCTATTACTGATTACAGAATGTTTTGGTGAAAATGTAAGCTATTTTATATCAGAATCAGTGAACATGTTGTAGTCTATTAACATTCAGACATTTTTTCATATTTTTCATCTAATATTGCGTCAAAAGATGCAATGAAACAGCCCATTTTTTTCTTCAGATTGCACGGACTATGAAGAAATCTACCACTACTTACCTCTAGACGTGTGTGCACATGTCTGTTTCATATTCACTTGTGTGCCCCTTCCCTTCGTCTTTACTGTACATTTGACACATCTGCATTGTTCAGCTGGCTGTAGAACTAACAATCTGGATGAACATTTTGATTTTTGAATTACTAATAGACTAAAAATATGAGATAAAATGCAAAATGTCAGACTGATTCACAATGAGTAACAATTAGCAGGTGCTTTATGGATGTTTGATCTGACACTTAGGTAATTATGCGACTGAATAATAGTGTATAGCTGAAAATGTAAGTGGGGCCTCTGTGGCTGAGAGGGTAAAGTCGCTGACTTTAACACTCACTCAGCCCCTCACCGCATAGGTTTGAATCCTGGCAGGGTCATTCGGATTTTCATGTGAGGAAGCCTTCCAGCTGGCTTGCGGTAGGTCGATGGTTCTACCCGGATGCCTCCATGCATTTGGGGTCTTCATCCACCTGTAATTAGCTGGATGTTGCTATATGACTGAAATACTGTCGAAGTGATGGTAAACTCAAATAGTCAAATCTGAAATGTGAAAGAAGTTTAGCTTTGGTCATGTCAGTGTTCAGACTCGATACATGATATAAACACATTATTTTGTCATATCCTCTGATCCTGATATAAGATTAAAATCATAATCAGCTGTTCAAGCTATTTTTCACAAAAGTATACAAGAGTGTTCTCCGGAACACGTGTGTCACCTTCTGAATCGTGATGAAAAAGTTTGACGGACTGTGTACAGATGTACAGACAGACAAACGACGGAAAAGTGATCCCTGTGTGTCACCTCTGAAAACAGCAGGTGACATAATCAAAAGATTGTTGCCATACATGAAAGACTTCATGTTCCCCCTCAGCAGTTTAATCTGCAAAATATACTGCTCTTACAGTTTTTCATAAATTACAGATAGAGTGCCTGTTTCAGTATCATACCTTTGATTGTTGCTTGTTGGATTTGCATGGTATAAGTTGGATGAAGCTGCTGATTGGGCTGGGATAACAAACCTCCTTCCTGAAGGGGACAAGGGGAATATAAATTTTTACATAGATACCGCAAATTAAGCAAACAAAATGTGTGCTAAAGTCACTGACAATAAATATTTTAATTTGTACAGAGCATGAACATTTGTCTAAATATAGTTTACAAATATCATCATATTTCAGCATCATGTAACCAACACTGCAGATATAACTCCTTGTTAAACAGTATAGATATAACTCCTAGTTAAACAGTACAGATATAACTCCTTTTTAAACATTACAGATATAACCCCTAGTTAAACAGTACAGATATAACTCCTTGTGAAACAGTACAGATATAACTCCTTGTTAAACAGTACAGATATAACTCCTTGTTTTCAGGACAATTTTTTATGTCATGGCCAGGGATAGAACAACAACTTTTGCTGGGGCAAACACGCTAACCACACAGACACCAGGATAAATTACAAAGTTTGTTTTTTACACTTACAATGAATTACTTACATTAACTGGTACCAGCTCTTCAGTAATGATTGGTTGCTGTTCAGGAACTACTCTCTGGATGCAGAGGTCACTGTCCATCTCCTGGCCATTAGTTTCTGTCTGAACATCATGAGTGAGACTTGCTGGTTCTACTTCATCAGCAGAAGCCTTAACAGTCTGAAAATAAATGGAAGTTTAAATAAAGCAAGTGACAAACATTTCCACTGAATAAGAAGTGTTTTAGGAAGGGGAAAAAGTGTGCGAATGAGCTAGGAGGGGAATTTTTCTACTATGTATAATGTAGGTTTTATTGTATTTTACTCTTATTTATTTATGTTTTATTGCATAAATGAATAATTAGGACAATAATATAACATGTCTGAACAGTTTTATTAAGAATATAACATTTAACAAGAGGGCCAAGATGGTCCTGAATTGCTCACCTGGGAAATATTGCTTTCATTGCCTTTTACAACATAGTCATACTGAATACAAAATCCTTGCAGAAGAACAGCAATATAATATTAATTCCACACAAAAACTTTACATGTGGTCTATAAAACCAAGTTCACCCTAGCATGGGACCAATTTTGACCCAAGGGCCATGATTTGAAAACATGTTCCAGGTCCACAAGGCTATGTTACATACCAAATATTTAAACTCATGATCTTGTGGTTTCTAACAAGGATATCTTTTAAAAATCTTTCTTATATAAGCCTATGTAAAATTAAGTGACCCCTGCAGCGGGGCCAATTTTGACCCAAGGGTCATGTATTGAACAAACTTGGTAGAGGTCAACTAGACAATGCTACACATTAAATATCTAAGCTCTAGGCCTTGCAGTTTGCAGAAGATTTTCAAAGTTGTAATTTGAAAAAATCTATTTTTAGATCCTGTGACCTACTTTTTCAAATAATCAAAACAAGAGGCCCATGATGGCCCTAAATCGCGCACCTGAGATAAAAAGGTTGACCCAAGGAACATCTGTACCAATTTATTTTAAAATCTGGCCAGTAGTTTTGAAGAAGATGATTTTTAAAGTTTTCATTTTTTTTATTTTTGTTGCCATGGCAACCAGAGTTCTAGATGGATCAAGTTAATTTTAGCAACTTTTGTGAAGGTTGACCCAAGGATCATCCCTGTCAAGTTTAATAAAATTCTGTCCAGTGGTTTCAGAGGGGATGCTGTTTAAATGTTTCTCTATATACATATAAGGCAAATAAGCCCCGCCCCTGGCGGCCATGTTTTTATTACGGATCGGATTAATTTTAGCAACTTTGGTAGAGGTTGACTCAAGGAACATCTGTACCAAATTATTTTGAAATCTGGCCAGTAGTTTTGAAGGAGATGATTTTTAAAGTTTTCATATATGGATCAAGTTTATTTTAGCAACTTTTGTGAAGGTTGACCCAAGGATCATCCCTGCCAAGTTGAATCAAATTTTGTCCAGTGGTTTATGTTGTTAAATTTCTATAACATTTAAGACAATTAAGCCCCGCCCCTGGCGGCCATGTTTTTTCACGGATCGGAATAATTTTAGCAACTTTGGTAATGGTTGACCCAAGCAACATCTGTACCAAATTATTTTGAAATCTGGCCAGTAGTTTTGAAGGAGATGATTTTTAAAGTTTTCAAATTATTATTTTTTTGTAGCCATGGCAACCAACTTTTGTAGAGCCTCACCCAAGGAACATTCCTGCCAAGTTTCATTAAATTCTGTCCAGCGGTTTCAGAGGAGATGTCGTTTAAAGCAAATTGTTGACGACGGATGACGCACGACGACGGACGCCGGACGAAGGGCAATCACAAAAGCTCACCTTGAGCACTTTGTGCTCAGGTGAGCTAATAATTTGAACAATCTTGATAGAGGGCATTATAAGGATGATTCCTGTGAAGTTTGGTAAAAATCCATTCAGTGGTTTAGGAGATGTTGTTTAAGGATATTGTTGACGCCGGACACACGCACGGACAAAAGGGGATCACAATAGCTCACCATGAGCACATTGTGCTCAGATGAGCTAAAAATGACACTGCAACAGTGAGTCCATGCACACAATATGGTATGTAAACTGACATAATCATGGAGGGGGGGGGGTGAAAAATGAGGGGGGGGGGTGCCTCCTATATTCTCTGAATATTTTGACCAAAAAAACCCCCAAAAAACAATGAGAATCACTGGTGAAAATACATAGGAAAACATTTTTTTTTTCTGTCACACTTTAGACATTGTAAATTGGTTCATCATATAAATTATACCCTGTGGGGATCTCCAAATTCCTGAAGCTGCACTTTAAAATTGTTGTAAATTTTAAAAACTAAACCAACAAAGGAACAAAACTATGCTTTTTTGTAACTATTTTTTGAAGAACTTTCATGACAAAGTAGAAATCAATCAAATCGACAGAACAAAAATCAAGTTATTACATATGATATTAGCGTCAGTTTAAAGTAAATATATATATTTCATAAACTTAGATCATTAATGAATTATTTATATTATAATTACATTCAACAAACACTGAAGACACATTATGAAATATAATTAATAAAAGAGTGATTATTCAATTTCCCCTTTTTAAATGAAATGGGAGTCTCCAGTATTCAAGCATAATGGGTGTTGTCATGGTATGGTTGTATTGTCTCTTACTTGTGTGACCATTCTGTAAGCCAGATGCTGCAACCAGCAGGTGGTTTATGACCTCTTATGCAATATACATTACACAAGGTCATAGTTCCCCTACTCTTTGATAACAAGAAAAGATTAAAACATTTTTTTTTAATGGACGGCTTATAATAAACATACTGTCCCCCTCTCCTTCTCTTTTCTATTGTTTTGACCTTATAATCTTACCTGTCTATGCACAAGACCTTCATATAAAGAAAGCCTCTCTTTATATTAGGCCTATTTATATAATATTGAGAGGCAATTATTATTTTTTAAATTTCTCTGCACGAGTCCCAGGTCTCACTGTGTTTAAAAATTATGACTCCCAATTCAGTAGCATTTTTAATATATTTTGTGTATCTTGAGGATGCATTGAAATTTAAACTTTGAATCCTGACAGCGAAAACATTACATCTAAGATAAAGAATGCATGGTTAAAAACAATCACTAGTGTGGTCGATTTTTTTTAGAACTAAGAATTATTTTTAAAAAATCGACCTCTCCATTTATTAATTGTACATAGAGGGGTCGATTTTTTAAGTTTTTATTTTTTTTATTATTATTTTTTTTTTTGGTTAATGTTTATATTTAAATAAAAAGGAAGCAAATACAAATTAACAAAAGCAAAATATTTGATGTATAAAACTAGTACTTAAAACAAACTATAAAAATATAACAATAAGAATTTAAAAAAATTAAAAGTTCCAGCTGGTATAGAACTCATGACCTCATGATGGGAAAAAGTATTGATCGACACTCTTACCAATTGAGCTAATTCCATAAGCGTGTAACGAAGGTGCAAATAAGGCTATGTATAGGTAATTAATAAGGCTATGTACAGGTAATTAATAAGGCTATGTATAGGTAATTAATAAGGTTATGTATAGGTAATTAATAAGGCTATGTATAGGTAATTAATAAGGCTATGTACAGGTAATTACTTATCAAAACAGCAGCACTACACAATCAATTTTACTGTATTAACTACACAAAGCATTCTTTATATTACGGTTACATAGTTTCAAGATAAATATTACGCATTACTTATCCCACCCATCATGTAATAATTAAACTTGTATGTATTATGACAAGCACAATACAGAAGACATGAAATGTGCAATGTCCAGACCGACGAGCGAAGCAATAAGTAGGTCATGACCGATATGTATAAAAACATCATTAAAATACAAACATCTACTAACTAATAACTTATTAAATATGATCAATTACACTGGAAACTATTTAAAACAAACACAAATCACGTATTTGATACCCCCAAACAATAAAATAGAAAAATATTGGTCACTGAAAACTATTAATATCACAACTTTACATTCTACTGCAATACAAATTTGCACATGCGCTAATGGAAGTAAAAACTCATTTTAATTGGACATACTAATATATATATACAGTGCTTAATAACAGTAATATATATTCAGTACTGAATACCGTTCAGAAAAACACCATTTGACTGTATGCTGTGTCAACAGCTTAGAAAATTGTCAATACTGGTCACATGTATGCAATAAACATGCAGATATTCAAAGTTTAGGGCACTGATTTTTTTCTTTCATGTATGCAATGTCTTACTATGAAAATGTGTTAATTGTGTAGTAAAATAAAATGATAAACATACAGATTTTATTTAACTTTTATTAACCATATATTGAAATCATATATTGTTTAACCATACCCTGATATAATACAATGTATTATGATATTGTAGATTACCTCTTACAACCCAAAGATCTGCATAGGAAGACAAAACATGTTGTGTGAGGTACAGGGCGATACATCCTCCCATTACACCCCTAAATATTCCCAGATGTGTGTTTGACAAGTCATGCTGTGTGAGGTACAGTGCGATACACCCTCCCATCACCCTTTAATGGGTGGACAAGACATATTTTCCCCCTATCAATTAATGCTATGTAATAAGGGGGGGTCTATAATTATTTTCTCTGGCTCAAAAGAGGAAATATTCTAGCGGGACCAAAGCATATATAGAATGTAGAACTATTACTGGAAGTGATTAATACCCCCATTTTAAATTTTGTTGTCATAGTTTATTTTTTGCTTCCTTGTCCTCATTAATAATCTAATAAATAACATTTATGATGGAGTCGGCAATTTTTGAAATTAAGAATTAAGTTTCATATTTTTTTAAAAGCTGTATGCACATCGAATTTTTGTCACACACAGACATATTAATTTAAATCGGTAACAAATATAGAGTATATATAAACTATATGTAATTATTTGCAAGCATTGCATGAAGCAAATGGTCCCGATTGTATTTAACAATGCAGATAAGGCTGTCGCAGCCTCACTTTCGCTGCAGCTGACAAGAACTTTTAAAGAAATGCAAGCACAATGACTATTTGACTATCTTTTTACTTTACCATCGCTTCGACAGTATTTCAGTCATATAGTGACGTCCAGCTAATAACAGATGGAGGAAGACCCTGAATGCACAGAGGCATCCGGGTAGAACCACCAACCTACCGCAAGCCAGCTGGAAGGACCAGGGATCAAACCCACAGCTTCCCATTCTTGAGGGAAAACACCCTTACCACTGCGGACGGCATGCAAGGAAAACTGCCTGTATAATAACTGATCAAAATACAGTTGGAATTGACGTTCTTACTCTAAATATGCACTTCATAATATTTGGGGGTAAAAATTTAACCTTCAGTGTTCTTCAACAGGGATCCAGTGGCTTTCTCGACATCGGTCACTGATGACACCATTAGCACATCATGTTGAAACATGACACCACAAAAGCATCTTTTCAGCATCATCCATGATCCTGTTGAAAAAAAAAATGAATATACAGTCTAACCTGTCTTAAGCAGTCAGTCAAAGGAACAAGAGAAATTGGTGGTCACTAAAGTAAAAAGAGAAGCAGAAGAAGTAAATATACAACAAAAGGCTAGTTTAGTAAATATGCAACTGACTGTTAAATGCAGTTTGTCCGCTTAAAACAGGTGACCACTAGTACATGTTCAACTGTATGTGTATGTGTGCAATCAATACAAAAATATGCATTATGCACATAAGATTAAAGGAATTATTTGCAATTAAACACAAGCAGCAATAATTTTGACATATACCAATTAACTACCATGGAATAGGTAAGGGTAGTAGCAAAACCGAAACGCTTAATCACCGAAACGCTATTAGTAATCACTGAAACGCATATGTATATGAATATATAGGAACAGGAAAACATATTTATATATGCATTAAACAATTGTAAATTTTTAATGTTGAGTATATGAAAAAAGACCCAGATCCTATGCCTCCATCGAAACGAAATCTGGAGACACTGATTGTGTCAGAATGTCCTATTTTTACAAATACATGAGTTGAAACGCAAAGATGTATATATGAAAACGAAGGACAGGTTTGACAAAAAAGCCTTCACAGAAACATGAAGGTATGACGGAAATGACACCCTCCCAAAAAACAATTAAACATAGAAATTCAAATACACTATTATACATTCACATAGTAATTCATTAATACATTTTTTATTTCTTTTTTTTTCTTTCTTTCTTTTTTGTGTTTTTAAAACATATCTCAAGCACAGATACGCACACACAGGCAGGCCTTTTTCTGACCATTTTGGAAATATTGCAATTTTGGAATTTCCTTCATTTTTTTCGCGCGGAAACTATTTGGGAATTCACTAAATTTATCTAATTTAATTTCTTTCTTAATCATTTTTTTGTGATTAGATTTCTTGCATTATTTTCATTACGCAAAAAAATAATCAGCTCTCAAAGTTGATTAACTAACACACACTCACAAAAACAAAAAACAACAACAACAAAAAATATTATCTATTTTCACTTATCCTTCTGTGTTCAGTCAAATAAAAAGTAATGATCCAATCAAGTGTCATGCCAGCATCCTCACTCATTTGTGTGCAGTTACTTATAATTTCAAGTTTTTAAAACTGAAAGAAAATCCGCGAAAACCAATGACATTTTGAATAACAACTCAGTACTGCTTATTTACATGGTTTGAAATGTGTGCATCTACGCTGTAAAATGCTAAAGATACTATGCAAAATGATCAAAAATTATCTTTAATCTTTAATTATAAAAATCTTATATTCACAAAATAAATGCATTATCATAAACCAATTCCAAAAGTCGGCAATTCACCTACCTGAAATTTGCTGTGAATTTGCAGGCTTTAATGCAAAATAAGAAAAATATATTAAGAAAAGTTCAATTAAGTAGATCTACTCAAGCGTGTTTCTTTTTCCCCCTTTCATTTCTCCTAATATAGTGCAAATGTTTAAATGCTAGATTAATTAGATTTGTTATTTTTGTTGTTGTTTTGCGGTAACGAGAATTTCATATCATTTGACTTGACTTGACTTGACTATTTGAGTTTACCGTCGCTTCGACAGTATTTCAATCATATAGCGACGTCCAGCTAATTACAGGTGGAGGCCTCTGCAAAAACGGTTTTATAAAGAAAAAAAGCAGAATGGTTTGACGATGAATGTATGGAAAAAGAATACAAAGATGCCATGGATTAATATAACAATATTGAATCCAATGAGAATAGAGTGGGAATCTGCAGTTGCGAATGTAGTGAAGAAGAAAAAGGAAAAAAATATCCAAATCGAAACATACCAAACAAGAATCCGAAGGATTTCTGGTGATTGTTTTCTAAAAAGAAACGTTTAAAGCGATATAGAAAATAGATACAGGTATTACCTAATTTTATCATTTTTTACCACATTGGACACTGATATAGAAGGTAATATAAAAGAACAAATTTGTAGTAATCATATATTTGAAGAAGATGACTTCCGAGGAACTTGATGCTTCCATCACTGCTGAAGGATAACTGCCTTTGTATACAGCATTTGCTAATTCATTGAATTATCATGTATCTCATTTGCTGGATATCTTTAGTAAAGGTATTTAAGATTTGGGATGTTCTCCAGATCAATGGATGTGTCAGGGCGTCATCTATCGACTCAACGTGGGGTCCAAGTATTCTTCCTCAGAACAATTGGGGATCAGTGTCCAGTAGCAATACACAAACATTAACAGAACACCATACAAGGAACATGCATTGACTTCACGCGAATTTAAAAGTAGTTATAAGTGGATACAAAAATGTGTGTTAGGAGATTTATCTATTTAGTATTTTTTAGCACAGCAGATAAAAGTAATATGTATTGTGCATACGGGTTTTAAAGGAAAGACATGGTATATGAATAAGAAATATAATGTTTCGAAGAAATATGCTTGTGATTCAAATCTGGACTGTAGTTTTTCGATAAGAAAAGGCTCTTCTCATCATGACAAATTATCATTTGGAAAAAACTTACATATTCACTAACTTTTAGGGGCCACCGTGGCCGAGCGGTTACAGTCGTGGACTACAAATCTCTCAGCCCCTCACTGCTGTGGGTTCGAATCCCGGTGGGGACTTCGGATTTTTCATGTGAGGAAGCCTTCCAGGTGGCTTGCGGTAGGTCGGTGGTTCTACCCGGGTACCTCTGTGTACTCGGGGTCTTCCTCCACCTGTAATTAGCTGGACGTCTCTATATGATTGAAATACTATCGCAGCGACGGTAAACCCCAATACAAAAAACAACAACAACAAACAACTATACTGTTACTTTATTCTTGTCAAAAAATATTAAATACTGTAAGTACAAAAGGCGCTTTAGTGACTACCCGGTTGGTATATAGTTGACATAGCCTATAATCGTCAATAAATGAAATAATATTCATTATCGTCATCGTATCATCAATATAGCGTATGGCTAATAATGTTTCTAACAATATCATGGTGTTACATTCATTTTATAATCAAGGTTCATTGAGGTTTGGGTGTACCCCCACTCTGTTGATAGAGGAGTCCAAAACAAAAGGACCTATATATACGAAATTGGAGGCCGGGATTTGACTTGTGTACATCATTAAATATTTACATAGAAATAAAGACATCACTTGATCAATCGGCATATATCAGGATGATATTAAATATTAAAAATATATTAATTCACTTTTGTAATGCCATAATGCTATATATAATTCCACAGTTCTTATACAGATATATACATTTCTTTTTCCCCAAGAGAAAACATTCTCACAAATTTATAGCCTAAAAAAAAGTGTTTGCCTCTCAGATGGTTGGTATTTATACTGTATTGTTTATTTCTACGTTTATTGTATGTCATTTGTCTTTTATATTACATATTACTCCTTAAGCATTAAAAATAAGTTCTGACGTACCAGAGATTTTTTAGTAATTTTCACGTGTATGTAAATCTTACGACTCACCTATTTCAATAGACTCAGTACACCCTTCAACCGGGGAATCAACAAATACAATTTACGTTTAATGTTATTAAATACTTGGTATTAAATACATATATGAACTCAGATTCATTTATACAAGTATTATTACACCAAATGCATATTAAATATGCCACATATACATATACATATGGTAAGTGCGTTTCGGTGATTACTAATAGCGTTTCGGTGATTAAGCGTTTCGGTTTTTCTATGGACTATGGACCGGCATTACAATATGCAATGAGACATTCAAACAGTGATTCAGTGGGATTCAAGGGTCCTACTAAAAAGCGCCATCCAGGATTATGCGCCATCCAGGGTTCTATAGCGCCACCCGTTTTATAACAGGTTGTTATCGTATGAAATTTCACTAGTAGCTTTATAATAGCATAGCATTTTACGTCATATGTGCAAATTTCATTGATATATTTTACTTTTTTGATGTTTAAATTCATTGTCAAAATTCACTTCAAGATCTCACCGCTGGGGGACTTGACTCCGTCCAGGGTTTGAAGACGCCACCCGTGTTATTTCAAGTCGTATTTGTATGAAATTTCACAAGTTGCTTTAAAATAACATTTTACATTCAACATCTATGCAAATTTCATACGAAAATTTTATGTTTTTATTGCATATTAGCCTTTTCCTTTTTTCCTTGATCTCGCACCTGTAAAGGTTGGTACGTTGCTATTATGCGGATACCAAATCCAGATCTAGTGCCTTCGTGCCATCCGTTATATTTTAAAAAAGAAAAAAAAAAGAATAAAAAGACTACTCGTATAACATAAAATTTGTTAAATTCATTTAAATTATTTTTGAAAAAGTCCCCACTTATACTACGGCGATCAGACTCAACTAAGAATATACCCTACCCTAGTATCACCGCGCCACCCGGGTTTTTACTACTCCAGTATCATCGCGCCACCCAGGTTTCTATTGGTCATATCAATATGAAAATTTGCCAAAACATAGAGAAAACTATATCCTAAAATGTGTGTCAATGTCATTTCAATATTTTATTCTTAAGCGCACTTGTAAGTTTTTTTTTCTTTTTAAATCCCACCCTATACCACGGCGGTAAGACTCATCTAGGAATTTACGCTACCATAGAAACAACGTGCCATCCAGTTTCTATTGGTCATATCAATATGTAAATTTGCCAAAACATATAGAATACTATATCCTAAAATGTGTTTAAAAAAATCATTTCAACTTTTTTTTTGTTCTATGCACTTTCCACACATATACCACAGTGGTCTTAATATTCACTACTCCAGTATCATTGAGCCACCCGGGTTTTTACTGGTCATATTTATAGAAAATTCATTCATAGAAAAGGCTATGACTTAAAACATGTGAAAATGTCATTCAATATTTTATCCAATAGTGCACTTAAATTATTTGTTAGAAGCACCACCTATACCACGGTCGTCAGACTCAATAGGAATATATGCTACCCTATATATGATACCTAGTATCACCGCGCCACCCCGGTTTTTACTGCTCATATTTATATGAAATCTTACCAATTCATAGAAAAGACTATGACCTAAAACATGTGTAAATTTCATTTCAAATTTACAATGTTGTATGCACTTTAATTATTTTTAAAATCCCCACCTATACCACGGCGGTCAGACTCAAATAGGAATATACACTTCTCTATAATACCGCAAAGGAGTAAAACAATAGAGATTATTTTTCTTTCAAACTTATTATCTACAAGATAAACCAACAATATTATAGTGTAAACCGAAATGTTTTTATTCTCTTTTATTGCAGATAACACATTTCATAACATACAATAACATTTATATGGATTGTCTGCAGAACATTATTTTTTTCTTTAAAGTCATTTTTTGAATTATGGACGAAGTTAACCGAGGCCGATCGATTTGTTATTTATTAGTTCCCCGAGAGATTGATTTGCACATAGCGTGCACAAAAATAAATTCTGGGAGTCAAATTAAACTAAAAGAATTGAGACTCAACAAAACATAGAAAATGTATTGATCTACAATTAAGTCGTTTAGGCCATCGACGGGCAATAAAGAAACTCCTAGCCACCCCTCGCCATTTGCAAACAAAGGAATTCCACTCTAAGGATAATTTGAAAGAAATATTTCATTACAAACATAATTAATACTAATCTGTGTTACCTTTATAATAAAATGGATGCCATCTGAGAAAATATTGCGAATTAATGGCGTTTACATGGTGTGTCGTTCAACCGCTGAAGTTTTCAGAATGGCGGATTAATGCAACGCTGTGTTATTTCGGTTTTCAAATTTAAAAGAGGGAAAGTTAAAATCAGTTACGAAACAAAATGTTGGTATCGAAAGAGAGTAAAAATATATTTTTTGCCGAATTATATGATTTATGATGTAAAATAATAATAAAATACAAGTAAATTAGCGTCAATTTTCGGCAATATATTTCAGCGAAGTATTCCTGAAACCTTGCAACAACTACATTCTGGTCACGGTTAATTCGGAACCTTGCGTAATTGTTTTCGGGAAAAAGAAACAAATAACAAAAAAAAACATTACACTTAAAATGTGAATATTATCAAATCTTAAGCTATAACCCTAGCAAAAGGGTATTAATAATAAATATAGATCTAATCATTTGTATTTCAAAAGAATATTTTGCAAAACCATGGTAATAATATTTTATCTTGATACAAATACCACGGAGCTACATTAGGTATATTCACATCTCTGCAAATACTATGAAAATATGTGTTGTTGTTGTTGTTGATTTTCTTTTTCTCGTTTGAGAGTTTTTGCAATATTTTAAATTTAATAATATATGTACGTAAGAATAAAATTGCATAAAATTTATGTTCAATATAAAAACAACTAACACTTGTATTTTTTATTAGCTCACCTGAGCACAACGTGCTTAATGTGTGCTTTTTTGATGACCCTTCGTCCGTCGTGCGTCGTCAACAATTTGGCTTGTAAACACTCTAGCTAGAGGCCACATTGGCACAATCTTCATGAAACTTGACCAGAATTTTTGTATCAAAATCTTTGATAAGTTCGAAATTGGGTCATGTTGGGGCAGCTTTTTTGCTAAAAGGTGCATCTTATTTTCTTCTTTTTTGACAAGATTCTTGACCCAGGCGGGCAGTTAACCTAACCATCGTTCTTGGGAAGGACCAGTAGGCTCACATCCTCCGTAAAGATTTCGCGCATACAAAAACCATAGATGGTAGCCGGGGCTCGAACTCATATCCCTCTAAACCAATATATCTAGATCTGTGATCTGTGAAAATATTTTTTCGGTATGATATATATTGCCATTAATACGATTTTTATGGCACTTGCAGCAAAGCTAGGTTGCGACTTTTAACACAGATGGGGGACTTTTTGGCTATATATAAAAACATAAAATATAAATTGAAAAAAAGAAGTTTAAATATGAAAATGTATGTGATTGAGAAGGTTATTGTTTTCTTTTCACAATACAATATTACACTATATGTTTGGGATCTACTAAAAGATCATAAATTTGTTTCATTCTATTTAAATTTATTAACATTGACATGTCTGTTATTGTCCATTTGTTGTTTTAGATATGATTCCTTTGTTTGAATACATATTTATGTTCACTTTAAAAAGGGGGGGGTCATCCATAAAATCGTAAAATATGTGTTAGGATCTTTTTTCACAAAAAGTGTATATAACACTGAGTTTGATTTGATCCACGTTTATCAATTTTACTATAATATGCAAAATAAAATACGACTTAAATTTAAACTAATCGCTATCAGTGCATTAATTGACATCTGTGACATGCACACACGCGTTTGGCTGATTCAGATTAGAGCAGACACAATGACGTTGTCAAGGTGACAGCAGAGATAAGTGTGAGCGGATGCTCTCACAGCAGCTAGGGGTCGGCCTGGGTAACTGGTCATTTAGCTAACTTTTATTTCAGTAAGGGGCTCACAATGGGGATTTCCACTTCTTACCACAAGCATTTACCCAATCAAGGCAATTTCAGTCACCTTGAAAATTGTATGATCAGGCCAGTTGGGTTGGGGTTGGGGATGCTGGAGCACGCCCCCCACCCCCCCCCCCCCCCGGTGAATCCGGGCCTGGATTACCAGGTTTTTGACACAACAAATCCTGGGAATCCCCAAAAAATCACAGGATTGTTATAAGACCAGGAAATATTCTGCACGGGATGTCTGTTAATTGCTTGTAACTATTTGTGTAAACTTGGTCAAAGTAATGAATATATAGTATATAGTACAATAGGTATTATTTATTTAGACTAACTAGGCAGCTTCATAATAAACTGATACCTAAAGAACTTTAATCTGTTAAAGGTGTTAATCCTTAAACATAATCAATGATGTTCAACAACTTTAATTGGCACGTGCCGATTATACTGATGACGTTAAATTGGTATTTTGCTATGCAAGGCACATGCCGTAACCTTACTATCACTAACTTCTAGAATGAACTACGTTTTTTTTTTTTTTTTTTTTTTTTTTTTTTTTTTATCGTTTTTTTTATGTCATTTTATTATGTTTCATTTTGATAATACAATTACTTTAAACTAAATTTTTCAGATGAGATGTTTGTTAATTTACTTTTGAGTAAATTTGCCAACATTCCAATAAAACTTAAGTTATGTTTATTTCAAATTTACTTAACTTAAATTTCAAGTAAATTTTTCACATGATGTTGTTAATTTACTTTAAGTAAACTTGCCAACATTCCAATAAACTTAAGTTATGTTTATCAAATTTACTTACCTTAAATTCCAAGTAAATTTTTTAGGTGGAATGTTGGCAAATTTAATTTCCAAGTAAATCCCAAATTTCGCGCAGTGCAATGTTCAAAGGTACATATAGGCACACATGTTGGACACACATGATGCACAGATATACTTATAGAGGTGCACACTTCATATCGGAACAGTACAACAACGTTCAAAGGTACACATGAACACAAATGATTCACAGCGTACTTATAGAAGTACACATGGACAAATATATTTATACAAAGCATACATTAGAGGTGTCTTAAAATAAAATAAGAACAATTTCTGTCACAGTTTGATTGTGTGTTTGTTAGGTTTAAACGTCCCACCGACAGTGTTTCAGTCATTTGGGATATCTATGTTTTGAGCACAGACATAGTGCAGCAGTATCATGCCGTTGACATTGTATGATACCACACCCATCACATTATTTGTATTTGGGAATTATCATATAATAAAAGATTTGTAAACCAACATACAAATAACTGTAAGTTACACATTTGTTTTTATTTGTCACTACACCAATATGATGCACACCACTGTCACAACAAAAACCATTATATATCTTTGCAACATTACAGACGTCAAATATATCATGCCAATGTAGGTTAGACTGTTGCTTGAATTAAACTTTGTGATATTATCAGCCATACTTGTTATTACGTTTAGCATTTTTATCCAATAAAAACCTACACATATATATCATTAAATAAAAACTGTTTTCTTTCTGATTTGAGTTATACATAAATAATACGTTTAAATCGTTAAAGTAATTCTAACCAAAATTAATGATGTCTTTAGTTAGAATTCAGTTGCATTAGAATAACACTATCTAATGAATGATTATGACAACACTCTTCAATATCTCGAAATTGTCAGCGGAATACACCTTGCCTCAACCACAAGTCTCTCTAGTAACAAGACAAGGCATATTTAGATGCTGCATTGATAATGTCAGTTTTTACAATGTCTGATAAACAACGAATGGAGTACAGTATACAACGCAAAAAACAAACAAAAAAAAAAAACGCACTCCCGATCAGTATAAAACAAATCACAATCTCTCAAGGCACTGTGAGACTGTCAGCAGGGTTAACATTAAACAAAAAGTTCAGCTAACATATTTCTAGTAACTAGAAATGCAGGAAAGCATGGAGAGTTTTGGACATCAATTAACCGTTTTCTCTATCAAGTCAGTGCTGGAAATTGAATAATTATAGTCATCCTACGGACAGTCCTCCCGCACATTGTGCATTATTTAGAAACTGTCTACAGATATAAATAATGAGACACACATATATACAGTGCTGTCTTACTGATACTGTGGTATCATGCTGTACACAAGTGGAATTATGCCACACATGGGTGTCTGGATAGCATAGTGGTAACATGCTTCGCTTCTCATCAATGGATTCAGGGTTCAATCCCTGGTCATGTACATGAGAGGGTTCAGTGATGCCCACCCAGTTACGAGGGTTTTCTCTTACTTCCTCCCACAAACCACCCTTATATGCAAAATCTAAGGAAGAAATATCAGTGCTAAAATGTATGACTATGGTATATTGCTGCCAGTGATTGAACCAACATCCTCCTTGTACCAAGGGCAGCTGTACTAGATGGTTACTAATGATTTGTGACCTTTGTGACCTTGGTTCTGTGATACCTTCAGATACACTTCATCCAGGTGTGTCAAAACCTTGCCTAATACAAACCCAAACAGTTCATCATTAACTTCCTCGTAAAGGAATGAAAACAATCCAAGTCATAAAATACATTCACATAATATAAATAAGATATGTAGACTTTCCTTTTGTTTAGTTTAAACTTAATTTTCATTTTACGTCGATTGGGAAACAAGTTCTTACAACTTGTACTAAATCCTCTCGACGGTTCCTGGGTTGGACCAGTACTTTGTGCCCGGAAAGGTCATCAAGAATTCTTGCCTCCAGCGGGGTTCAAACCCATTACCTTTGGATCAGTAATCGGATACGTTACCATTGTACTACGGCGGGACATTAAACCCAACTTTTCTTTTGTATAGGTAAAAGCTTGCAGAATTTCAAGAAGCTATCTAGAAAATATTGTTTCAAGCTTTGTACTCTTTTGTTTTGTATATTCTTTTTTATTTAAAGTATTAAGTCCTATTTTTCGAAGGACAATAAGATTACAGTCATCTTAACTTTGTTGGAAAAAACAACAACAAACAAACAAACAAACAAAATAGTTATTTTCTCAAGTCCTTCCAGAAAAAGAAATATTGTGTAGAGATATATTATGTAGAGTACCTTTTTTGTAGAGAAAAGAAATTTGGACTGTGACAAATGTAACTCGAAAGCATGTTTTTACAAATAACTATTAGACGAGAAGGTACAGATGATAGACATACACAGGCTGATGTTTGTTTTCCTAAATAAACCATTAAAACTGTTAAATATAAAAAAATATACATGTATAATGATGATCGTCCCAGCAGGAACTTGGGTCCATAAGAAAATAGTGCTTAGGTTGAATACTCATATGGGCCTATTAAAAAGCAATTATATCCTACTCACTGAAAAATTATGAAGTGAGTGATACATCTAAAAGCAGTATCAACTATCATATATGTGGGCCCCTAAAGTGAGTCCGGGGCCTCCGTGGCCGAGAGGGTAAAGTCGTTGACTTTAACACTCACTCAGCCCCTCACCGCGTGGGTTCGAATCCTGGCAGAGTCATTCGGATTTTCATTTGAGGAAGCCTTCCAGCTGGCTTGCGGTGGGTCGGTGGTTCTACACGGATACAGATTTTTACTCTTTAAACGTTAATATCCTCTGCAATCACAATCTATATTGGTGAGATCTTGCACAGATGTCTGCCACAGTGATTTGAAAAATAGCTGAGTTTCAGCTAAGTCAATCTGCTTGTAATGTGGGTGTGTGTCAGGGGATGGGGCAAACTCCGCGCACCGGTTACGTCACGCTACGCTACTTTACACTGCCATTACACAAGTCACGTGATGATAGTTGAAACCATGTGACCAACATTTATAGTTTTATAAATTAATGTTATATGATTTGATGTTTTACTTTTCTCGAAATCATGAATGTTATTTTCGTGAAATATAACGAAACTAATCTAATATGATATATTCAAAACAAGTCATAAGTGATAAAAGTAAATCCAGCCTATATCAGCCGAAATCTACTTCTGGTGGCAGAGGTTATCGACAACTGTAAGGGGAGGTAACTACTACGGCGGAGTTTGAGGGTGGGGGTGGGGTGGATGTCTCCGGGTGTACGCTCCCTCTGAAAAAAATGTTTCTAGTAAGATGGAGGTGCATTCTGTGTGAGTGTGTGTGTGTGTGGGGGGGGGGGTAGTGGTAGTTTTTTAACGTACGGTGTATATATATATATATATATATATATATATATATATATATATATATAGAGAGAGAGAGAGAGAGAGAGAGAGAGATACATGCATATATATTGACAGCCATAAATCTTAGCATTTAGCGATATAATTTTATATATTGTTGGCATATGTGCACATATGTACCTACATACACGAGCAAAGTCATGTTATTGAGTAATTGGTGTGTATTTGTCTTTGACTATAATCTATTTACAAATATATACAAATTTACAGACTCGGACCCAAATATTTATCACGAGGTAGAGTGGGGAACGGCTTGAGTCGGAGACCCCTTGGTTAAAGGATGGGCACACTTACACAAATCTCTTACTAGCCTGCTGTGTCATTTGAAATGTGTCCCTGAATGCATAGGACAGAACAAATTGTTATGTTCATGACAAACCAAAGGGTGATATATACAGAAGGACTATACTGAAACAGCCCTATGTTTGGCACCAACTGTAACCAGGTGAAAAAGAATGTGAAGGTGGACCGGGATCTGAACCCAGGACTCTTTGCATACAACGTGAAAACTCTACAGACTGATAAACAAGATTCCTAACGCAAATTTCACTCTGATAAGGGTTACTAACAGGATGTTGTATTAACAAGTAAGAAACAATGTACAGTCTCGTCATTTGAACCCGAGACCACTTGCCTACAGGGTTGGCAGATCATTGCCATTAAAAAAAATCTATGTTCTTGCCAAACTCAAGCGTGATATATACAGGAGAACTGGTCTCTAACGTCCCATATTTATAGCCAAATGTAACAATGTGAGTAATATGTACACACACAACTGGGGGACCCTACGGGTTAGAGTGGGGACCACTTTATTACGGAGCAAGTGCTATACAGACTGAGCTACCAGACCCTTTACAAAAATCTTACACTAAAAGTGTTACTTATAGGCCATTACATACTCACTCGCCTATTTGGAATTTGTCCCAAATTCACCGGACAGAACAAATGATATGTTCATGACAAATCCAAGGGTTATTATACTTGAGAACTATACTGTAACAGCTCTACGTTTAGTGCCAATTGTAGCCAGCTGAGAAACATATGCATCCAGATCAGACTCGAACCAAGGACCAGAACGAGTACCATATAGTTTGGAATGCTTACTCAAAACTCATAGCGACAAGGGTATGTGCCGAAGCCCTGTGAAGTTAATATGATTAAGTGGTTATGGTTACTACATGTGCTATAAGTAAGAAAGGAAACTTGAAATCAAAACATCAGTTGAAAAGTTGAGTTATTACCTAACACAAAAGCCCAAAATATGAAAATAAATAAAAGAAGTGTCCACATTTTGTGCATATATGTTTTGATTTAAGGCTTTATATATTGCTATATATCGCAATTTTAGGTTCAAAAATTCCAAAATCATTTTCCCCTGCAATACTCTGGGTAATATTTTTGGTCTCATTAATGGATTGAAATTCATAGTGAAATAAGTTATTTTGTCGACTGGGTGTTGTCTTTATAGTGGTCATAATTGTGGATAAGAAACCTGTGGATTTTTACTTAAAGAATGAGTGGTTTTATTAGCGAGGGGTATTCAAGCAGGGTTTTACTGCAGTAGCCGGTAATACTGCAGCCTTTTTTGTGAATATTTCTAGCGACAGAAATGCACTCTGGTTAGATTTCATCTATACTCAAGCGCAAAAGAAACTGTACATGTTTGATTTTCGCATAACTACTGTTATATTGGTCCTAACCGTTTAACATGTAAACCCTGTGATGCACGGATGTTTGTATATCAAACAGTGGGTACATCCAGACACCGTTTACGCCTCAAAAAAAAAAAAAAATCGTTCTGCACGATTTGCCCGTGTACTGTCTGAATAAATGTGAAATTGGTCAAAACAAATCTCAATACATTCTACCAAGTCCTTAGAGAAAGAAAACACAAAACATTTAGATTTTTCCCCAAAACTTGCAATGCCGCGAATTTCAAAACATCAAGGTATTGAAGCTTTGATGGTGTTTAGTAGAGGTAATTCCGTCGATGCTGTATTTTTCTTTTTTGTCCCTACCACTTTCGTTTGATAAACACGTCTCTACAGAAACTGGTATTTTTTTAATTAAATACGTCATTTTGTAGGCAATTAAATAAGCTAGACAATGGTACTAAACATAAAAAAGTATAGTTTCTTTTGCGTTTGAGTATAGATGCAGTTTATTGATTATAAAGGATCTCTTCTGAGAACAGTTAAGAACCAGTGTAACTGACCCAGCCTGGATGCCAAATATAATCAAATTGCTGACAGAGTGGTTCAAACCAGGGACAAGGTATACAAATTTGACACACTACCATTTCACCACAAACTCTACTATATTTCACATAATCTACCACCTTGAGTTCACTTTTGAAAAATGTTAATTCATATTTTACTATATTGATTGTTTATACATACGGTTAAGGCATCTTTACTTTGCATATCCAATTATGTCGTTATATTTTGATTGGCCATTATTTTATTCCAGAGTATAATAATGCGTTATAGATAAAAAAAGGTAAACGCGACGAAGAAATGGTAAATTACGTACAACTTTATAGTGAAACAATTTTTAAACTTATTTGTTTTACATCGATTGGGAAGCAAGTTCTTACAACCTATACTAATTCCACTCGAAGGTTTCTTGGCTGGACTAGTAGTTTGCGACAGAGAAGGTCATATAAATTCCTTGTGCCCAACGGCACTCAGTAATACCATCAACAAAATAAATGGTTTAACATTTCTTTCAAGCTCGTAAACGTCGCCTAAATAATATAATATGTAACAATGTCCTTTCAAAATTACGAATTAAGAGTTTAGTGCCAAACTATTGTAAGGGATTTATATTAATTTGAAGTAACACTATTTTTGCACCAAGCCATGAAACGCTACAGGTTGAGGTTCTCTATACATGCATTCAAGGCTAGAGTTGATTGGCCGGGTAATGTCATGTCCTCTGCAAAACAAATGTAGAGTTACAAAGACTATATATAGAAATGCAGAATGATCACTACCTGGGAAGATATATACCCAGGTATGATTAGCCCAAGCCATTTACATAGATACAATAGTACTTTATATAGCTTGCTGGGTGATTAGAGTTATGACGATTTGCTTCACATCAACGAAAAGTAAAACATTATTAGAAGCTTATCAAGCATAATAACAAGTTGCAAGGAATACAATGACGAACATGCAATTTATGTAAACGTAGCTGTTCGGGAGTTATTTGAAACCTATGAAATCACCTGCTGCATGGAGTGAGGCGTATTTTGCATTCAAGTATTATAGTAATGTTTATTTCTACAGCGAGTAAAAACCCATACAATATGTATGAAGACTGAATTTGAAATGTACAATGAACAATTTGTACATGTTTTTCAACTGCCATTTTATGACATAACAATACATTAAGTGTTATAGATCTGTTAAAAGTATACCCACATTGAAAAAGCCATTATTAAAAAATATGTCGGTAAATTAGAACTTAACAGATTGATATTATGGCATCAAAATGACTATATAGTTGAAAACAAAATAGACAGATATGTAGTACAGAAATTATGATTCGGGAACGCACGGCAGTTCTGAAAAAGGAAATTTTCGTCTTAATCGCACAGTTGTATTAATGCGTTAATCAATGGCATATTAAGTCGTTTAGAGGAATGAAAAAGTGGCATAGTGGTTATAGCCACAGATAAAATACCACGTAGCCCATCACCGCTGTTGGTTCGAGTTTCGGTAGGTTTAATGTGATGAAGTCATGCAGCGGTCTTGTGGTAGGTCCAGCGCATCTGTGTAAGCAAAAGTCTTCTCCCACCTGAATATATATATATAGCTTGATTGTATAACAATGACCCGCGCCTAGTTTGTTATTAGCTGATTGAGTTGTAGTTGGACAAAATAAAGATCAATGTGAGAAAAAAAACAACAACACTGTTTTAGGCGCCAATAAATTATACATGTGTATATTGTAAAAGGAGGAAAAACATACCCAAATTAATTTTTATACTTGGTTAGTGTTAGAATCAGAAAAAGCATCCAGAATGTCTTAATTTTAAAAGAGCAAAATGGATATAACCGTTACAATTGAAATTTAATTTTGCTGAGTTTACAAATGACATCGGGACCTTCCTTGGTAGCTGAGTAGTTGAATTACGTCCTCTACGACTCTTACCTTCGGCAAACAACAACAACAACAACAACTACAAGAACAACAACAACAAAGTAATAACAACAAAAAATGCCGAAGACGCACGATTAAAATATCCGTGTCTCCAGTTATGACCGAGCACATAATTCGTTGCCCAATAATCATGACGTGTTGTCTGTAATTTAGACATTTGTGGTCTTGTCTATCATGCCGTAGACAAGTGGCATGACACAGGAACCACACCCAGTTACATGAACCTGACTCTGAGCCAACCAGCTATCTTTGTTTACTGAGCGCTAGGTACAAGGAAGATATAAAGAATTCATTTAGCTACTTTGGTATGTCGCTGCAGGGAATCGAACCCATAACCTCTCGGTTATTATGCGGAAGCTATAACCACTTGGCCACCACAAAAAAGAGGGCCTAAATCTGCGAAATAGGAGCGGCGCGTGTGTGAGTTTTGTGATGGGATATGTGTGTATAATTCGACATGATCAGGGACAGAGTGTTGTAATATTTAACACAAAATTAAAATATTCAATATTGAGTTTTATAAAGTAAAATTTATCTTTGTTTTCACCAAGAGGACGGATTACGTTATCAACCTGGTTTTTAATTAATAAACATGCTTTTTTTATTTGTTTGGATAAAGAATTGGTTGGAAAAATATTGTACATGTATATTAAAATATTAATAAAAAAAGGTATTAATTTTTAAAATCTCCTATGTGTACATGTTGAGAAAGGTGAGAAAAGAGAGATAATATGTTAAAAAATAATAGAGAAATAGAGAGTTGCTTTTAAACGAAGATGCCTTCGTTTTTGTAGTTGCTTTCTTGCATTGGTCAGTCCTTGAAATTAAAGACATTAAAGACTTATTAGACACTTAAATGTGATACTAAGAACAGTGAGTATTATTTCAACCAATCCTTTTGTTTTATTACTTTTGAAAGTTTACACCAAATTATTGTTAAGCCAAATTGATTATACTCGTATTTGGCACATTTTCACTCTTGAGATGGCTGATATTATACATAATGACTTTATGAGAAGTCGAGTGAGCTCTTATTTACGATAACACGGAGGCAATTACCGATTACAAACGACTTTTCTTAGCTATGCAATTTTCTGGTTAGTCACTGATTCCAAATTCGACTATACATATATCATGAAGGGTGGTCAAATTTTCTGAAGAATAATGACCCGGGCAAATATCTGATACATATCATCTGGGGGGGGGGGGGGTAGAGATTCAGGGATCACAATTTCTGATGGATAATTACAGGGGTCGATATCTTATACATATCATATCACGTAAGGGGGGGGGTCACTTTTTCCAAAGAATAATGACCCGGGCCAAAATCTGATATATATTGTCAAAGGGGGGTCGTAATTTCTGAAGAATAATGACCGGGATCAATATCTGATACATATCGATGCAGGGGAAGAATGATGACCCGAGTCAATATCTTATAGATATCATCGAGGGTAATTTATTTAGTTATCATTTTATAGAAAGGATGGAGGGAGTTATTATTCTTAAAGGAGGGTGTCAGTATTTTATAGAAATGGGTCTTTTTCTGAAAAATTATGACCGGGGGTCATTATTCTATGGGGGTCACTTTACTTCGTTACAATAAAGCATATGTGTATTTCTTTGATTTGGCAATCATTGCCGAATTAAAAAACATCTAACATAATTTAACAATCCAGTATGTGCGGTAACCAATGTAGAATACCTTTTAGACAAAACAAATCATACTCTTATATCTAAAACACCAGTGTAGGGTATGCGATATCTAAAATTCAATCGATGTTAACAGCGTCGAATTAGACAACTTCGTGCTACGGTGGACTAGATAACGTTTGGTGAGAGAGCACGGTTATAAAATAAAACAAACACTTATATGTTCTGTAAAGTACGGTGGCTTAAAACACACACGGAAGATATTTTTTATTTCGTCGCCACGCAATATAAGAAAAACAGTAGTATTGGGCTTGACCAAGTTTTTTTTCCCAATGCTATTATTTCAAGTTCACGGAAAACAATAATAAAACAGCAATCGCAGCCGAATTAATCACAGCTACAAAAATACTGTTTCTACTTCAACGACAAATGGTCCAACTAAGTGACGGAGTGGTTAGAGCAGAGCATCGGATTCGATTTGATTCGATCCTCGGGTTACGTTATACCACAGTGGTTATAATGGTACATACTGGTATATCCCCATTTCGCTTGGCTCCCAGCACATTTAAGCGGGTTTCAGGACTGTTTGGCCTAGTGTTAGGATAATATGACTTTCTGTGGTACGAGTATCAAACCACTTATTTATTACGGCGTAATGTCGGAGTGAGGCAGCACTATATATCTCTCATGTTGGCAAAAGTCCCCATTATACTGAAAAGTGCTATGATCGCAAGGATGTTCATCCCAAGCAAACAACTACTACTTCTGCTACCAAAATAAAAACTGGCTCGCCTCTGCTTTTGCAACTAATGTATATCTGTTACAGTAATGAACAAATGTATCTACTCGTAGCATTAAAACTCATAACAACACATGTCGCTTCTAAAACTACTATCTCTATTTATTGTAACACTGTGATAACAATACCAGTAGTGCTGTTGAAAAGTATATCTCTATTTGAAAGATGAATGTTCTATTTACTAATAAAACAATAACTATTAGTTTTCTTATTCTTGAGACACTACCAGTACTACTTTAAATATGAAATCTATCAGTGTGTTTTCCCACATTTGGACGGGCATATAGGGGACTTTAAACAAAGGGTGATTCCCCATGACAGACTCGGTGAGAGCGTCACCCGGGATATCCATAGACAAGGCCGGACTCATATCCCGAGAAGAAATCGATACATCGCCGGGACATCTTAAGACTGGCTTGGTAATATTTTACCAATCATATATTTTCGGAAATATCTAACGCTCAAATCATACAGCCATTTTATCAGATAAAGAAGACAAATATTAAACATAATCGTACTTAACAACTTTAAGGCATAATCTAAAAGCAGAGATACTCTTTGTTGCGAGTAACGGATTTTTTTATCAGTCAAAATTTTGATTTACCAGATAGTAATTATGCAGAAATCACTTCCAAGTACGAAGCCAGGAAGAAAACCACTAGGTTCGAACGTCATTTAATTTAATACATATTTTATTCAACAATAAATAGGATTGAACAACAGGCTAAATGCCTATTGAGTTCCCTCCTTTTACAGGTCATGCATGCATAGCAAATTAAAAGTATTGCATGCATCACAATTGATATAAAAATTCTAAAAAAATAATATATTGCATTACAGGAAGAATATCTGACAAAATTTGTGCATCAGTTAGCGATTAAATCATTCGATACAAAGCACACGCATTCTTTTATCATGCATTTAGAAATAACATCTTGCCAGAAAATAAATGTGAAAAAGTATTGGATTTTATTTTACTCTGATGGGTATTATTTATTACGTTATTTATAGGGACCATCTAAAATCAAGCTGAGAGAACAGGGTTTTTAAAATGTTGATGTCTCATTTCTTTTGGTTATCAATGTAAATTCAGTAAACGAGGATCAAATTTTCAAGCGACGACAATAAACCCAATGTTATAAATCCACTTTAACTTTGCCTGAAAACGGTCGTTAAAAATGATGAACACATCATTTCTCTCAATGGATTTCTAACAATAAACATATCGCCACTCTTAATCTACCAATTTCTCTAGTCCACAGTTTACAATATTATATGAATCTAAACAACAAACTTTCATTTTTTATGTATTTTTCCATTTCGTTTTATATATACATGTATATAATATACGTAAATTAAAGATATTTCAATATAAATTATATATAAAAAATGGGTGTGGGTTCGAGTCACAGCCGGAGAACAAACTTTTTTAATTAATTTAAAAAAACCCAGAAAAGTTTGTTCTCCTGCTCTGACTCGAACCAACACCCCTTTTCAACGCCGTTTCCTTACAGTATGGCGATCAAGCTTGACTATTTTACCCATTGCACTATTGTGCAGTTACAAACAGATTTTTTTTATCTATATATTGTTGTCTGTCGCTGGAAATTCCAGCCAGTAATGTTTCAAAATATCTCCAAAAAAGGTGCTATTTTTTTCGTTCACGTACTCAAGAAACACGTTCTATCAACACATTTTAAGTCTTCGCCTTCCAAAACGCAATCGTACAGAAATGAACATGAAATGTGTCACCGTTTAGTGATAATACAGAAAACAAAACTTGGAACTGTTTCTGTGAGTAGAAACAAAATGTGAAATCTATAAATATAGTTGTCTAAATATAGTCTCGAATTGTTGTCCGATTCAAAATATGTGCTTCCATAGAACAGCGTTGCAAGCAACCTGCTCAAACATCTCAAAATGCAGTATTTTTACATGCTGGTTCCCAATAAATTTCTGCGTGAAGTAAAGAAGCAAATACCAGTAGAGCAGCGAAATGGAAATTACATCATTTTCCGCCAATGACGGAGAATCACGCCAACAACAATATTTCTTGGGCCTGATTCTTTGACGCTTGCGTCAAAACCTTTCTTGCTGGTATTTATACCACAGCCACAAATAAGGTATGTGTCATTCTGGCGCGTTTGCTTGCTGGCTCTCATGGCATACATAACCTACATAGCATAACATACATAACATATATAACGTAACACACATATCATAACGTACCATAACAAAACACTAATAACGTAACTCTCAAATTCGATAATGACCATGTGAGGTTAGTGCATGTGTATAGCAGTTAATACATTATGACATAAATGATGTATAAAAATATACTACAATAATTCCAAACCTGAAATGTGGTGGCCTAGGTAACAGGTAGCGCTAAGTATACAATCAGTTGTCAAATTTGCATCCATAGTGCACAAATCAAGGCGATAGGGCGCGAGATAGAATCCAATCCTGCCATTATATTTATATTATTATACTTCTCCAATCAAACGTCTACGCGCGTGTGTATTCATTGTTTGATATTATTTTCTATTTTGATTAAAATACATATCTTTATATATTCATTTTTCATACAATTTGCAGAAAGGGGTGGATGGGGGCAATGCACTCAATAAAACACCTACTGTTCTAATTTGATATTGTTTCAGGTTTAAGATCCCGGCATCATCGTGTTTTTTGTGCACTTTTTATATCGTGTGCGCACGCAATAACTACATCGTGTGGGCACGCAATAGCTTACGCGTTCGCACGCAGTACTGATCGCATTCACACGCGGTAATTAAAAATATCTTCCGTGTCCCTTTTATGCCACCATATCTACGTGACAAAGTTGACAAAAGTTTGGTAAACAAGAAATCGTATGCAGCAAGACATGTCTTTATACATTGCACTCTGTCAATAATACACACATAATTA
>CM037781.1:61990814-62040814 GCA_021229015.1 Solen grandis | reverse complement strand
TTTTCAACATCAGTTTTACCTACATTCAAGAATTTACAAGATAAAAAAGAAGCCTTATGTCAGTGATGTACAATGGGTTCTAACATCAACCAAGCCACTGTTTGGTCACTTATTTTGAAACTCCAAAAGCACCTCGAGTTAACCCTTTCCCTCATGTAGACTCATTTTGACGCACTCAATAGGTCCACATAAAGCCTGATCTGCAGAAAACCACAGTTAAACCTTACCAAATTTAATTATAAAGTCTTCATTTCCAGACCACTGAGGAACAGCAAACAACATAAAACCTGATCAGCCTGCGAGTTACTCGCAGGCTGATCTGGTTTTATGTTGTTCGCATAGGTCTTTTCATGGTTTCCTCTATGAGGGAAAGGGTTAAAAAAAAAAAGGAGCCTTTGTACCATTGTTATCTCCACTGTTAGAGAGTTTGCACAATAACCAGTCTAATTTAATGGTCAACTGAAGCCATAAGCCAACAAATGTCAAAGGTGTTTATTCGCATACAGTAACTAAAGTTCTCATTAATACTCAAGATATTAAGGTGTTATTAAGGTAATCCATCCATCATTAAATTGTGATCATGGTCTATCAAGTGATCATTGGAATTTTATAGTAAATGCAAGCCTTTATAGACTAAGAGCAAAAGAGCGTATCACTACAAGGCTTTTTTAGCATTTGAAGGACCATGATTATAATATAATGATGGAAGGGTTTCCTTAAAATTCCACTCTTACCCTTCTGTAGAGAAGGACCTTATGTAAAGTATTTTCATATTTTTTTTACCTCCTGTTGTACAAATGTCTTTAATGACTTTTGTTAAAATTTGTCAATGAACCCTTTATCATGAATGATGCAAATTCTGTTGCAAAAACAACAGAAGTACATAAAGATATTTAGCATATGTATTTTGCCTGCCTGGTTTTGACATGACTGCAAAATTGGTATTTATATCTTTAAGAAAATCATGGAAAATTAACTTAAAATGAATAACATTACAATTATATTTTCTTATGCATTACAATTGTAAAAAAAACAACCTACAAGCGAGCGAGCAAGGTAAGATGTGAATAAATACAGCAGTTTTAACACTAGTTTTGAATATACACACAAAAAAAAGTTTACACATCATTTCATCATAGACATTACACATATGTTTACTTAACTACACATGCCAGGAACACAATATTAAACACAAGCGGATCAGATAACACGATTACATACATAAATTAATATGCAAATGCCACTGATGTTAACATAACAAGGGTACTGTTGCGAATAAAACCTTTGCGTAAACTTACTCCTTCACTCCAGGCCTCTCCAAACATTTTCTTTGTAAATTTACAAAAAAATATTACAAAATTATCTTAAATGTACAATATAACAGCAAAATATACAAGAAATTATAATCATATATATTTTTTCTAATTGAATGTAGAGCTTATTTGTTGAATAAACTAGACCTATCACTATCGGTGATTAATACCCCCGCATCCACCTTGTCTTAATGTAACACTGAGTGTCAGGCGTCATGTGACATGATGAGTGTGATTCCGTTTCTGCCTCCACACTTCCATGAAAGGTGGTAAGGGAGGGAAACTGTGTGTGTGTGAATAACTATACATAAAAAAATGCTTATTTACCTCCCCTATGTAAAGTTTTGTTTTTTTTTACATATTTCTAATCAGGAAATGATTTTAGATATTCTAAAGTTCCAATTGACATAATCATTATTTGATCCTGCTGAATAATATGGTAACATAATAATCTTAGAATTAATCAATGAAAGACATTGGATAAAAAACAGTGATCTTGCAATTAAAATCAAATTTCATCGCTATGGTTATTATATGAAATGTGTCATGAGTAGTATGTTAATTTAAGATGTATGGGAGATAATTAAGATCTATAATATATAAGTAAAACATTACATGATTAAAAAGAATCAAGATGACAAAGTAGAACCATTTAAGACTGGATATTCTCCATTTCAAGCCTTTCAATATCCGTCTGCTTGGAATGTATTGCCATGTTGCAAGCAAAGGTATCCAGTACATTACTTTGACCGAAAAAAAAAAATCAAACACTTTATATTATTACATAGTACATAAGGTTGTTAATTTTAATTTTTTTTAATGCGGCCGTATTTCGGTCAAAGCAATGTACCGGGTATCTTTGGTAGTAAGCAGTATAAAAATTAATCAACCAGTCACGTGCAGGTTGCTCAGGGTCTTTATATTTAGCACAGTCTAATTTAGCTCCTGCCTGCATTTTACAAACCATCTCAAATTGATGTTTACTGACCTAAGGCATAGAATCTTTGCAGACTTGCTATTATTATCATGATCTTATAGAATTTATCAAAAATCTATTATTATTGGCGAAACAGGATTTGAAGATTTTTAGTTAAGAAAAACCTTATTTCCAGATGTGGTAATGTGACATTACTTGAGGTTGAAACAGCTGTGATACATGACATTTGTGAAAAAAAAAATATGGAAAAAAAAAAAAAAAAAAAAAGAGCCCGAGGGCTCAAATCCACTCACCTGAGTAAAGATAAAATGTCCCACCATAAAGTTACAAAAGATAGGTTAAAGATCAAGGCAACAAGGTGTTTTTTTTAATGGTTGAAAAATTATCTAAATGTACAAAGCAATTCCTTTTTGTTGATATGTGATGTACATGTTAAGATGAGTAATTGTGCACAGTATCATTCAGATCTGATAAACAGTTGCTAATATTAGCCTATGTTGAAGAAAGTAATCCCCTCTGTAGGGCCAATTTTGACCCCAGGGCAATTATTTGAACAAACTTGGTAAAGATCATTAGACAATGCTACATGCCAAATCTCAAAGCTCCCGGCCATAAGGTTCCAGAGAAGAAAATTTTTCTAGATATATTCCTATATTAGCCTATGTTAAAGAAAGTGACCCCCAGGACGGGGCCAATTTTGACTCCAGGGCCATAATTTGAACAAATTTGGTAGAGATCTACTAGACAATGTTACATGCCAAATATCTAAGCTCTAGGCCATATGGTTTCAGAGAAGAAGATTTTTCTTGAGTTGTTCCAATATTAGCCTATGTTAAAGAAAGTGACCCCCAGGGCGGGGCCAATTTTGACCCTAGGGCCATGATTTGAACAATCTTGGTAGAGATCCACTAGACAATGCTTCATGCCAAATATCTTAGCTCTAGGCCATATGGTTTCAGAGAAGAAGATTTTTCTAAGTTTTCCCTATATAAGCCAATGTAAATAAAGTGAACCCCGGGGCGGGGCCAATTTTGACCCCAGGGCCATGATTTGAACAATCTTGGTAGAGATCCACTAGACAATGCTACATGCCAAATATCTAAGCTCTAGGCCATATGGTTTCAGAGAAGAAGATTTTTCTTGAGTTGTTCCAATATTAGCCTATGTTAAAGAAAGTGACCCCCAGGGCGGGGCCAATTTTGACCCTAGGGCCATGATTTGAACAATCTTGGTAGAGATCCACTAGACAATGCTTCATGCCAAATATCTTAGCTCTAGGCCATACGGTTTCAGAGAAGAAGATTTTGTAAGTTTTCCCTAAATAAGCCTATGTAAATAAAGTGAACCCCGGGGCGGGGCCAATTTTGACCCCAGGGCCATGATTTGAACAATCTTGGTAGAGATCCACTAGACAATGCTACATGCCAAATATCTTAGCTCTAGGCCATACGGTTTCAGAGAAGAAGATTTTTCTAAGTTTTCCCTATATAAGCCTATGTAAATAAAGTGACCCCCAGGGCGGGGCCAATTTTGACCCCAGGGTCATAATTTGAACAAACTTATTAGAGGACCATAAGATGATGCTACATACCAAATATCAAAGCTCTGTGCCTTTTGGTTTTAGAGAAGAAGATTTTTAAAGATTGAAATTTTTTTGTCTATTTTTAGCTCCTGTGACCTAGTTATTCAACAGACTGGAATCATTTGAACAAACTTGAAAGAGGGTCACCCAAGGGTCATTTGTGTAAAGTTTTATTGGTATCTGCCCAGTAGTTTAGGAGGAGAAGTCGTTTGAATTAAAAAGTTGACGACGCACGACGGACCATCACAAAAGCTCACCATGAGCACGTTGTGCTCAGGTGAGCTAAAAAAGCATAGATCTAGATTACATGAAATAGTTTTTAACAGAAACTGATTTTAAAAAAAGGTGGCAGTATTTTTAAATATTTGAAAATTTTTAGTCAAATGTAGAATTGAGAAATATCTTAATTTGAGATGTATCATAAAAGATGGGCTACAGCAGTAAAGATGAAAAGATATGATTAACCCTGTACCTCATATAGACCCATTTTGACATACTGGCAATCAGAATAGAACTGGAGAGACTTTGATATAACAGCTCCAGGAAGGAGCAGTCTGATCGAGGTCTGCTCTGTTTGCTCATACAATATTGTAGCTCATATTCTGTACCGTCTTCATGGCTCAAAAGGAGTAGTCTTTGGAACACATGTGTCACCTGCTGAAGCGTGATGGAAAAAATGGGACCAACAGACAGACGGATGGACGGACAGACGACGGAAAAGTGATCTCTATTACAGCAGGTGACACAAAAAATCTTTTGTTTCATATACTATTTTAAGTTTTAAAAATCAATTTTCATCAAATCATAAGTAATTACATGAATATTCATGAGGTATAGGGTTAACGATTAGTTAATTATAAAGTCTGTCAGATTTCTTATTATTTAGAAAAACAGATGAACTGTTCTACTGTACTTACTGAGGCATTAAAGATGCAAATAACCCTGTGATTTAGTTAAACCTTTTTGTTTAGTAATCATTTTTAAACAATGTCCGACAGGCAATTATGAAAATATCTAACTTTGCTTCAAAGATTTTTTTTTAAAGCTGGTTAATTTTTTGCAACAATGTAAGGTCCTCTTCCAGGGTGGCATGCCACCAAAGGAGACACGGCATGCCACCCTGGACTAAGACCGTCCTCTGCTGCTTATCGGCAAAGCAGATGGCCTGGATAGAGGTAAATGGTGTGATGCTATAAGGAAACATTCTATCTAGAAGATTGGATCCCGGATGATAAATGAAAGATGAATGTAACCAAAATTAAGTTATTGAAAACTTAAAATATGAAGACTCATTTTGTTGCTTAACAGCAGTCAAATTTATCTGGAATGCATTGCACTATACTTGTAACGTATTCCCACTTTATTCAAGTTATAAAGTTTTCACTAGATGATATAACACTGTTCTTCACACAGCATAGATAAAAAATGAATTCAATTATGTAAAGGTATAAATAAGGGCACCACTATATAGTGGTAATTGAACTGAAACTAAAATGCAAGATTCATTTCAGAAACAACCCACATGCATGGTATTGGTTCAACCCAGGGGCCAAAGGGAGGGACTAGCAAATTTCGTGAAAACTTGTGTCTCAACTTAAAACAATTAAGTATAACTGGGTTTTGTTTCACTAAACTTTGTATGAACAAATCTGATCTATGTTGTCAGAATGTTGTCATATATAATGTCTACCAATTTCTTATTTACACAATAAACCAAAGACATTTGAACAATTCCATTGTATTATACAAACTAGTCACAATTTGTGAGAAAAAAAAAGTCACTATAATAAAATGTTTTTGACAGTTCACATTTGTGAACTTACATACCATTTATAAGCCTTTTTTATTCATACTAAGTAAAATGGTCTCTTGGCAAATAGTCCTTTGTGATATATAAACACCAGACCATACAAAACAGGTGGACTAATTTGCCAAGGAAAAAAATCTGATTTGAAATCCACTGACATAACTTAGCACTATAAAGTAATACACAATGTACTTAAATTCCTATATAAGAAAAGCATTTCAATATTGTTGGTTTAAAAGTTGAAAACACAACTTATTTATTTCCTTAACAAATAACTTTCAAAAATAAAATATGTGGGTATTATTTTAGAGAAACAAGGATGACAAAATTGTCTCTTGGTATTTAAGTGTAACTTAATACTATGTATAAATGGTGGAGCCTGTTCACACAGAAGAAAACAAAGTTGAATACAACTGAGAAACGATATTGACGGCCAGTACTTACCTTGTATTTCTCGTATATCATGTACCAGTACTTGTTCTGGGTTTTCAAGTCTTCGGCTCTCTTCCCATCCTGTAGGTTATTACAAAGATGACTATTAATGAAAGCATTTTGGCCCTTTGCCTCGTGTTGATGTACAGTCAAACCTGTCTTTAGTGGTCAGTCAAGGAACAAAAAATGTGTCTGCTTAACAGAGGTAGCCACTAAATTAAGGGTAAACATATAATCAAATGCTAAACTGACTGTCAAATGAGGAATGACCTCTTTATATACAGGGGCTGCTCATACAGGTTTTACTGTATTTTGACGCCATGGCAACCAGAACAGACCCACACCATGGAGCTCTTTCCAGGTGGATGGTAAAACCATTATAATTCTTGGAGGATAAATTTCCAATGATTTTGTGAATTTAGCACCAGCCACAAATAGAAACCATGGTAATGTGTTCATCAAGAATGGTTCTCTCATTTCTGGAAACACAAATAGTAAACCATCCCACATGGAGTAGGGTATCCATTGGAACAGGGCCTAAACCACAGATTTGCAGTATGTTTATATCCCATCCAAGGAGCAAACCATTTATAGGTATATATGATGTACAATCTCATTGAAATCAGATTGTGTGTATCTGACCACATCGTATAGAGGGTCGTCTCAGTCTGACATTTGTATAAGCCAATCAAATCGGCGGCCACAAAATTGTTCGGTATAACCAGAGGAAATAACCGCATTCATCTCACAATAGGGTAGAAAGATGTCTAAGTGGCCGGGTAGCTCATTCGGTAGAGCATTGCTCTGTAAGCCAAAGGCCCCGGGTTCAAGTCCCGGTCACGCTGCACATTTTTCTCACCCTGTGACAAATATTTACCGAAGTCAGTTAGAAACGCGCTATTAAATTGGTTTAAAATCCAGCACTTGTTTATGCATAAAAATTACTTTAAAGGTCAATCTGACGTGAACCCTAATGCGATGTTGTCAGTTTCTAATTGCGGATAGTAGAGGAGCGCAAATTAGGATATGATTTTAATGAGATTGATATGACATGTGGCAATCCAGAACAGTTCCAGGACAGACTGGTCTTAGACTAGGAATGGTATGATACAGAAACAGCCTAGCTTATTTCAAAATTGTTGTGTGTTTTATCCGCCCAAGAGGAGCAGTAGGGACACATAGGACTGCAGGGAGAGATTATTTTCAGCTGTTTTATAGCTGATATTCAGCTTTATTTTCAATGCTAGAAAGTACAATATATAATTTTCTCAGTTTGAATTTAAAAAAATCCCAATGAATCTTCAAAAAAAAAAAAAAGTTAAATTTTGCCAAACATTGACAAATTCAGAGATTTTTTCCAAATTGGCTGTTTATAAATAGCTTGATCAATCATTACCTCACTTTTATCTGCTAGATATGCTATAATTTCTTGATTATTTGCCCCATTTTCTAACATTTTCACACCAAAAATTCTAACCTAACCTGAAGGGCATCTGTTATCTTCCGAATACAATAATAAAGGATTCCCTTGCAGGTAATTGGGTCTTGGCAGACTGACTGTACTGTACTGTACTGTACTGTACATTACCTTGTTTTTGATGAACGGATCAACCCCACACGCAAGCAGGTCTCCTACATGTCCTGTCTCCCTCTGTAGGGCCGTCACATGCAGTGCTGTGTTGCCATGCTGCAATATTCAGTTACCATGGTAACAGGATGTGGAGGGAAACACACATGTTATTTTAGTTCCATTTGACTGGAATTAGTACCAAAACTTATTAGAGCTATCAATTAATTCCTTGATAGTTACTGGCACCAATTAATTCTTTGATAGGCACCAATTCTATCAGTACTACTTAACCCTTACAGATACTTTAACTACTTCTTATTATTCTTATTTCCCTAATGAAATACCTAAATATTTTATTTTACAGCAAATACTGTCAGTACGCTAACTATTTATACAGTAAAACCTCACTCTGCCACCAACTCATTATCACGACCAACTCAATATTACGGGCACATTTTGTGGGACCCGAATTTTTCTCTATATATTTCAATGGTCGCTCACCTCATTAAAACGGGCAACTCAAAATTGCGTAAAAAGACCACTATAATCGGACTAAATCGTAAAATTAGTCTTCTTTTGACCTCAATAATGTGAACGATGCTCCTGTGAAAAAGTTGATTCAAGTCGTCATTTTACGACATCTGGTTTCCGGTACAGGTGAAGGTCGCACGTGCCGTAATTCGGATGTTTTGATAACACGGTAGATAAGATTCGATGGAGAGTGAAATCAATGGGTGAGATGGGTAATATTACGTAACAGAGAGCAATCTTGGGATCTACGGATGTATTTCCTGTCAAGCTAACGAGTATTTGTTATATGTCCAGATGAGCTGCCCCTGATTAGCAGTAACAATCACCGTGACGCGTTTCGATTGACTAAAGTTTTGACAGTCGTTAATTGGCACGAAGACTTCCTACGAAAACTTTACTAAAATAGAATTAGATATCCCGTCATATTAGTCAATCACTTTCATAACTACTTTCCAAAGACTTTGATTTAAAACTGAAATCAAACGTTAAGATCTTTAAATTCAAAAGAAATTGTCTTGAATCAAAACAGCACGGGGAAAAGTCGGAGGCAACTGGATAATTAAAAAAAGCTTATTATTACAACAATTGAATAAGCAATCACTTTGATAATTATAGGAAAATTAGAGAAATTTAAAATGGGTAGACTTTTAATCGGCATGATATGACCATAGATTTTAATTTTAAATGTGAAAAAAAGTTTTATAAAAATAATCAGGATTATATTTAATAACAAAACTTTTTAAAAACATAAAATTGATTCAAGAGATATTATATTCATCTTTCAAATTAAAACAAGTATTGAATTTGATCAACATTGAAATGAAATATTTATGAAAAGACCAAACTCAATAATGAGACCAACTCAATAATAAGACCACTTTCAGATGGGGCCAATAGTGGTCTCATTATCGAGGTTTTACTGTATATATTAAGTTAACTGAATATTGTGTGAAACAAAATTATGTTCCTACCTTATCTAAGATTCTGTATTTTAACTAAATATTATTCAGCACTACGTATTATTAGTGATATTAAAACTGAGTTATTATGAAATATATATAAAAAAAAGAAAGGCAGAATAACAGAGCCAAAGGCAATTAAACAGACAAATGGACACCATCATGCACATTTACACATCTTGATTTGTCAGTATATCCATCAAGAAATAGTGATGCAGGAACAGAGAACATGATTGTGTCACCAGACAAATGGCAGAGTTAGCTTCCCTTATAAAACAAATCATTTCCTCTTTCTGTGAGATAGACTAAACATGTGCTCCCCCCCCCCACCCACCAAAATTTCCCCACTTGACACTCTAGAGTCCCATCCTCATTTCATGATAAGTGGACTGGCGACATTCTGTCCCTTTTACTCCCCTTTCAATATTGCAAAGTTGTTTCAATAAAATATAATATTAATATTAGATAAAACACAATGTACATACCCTATTCTGTGCTTGAATATCAATCCCATGAGCAATCAGTGCATAGAATACGCTCGGGCGGTACATGGTACTGATATAATGCACAAACGTGTTCTGCTTCTGAAAGGAGAAGTTACATCATAATTGATTTATAATTATGAACAACTGTAAAATTGAATAATTCTGAGCAATGGTTTTTGAGCATCATATATCATTCCAGATAAATTCCAAGACCCAGAGCAAAGAAAAAGATAGAAACAGAGAGAAAATATTCTCAGTTTTTCTGAGCTTCGCGATTATCCAAGCATTGTCCATTCCCATCAGCCTTTAGAATATTACAATCTTACTGAAAATTAAAACTCTTGCTTCATAATCGAAAACTAATATAATCTTTAAACAACTTAGTGGAGGAGATTCTAATGGCATGCTAATTATCTGCATTTTCTTCAACTTAAAGTTCATTAAGTATACAATTGTCTAATACAATTTGATCTATAAACAAAATTGCATTTTTAAAATGATTTTTCAAGTGGTGGGTCTGTTAAATGAATACTATCATCCTCCTTAACCAATGCCATTCACTACCATTGAATACCCTCAGCAATAATGCTAGAAAAAGCTGATCGAGGTGCGTCATAAAGCCATCTATCTGAATGGTCGCTGCATCTTATTGTGAAGATAAGGAATTTCATTGGCTGATGGGAAATCAGTATTATTGACGCATTACGAAGATTTGACAGTGTATTTGCCCAATGCCTTTTAGTTTACTGAATAAGGTCCAGGGTTAACGAGTAAGGAAAAATACAAGGTTCTGGCCAAATTACATTGTCTTCTATAATAATGGCCAAAGACTTATTTAACTGAGATATGAAACTGTCCTAAATATTTTTTTTTCTAATGATGAAAAAATAAATAGATGAATGAGATTTGAACAAAATCTCGCTGAGACACTAAGCATCTTGCAGACACTTACAGATGCTTTATTAACAGACAGCTGCTTTACCAGTGGGTTTTTTAGGGCTGATTTGGGGCGGAAACTCGACCCATTCCCTTTCCAAAAGGTATTATTATATTTTTCCCCTATTTCTGAAAAAAATTCCCTTCCACCAGTCAAAAAATTTTTTGAGAACCATTTTTGCTATCACAAGCAGCGGAAATACAAACAGTTGAAAGGGACATTTTGTTTTAGTTTGAAATGATAATGGTGTAGTACAAGATTGTGATATAAAATGGACTGTTTCTCTGTTTCTTAACATTTTCCTATTTTCCCCTTAACAACACAATTTCCCCCTCTCCATGGGCCCTGCACCATTCCCCTAAAAGCAAAAAAAAGCACTGTTCACAGTATCACTCATAAAAGAGATCTGCTGTCTAATGAGAGACATACATTTAATTGGCAATAAAGAGAAAACTCAGTATATTTATAATTGATATGAGCAATTTGACATATCTAATGTTATCTTGCAGTCACATGATCATACATGTAACCTTAAATGAGAGCTTCTCTTGAATTGCTCTTTACCTATATTAGAGTTGTGGATCTCAGTTAGGTTATAAGGTCTTTGTAATGGCAAACACTCATTTTCTGATTATGATGGCCATGCATGGTCAGATATTGTATGATTTTCTAGTAACTACAGACCCTGTCCTTGAAGAAGATGTTCTCTCCATTCTTCACCAACCTGTTCACTTCATTCACGTCTCCAGCATTAATGGCTTGCCCTATTGGGGTCTGAAAACAACATACTGGTGTTATTGAGAGTATGGATACATGTTCTATTATACCAATCTAATTTCTAAATATGGATCAAATCTGTCTGAATAGGTGAAGTATAATTAATTCCTAATGGTGCTATTTTTACAGGCTTCTAGAAGGATACATAGAGAAGAAAACATTTTCTCATCTAATTAGGGCCTCATTTGCTAAGGCATTAGTTATTCAACTCACCATTCAAGTGATAGGTTATAATTATTCAATTCAGTTCAATTTTATTCAGCCATTAAGCCTCCAGATTGACAAATATAAAATTAAAAACAGATACATACAATAACAGGGGTTTTCTTAAGTGGATGCCCGCTTGCCCGTGCCGGGTTAAAATCACCATGGGCAAGTGATTTTTCAAGGAGATAGCCCGTCGGGCAAGTTTATTTTCATAAATGAAATTTTTCTCTTTTTTTATATTTTATTTTCTACATTATACAGGGGGTGAGTTGCTTGCAAATTGCGTATGATACATGTTAACTAAAATTCATCTTAATACTACACATATTTAGTTTTAAACATTAACAAACACTAACTAACTTAAAGATCGGCCAAGCTGTTTCACTGGGGGCAAGTAGATGTTCAAAGTAACTTGCCCCCTGGGCAAGTGAAAGTCAAATCCTTAAGGAAACCCCTGAATAATACCCTAACATATGAAAATTATATAAACTGATACATATATGAAAAAGCTCTTATTATCTAGGATTACCCATCAAAATAACAATTGCACTTTATTTACAAAGGGGTTCCTTGGTTTTACAAAACAAAGTTACTTCCCAGGGTTCTCTGTGATAGGTACAAATATCAATCCTAATGATTCAAATTAACCCTTACAATTCTGTGGGCGCTTGTGACTGCCTTTGTGACCAGCACAGACAAATATCAGCTCGTAGTCTGATCATGGTCTGCACTGTTCACTATTCAGTCAATAATTCTTCAGCAGACACCACCATAAACAACTAATGGTACAGTCCAAAATGATGAAAGGACAAGTCCAATTATGAAATTTAACATGGTTATGGTGATTTACCAAGAACGAAAATTAATGATATTCTTCAAACTGAATCTATGATCTAAAGTTATGAAAGACATTATTCTTCATTATTGTGATAACAAAAGGTAAATTGTTGTTCTTACCGCAGCTAAATCCCACATCTGACCTGCCATGTTTGGATGGCATTCAACACCTTAGCCAGCCAAAAGATATTTACTCAATCCACATGTTTGTCTTAAGAAACAAATAAAAAATATTTTTAATGTATGCTTTTATTTCATTCAGACAGAGAATAATCTCTATTAAAATTTGTTCCAGTTTAATATATCATGCTGGACTCAGCTGGGGAAAAAGAAAATAACTGGACTGGATTCAATAGTGATTACAACAGAGAATTAGTGACATCATCACAATATGCTTGCATCAGTGCACAATCAATCCCTAACATTATCCCTGCCTGTAGCAATTAACCTAACTGAGAAATAAACATACATTATGGCATGTCCAGGATCCAGGACCCCTACAAGATAGGAAATGTTTTTAACTTGTTAAAGTTTTACAAATTTTGTAGGCAAGTACAATAAGATAAAAATGTGGCTATAATTATTTAAAACCACATAAAGAAAGTTCATATATTGTGTTTTGTTTCAAAATAGTTTATAAATGTTAGTTGAATGGATATTGCCAATATAATAAATTCAGATAAATCTTTGTGACAACTCTTCACGAAAACTAGTTGTTTTTTCAAAGCTTAAGTGTTGCCGCATATGTCCTTGCTGGTATCGAAATCCTAATGCAGTGGGAGAAAACTAATTATTATTAAACATTTATCACACTTTGCTCTAGAATACTTAAAGCTTTTAGAAAATAACACACTAATAAAACCAATCAATTTTGTAAAAGAAAGTGTTACAGTATCCAATATAAACAAACCACTTATGCACTTGACAAAATTATTAAATTGTTTATTCTCCGGCTCTTAAGTCAAAGCGCTGACACACTGCGGAACTTGACTAGTAGAGCACGTATATATAGTATGATTCTGTATGGTTAGAACAGAATATATTTTTATTTCAGACTTGTACACAGTAGATTGTCTACAATAATTTTACATACAATACAATATAACACGCGTGATTAAGGCATATATTCAAGATGTCTTATAAATTTCGAAGTACACGCAGGGATTCTTTATACTGTGTAGAATTCCTGGTATACGACTTGCTAAATTAGATGGAAAGTAACGTTAGAAGTAAAAAAAAATAAAGATATAAAAAATACAATTAGGCCTTAACCAAAGATGGATTCACATATATTACTGAATAAAAATTATCGTTGTTTCTAATTTTAAAGGCTTTTTTTTGTGAAACAAGCAAGATTGCATTTTTTTTTCTTATCGCTAACAAATTCAGAAAACTTAAAAACTAAAAGTCTAACATAGTAATAACTATTAATAAGTTTCAACCTGAGAATTCTTTACCTCGGCATATACAAACAGAATGATAAACATCTTCTATGTCATTTAAGTTTCAGTTTAAACATAATATTTCAAGTCTAGGCAATCTGTTTTCTCCAAATCGTTCAGCATGCTGCTGATCAGTATACGTTATCTTGTAATATAGGCTAAAATCTTGTATTGTGAGGTACTAGAGGGCCAGATATTTAAAAAAACAAACAAACTGAAATTCATTTTTAAAATCTTATACTCGTCTAAGCGAGAGAACTTACTTTAAACAACGTTATCATTATCTAAACACATATAACATAACTTAAATGGTTAAATTGTTTATTCTCTAAATGCTATACAAATTATTTCATCTACGGGTCTCTAAATGAATTATAGAGACAATGAATATAACAATACAATTAATTGATAAACGGAATGGGTAAAAAATCTAACCGGATAAATATTGGATTTTTATTTTTGATTAAGACATTTTAATGACCGGTCACCCCCTTTATTTTATATTAAAGCATTAATAGTATCCCCTGAAGGAAACATCGTCGAATACCCCGGCTGACTTATTCCGTTTCACTACATGACATCATGATGATTTATCGATTGACCGAGGGTATTCGACTATGTGAAGGAAATTAAAGGATATGATTTACATACGTTACCATAATTGTGTGCATGAATATTCATTAGGTAAATGGTTAATTAGAAGGGACAATGATGAGTCTGGGCACTGTGTTAGCATATGCGATCAAATTAATCCTCCAGAAAAATAAAGGTTTTTCCTATATGCCCACTTCATGGAAGATGGTAGAATTTATTTTGACACAGTCCTAATGTAATTCCAATAAGCAGAATTTGAATTTAATATTTTATCATATAAATAGTTTAACCACTTGGTTTCTTTTGGCCCAGGAACTACTGTTATTTTTCATGCAACTGACATGTGTAGTAATGTAATATTTTATTTGACGTTCAGTTTTAAAGGCCCATTATTCTTCCAGAAGCAGTGTATCGATAGATTGTAGACTGGTGACCCAGACCTGTGAATCTTTTCAAGGGGACACGGGGGTCAGGCAAATTCAAAGGGGGTATTTGGAGGCTTTAAGGGGGGGGGGGGGTCGTATCGTGAATTGGAAACTTGAAAGACAGATCAACGACACTGCTAGTATTTTATTTTTTTTTGATTCAGTATGTTTTCATTTAACAACAATAAACAAGACAAATAAATGACAGTGCATCCTTTTCCATTAAGATAAGGCAAACCAAACACACAAACAAAAAACTGACACACACACTGTAAAACTCGTACTATATTTTTGTCATATCATTCTGTCTTTGGGGCCTCCGTGGCCGAGAGGGTAAAGTCGCTGACTTTAACACTCACTCAGCCCCTCACCGCGTGGGTTCGATTCCCGGCAGGGTCATTCGGATATTCATGTGAGGAAGCCTTCCAGCTGGCTTGCGGTAGGTCGGTGGTTCTATCCTGATGCCTCCGTGCCTTCGGGGTCTTCCTCCACCTGTAATTAGCTGGGCGTCGCTATATGACTGAAATACTGTCGAAGCGACGGTAAACTCAAATAGTCAAGTCATTCTGTCTTAAATCAGAGAAATTTGATTTATAACAATAAGACTTATGTTATACAAATTGGAATGTTTTCACAAAAATTGGAAAATGAAAAAAAATACAATAAAGCCCCTAAATGACCGACCTAGGCATTAGACATTATCTGGTACGATTAAAACGTCTACGTCAGATCCACGTTCGTTTGCGCAGAATCGCATTAGCGGACTGAATCACTTCGAGTTTCATTGCTTCCGTCGACAGTTTATAATCCACCACCCAGAGCTCACCGGTATTGTCTTCTGCGATGACCTACAATCTTCTTCAAAATACCAAAAGGACAAGATCGCTAATTTTAAAGCTTATTTACTTATTATGAGTTATATACAAAGTTGTGAACAGTCAAAGAGTGTAGAATACTTAGTTTGTTTGTTTGTTTGTTTGTTGGGTTTAACGCCCCACCGACAGTATTTCAGTCATTTGAAGACGATGTCTACTTGAGACAGATATTGTGTTGCCACACTGCAGTATCACACCGTAGACATGTGGCATGATACCACACCCAGTCACATTATCCTGACACTGGGCCAACCAGTCCTGCAACTACCCTTATATGCTGAGCGCCAATCAAGGCAGCTATAACAGTACCATTTTTTACGACTTTGGTATGTCTCAGCCGGGGATCTAACCCACGACCTCCCACTCCCGAGGCGGACGCTCTAACCACTAAGCCATCGGGGACGGTGGAATACGTAGGTCGTTACCAGTATAGCTTTCATGGAATGGAAATGAAATCAGTGAAATTTATCTTCAATCATTTTGATTTTGATTCTGCTTTCAAAAGAGGTATAAGTTATTTTCAACCATTATCACTATCGTTGTCAGTATCGTCGGCTGCATCGTTATCATCATCATCATCATCATCATCATTACCGACCAAAACAATATGGATTTCCGGAAGATAAACATTGAATTTGATATTTATAAACTCGCTTAAATGTCTATTGATGATTTAATACTTTATTTAAAAGTAAGGAGTACCCTAGATATATTGAATATTATATTTGTATAAACAGATACTGGATACATATATCGTCGAATACCCCCGGCTGACCTATTCCGTTTCACTACAAAGATGATCTATCGACCGGCCGTGGGTGTTCGACGATGACATATATATCTGGACAGGTGCAAAAATAAAAGGACACAAAATTGCATTTAACACAGGATCATTTATGTAATTTGATTAAGTTTGTAATATATTGTTTAATTAATCAGTGTCCGGATAAACTAATTTCAATATGTCGTATCGCATATTATTATAATAACAGGCATTTATTCCTTCGCATGGTAAAGTGATAGTTTTGCAACATCATAGAGGAATTAATTCTTTTGTGCTTTTATGTGACAGACAATTATTGTGTCCCGTAAATATTTATTTTAATACAAAATTGATTTTTCAACACTTTTGCTTTATCTCAGCATACCTGCGTTGTAGAGTTATTGTGACGATGCGTCGTCACAGGTAAAATACAATCACTGACAACTGCGTCAGGGAGTCGATTCTCAGTGGTTAGAGCATTGGACTCGCACGTCGGCGGACCGGGTTCGATCCTGGGCCGGGTCGAGTTTGTTACATTATCATTTTCTTACAAAGTTGAGAGGTTCTTCAGTTTTCAAAGAAGAGAATCGAATGCTTAGAAATAAGTTACTATAGTTGCGAGTGACTACGTCTCACACAACTAAAAAATAGCCAGATGAAGCACTGCTATAGGCATACGATCTTCGTGCGCAGTCAGAACTTACCGTAGTTCTAGAAGCTCCGCCACTTTGCTTTTATACTGTATAGTAACATAATACCCTGTTGCTTATCTAGTGATTCCCGCAGCAATTCAGTATGGCGATAAATACTGTTTTAAACATTCTGGCTACCATGATGTTTTTAGCGACAGTGAAATGGCAAATAAGTCTTACACAATAACGAAAGGCTTAGTCTTTAAATGGCAAGCTGGAACTCTGTCCACGAGTTGACTTTCAGTAGTTAAGTTCTATTATAATCTAAATTTGACATTAATTCCTAAAAAAATATTTATATTATTTTATTGTGCTTCGTAAATATCAAATTTCTTTCATAATTTATTTATTTATTTATTTATTTTGCGTTGCATATTTTATCTTCATTTCGTTGTTTATTCTGACAGTTGTATAACTGGCACTGATAATTCTGATGCAGGGATGCAGTGGGACTTGCAGTGCCAACCGCACTGATAATTGCATGACCTCTATCTGCAGAACGTCCATTATTTAGTAAGAACTACTTTAGACTAAAGAATGTAGGCTCAAATCCTAGTAAGGTCATTTTTTCTCTTTGACACTGATTATGTATTGCTCATATAAGAAACAAAACAGTTTTTCATTTTAATTCTATAATATATATTGGTATTTACTGGATAAAAAAAATGCTTAATGTATTATCAAGACTTGTTGATAGTATCACAGATCTTAATTCACGCAGCATAGTCTAACATACGTTGGCAGGATACATGACGTCTGTAACAAAGGAATGCAACTGTGTGTAGAGTTTTGGTTATTTTAACTATGCCTTGATTAGGCTAAAAAATAGTTCCGTTTCTGGTCTCCAGCAAATAAAAAAGAGGGTCGGTGGGTCGGGATTTGATTTTTTTTTACATGAAACGAAAGGGTCGGCAGACCAGAAACGGATTTTTTTTTGATTTTTTTTTTATCATATCTCACTATGCTTCAGACAGTTTTGTGTATGTGCATAGTACCCTCCAAAATACTCCTACGGCGTTCCCCAAAATTGGTCCAGGAACGCCCTGTACGTTAATAGTGTTTGTCACTAATAATGTTTTCCCGAATGTTAGGAAATAATGTTTATGCATAAATATCGGTACATAACTTTCAATATTCTTCAAAAATCCATCCTTTGGTATTTTCACACATGTATACATGACTGTAAAAGGCGTAGAGCGAGAAAACTCGTTTAAATATCATGCGGCTGTGTACAAAAATGGAAATTCAGTAATTAAAAGCAACTTAATCAAATACAAACTTTAATGTACAAAGTCGGATATCAATACAGAGGAAGCAAAATCATCTCTAGTAAAAATATAATTCCCATGAGTTTATAATGGATTATTCACTGAATAGATGTTTAACATATTTTATTGCAATGATAACATATTTACAATTTTAATAAGCGTAATTTAACAAATACAAAGCAAATGGGTCGGGTTACAAGTTCTTAAACTTAGTTACAACCCTCCCCAATCATATATCAAACTTATATCATTTACCATGGCAATACATAACATGCAATTAGAAATATGAATTAATAGCTAATAGATAAAAAAAAATAGAAGAGAGGAGATGCAGGCATGACAGAACAGAGGAATAACAGAGAAGAATGTGATGGGTAGATTGCAAGGCAAGTAAGGGTGATTGATTACAAAGAGAAACGCTTAGTTGACTTGATAAATTTATGAACGGCTTCAAAAATCGATATGTTATCTATATATGTGAGTCTTGAATCACCAAAAAGTAGAACATTTGCATTGAGAGGATGAAAAGCACGTGTGGTATTAAAAAGTTCGATATCGTCTGCAGCGAAAGAAATAATGTTCTGCATTTTCAGTTTCTTGACAGTTTTCACATTGATCAGTATTTGACAGGTGATTATTATAAAGATCTCGTTTAAGGTTACTATAATTGTTTCTAAGACGGGCATGGATAATAGACAAATGACGTTAACCATAATTGTAGTATTCTGGGACCTCAATACATGGGAATTGGTACTTTATCAAGTCACGTTTAAAACAACCGATAGACGGACTGTTGCGTAAATATTCAGGTAGATTATTCCAAGATTTAATTGAGGAAGGAACAAATGAATTTTCAAACTGAGTTGTTCGAATAGAATAATTAGCAAAGTCACTGACATTTCTAAAATCGTAGCGCAAAGAGTTGTCTACCGTTCTTGGGAAAAGAGATAATAAATAGTTGGGAACCATTAAATTCTTAATTTTATACATTAAAACTAATTTCTGGTAGAGACGTCTATTAGCAAGAGTAAGCCACCCTGTTTCCCTATAAAGATTGTTTGAACTTGTCGATCTTGTTAATCCCGTAACTAATCTTGCAGCTTCCAACTGGATTTTTTCTAACCTTAATTTATCCCATTGATTGCAATTGTCCCAGACAGAAGAAGCGTATTCTAATACTGGACGCAGAAATGATAGATATAATTGATTCATAGCTTTACGACGGATAGTGAAATTAATTTTCCGCATTATTCCAAGGATCCTAGTTGAAGATAAAATTATGTTATTGATATGATTTGACCATTTGCAGTTGTCACTAAGAGTTACGCCTAAATGCTTATGAGAATGAGTTGGAATTAACAGTGTATTTTCAAATACAAGGTTTGGTGCTTGACCATTCCCATAGTATAAGACTTGAGTTTTAACCGGATTAAACGAAACCAACCATTGCTTAGACCATTCAGAAATAACATTAAGATCATGGTTTAAAATCCCTTCAAGATCTTGAACATTTGATGTTGTACAGGCTAGAGAAGTGTCATCAGCGAACAGTCTAGCAATGCTAAGTAAGTTTTCAGTAATATCATTCACATACACGAGAAATAGTAATGGACCTAATACTGACCCCTGGGGCACACCAGAATTTATGTCTCTGAACCGGGAACGAGATTGACCCACTAAAACTTGTTGACGACGACTGCTTAAATAGTTACTTATCCAATTTAAAAGTCTACCTTGAAACCCTAATTGACGTTATTTAAATAGTAACCCTCGATGCCAAATCCTGTCAAAAGCTTTAGATATATCCCAGATATATCACAGAAAACAATGCATGTAGAGTTCAATTAGTTGGTATACAGTCAAGTGTCCTGAGAGGAAGCCAGACTGATTGTAGTAAAGAAGATTATTACTTATTAGATAATTGTATAAATATTTATAAACACAACGCTCCATAAGTTTACCCAGACAACTTAGTAAAGAAATCGGACGGTAATTACTTGGACAATTCTTCTCACCTTTTTTAAATAAAGGTATTACCAATGCAGTTTTCCATAATTTTGGAAAAACACTTTCATGAAGAGATTTATTAAAAAGACTACATAGAGGTTTTGAAATGGAGAATCTAATCTTTTTCAAGACTTTGTGAGAAATGCAATCAGGACCAACAGCTTTGTTAGTATCTAGTATATCTATTAAACTTACAACATCTGATTGATTAATAACTATATTATTAAGAGAAGATTTGGTTTTCATGTCAAGAGGAGGTAGCTGAGCATTTGTTTCATCTAAGTTTGAAACAGACGTAAAGAAACCGTTTAGACAATTGGCCTTCTCCTCATTAGTGAAATAAAATTCATCAATATTGTTTAAATTTTCTTTCAGGATAGGAATGGAATCAGCGTTTTTATAATTGTTCATTAATTTTTTTAAATTAATTTTGGTTTTGTAAACCTTGCTGTTCAATATCAGCTTCAATGTTTTCAAAGAAGTGCCTTTTCGCATATTTCTTTAGATTGTTAACTTTATTTCTTAGAAATTTATATTTGGACCAGGAAGATGAAGAACGTTTCTGAATTGCTATTTTTCTTTGCCTATCACGATATTTAGTATATCTTCTGATTTCTGAATCAAACTATGGTTTATCATATGGTCTCACAATAATGTCTTTTGATGGAATGCATTCTGACATCAAACGTAACAAATTATTCGTAAAAGTTTCACAAGCATCATCAACAGAAGTATGATTAATAAAACTCCAGTCTTCATTTAGTATCAAATTATTAAGTTTATCAAAATCACCTTTGTTGTACAACCATACTTTTTTGCTTGTGCAAACATTATGTATTGATTCAAATTTAATTATAACAAAAGTAGCCCTATGATCACTTATAGAAGATTCTATATCAATACAACCAGCGTTTAAAACATCAAAATCTTTAGACAATATAATTGGGTCAAGAAGAGAAGACGTTTGGCTTATACGAGTAGGTTCTGTTATAACATTGTCTAGATTGTTAATAAAAATTATGTTTTTCAGATTTGACACATTGTCGTTTAAAAGATTTTCATTCAAGTCACCTAATATAACAACATTTTGGTTGACATCGAGGGCACGTTCGATACACAGATTAAACTCATCCCAGAGAGAAACCGGCGAATTAGGTGGTCTATTGACTACACAAAGAAGGAATGAAGATAACTTGTATGAAATATCAAGCCATATACTTTGAACATTAATTGATTCCAAATCAAATCTACGAGTAGCATGAATACAAATTTTGGTATAAATAACAACTCCTCCTGAATGAGAGGATACATCTCTTCTATATAAGTTAAAATTAGAACATTCGCTAAGCAATAACGTATCATTAACCTGGTTATTTAAATGCGTTTCAGTTAGACATAAAATGTCAATATCTTCAAATTGATCAAATATATAACTTAATTTGTGCCGTATACTCCTTATATTAAGGTGCATTATACTGAGTGCCCCCGGGGAAAACTACTGACAGAAGAATTAGGCCCTGGATTTGATTCTACATCGCCAGACAAGAGAAGTATAAGCAATAACAATTTAAAGAAATCAACATTAATGGAGCTACACAATAATATAAATATAGAACATGACGTTGTTAACTTGCAAATAAAATATAATTCAAACAACGCTTGGTAAAGAGACGTTGAAATCCTATAAGTACAAGGACAGCGTTTCAACAAACACCGAGTTTTTCCGTTGAATAGTCCGATGGTCACACGCCAGCTTACTATATCACTACCTATTGGGCAATTTAAACACGACGAGAATAAACAGCCACGTGAACATCGGACCACTCAACATCATAAAAACAAATATAATACACACAGAGAACACCAGGCACGTTGCCCTACAGTAACAATACCCATCACATCTACAGATAGAGAGAAGTTGATAAATAGAAGGGAAAACAGACAAAATGATACAGTTGGGAAAAAAATGTTGAAACAGTAAAAAAAAAAACAGAGATAGAAAAAACATAATTCAGTGAAAAACGAGGTTAAGTTTGATCACTGTGATCGGTGTATGGTGATATCATAGATAATGATCACACTTGTGAATATTGTCAAAAAGTAAATATGTTTACATTTTTTATGTATTTAGATCTTATAGATGTTATAAGCTTTGGATTCAGAGGTGAAAATAAGCCAAATTAGTGTCATATAACAAAAAGTACATAGTTTGTCCGTTTTGAACAATGAAAAAATATAGTATTCAAAAGAGGCAAAGTGAAGTGTACAAAATAAACAAATATATTTTTTATTTACATAAAAATTTTTTTTTAAAAAATAAGAACACACAATAAATGTAATTTATTTTCGTTCGTCATAGCCAGAGGGAGAGAGAGAGAGAATATTTATATTTACATTTCAGATATATACTTGATAATGATAACTCGCAAAGAAATACCATCATTTTCTGTCTTAACAGAATGGGAAAAAAAGCATATTGATATACACAATGCTAACATAGACATAAAGAGATTGACTACAAAGTAAGATCCAATCAACTATATACATGATAATATGAACTCACAAGAAGTATCATTCATTTTTTCTGAACAGAGACAGAGAGAGAGAGAGAAGAGGGAGTGAGAGAGAGAGATTCAAAACATGTTTATATATACATTTACTTAAAACAAAATTTGATTTGTTTTTCTACTGAGAGAGAGAGAGAGATATTTCATACATATTCATGAAAATAATGGCACACAAGAACTGATATTTGTTTTATTTCTAACAGAGACAGGACATTTCTCTATACACACATATATATATACGTACACACACATACATACATTTACACACACACACACAGGCGCATGTATATATATATATATATATATATATATATATATATACACACACATATACACATATATATATATATACATACATATAGGCAGACAGACAGAGACAAACAGACATACTTACTTATATTATACATATATTGCATGTGATTGTGTCGGATTTTGTTTTTACAGCAGGATGTATTTTTTATATCATTATTATTATTATAATTGTTAATTTAACTTGAACATATGACATCATATGAGAAGAGAAAATAAAGCTTTTGGCCATACAGATCTACTGTACAAACGATGAAAAGGAAGTCGAGAAATACGATATTCTAAACATATATGTATATATATATATATGTACTGAATAGATATGATAAACACACTTTATTTGATTAATACAATTGTTGTAAAATATCTCCACATCATATAACAAAACAAGAAAATGTGTATCTGCGACACTGATGCCCTGTTGGCATACGTTAGTCGCAAATACTTGCTTGCATTATTGAAAGTTTATATCATAATGTACATTTACAATGTATATCAATTTTCATGATGACATGAAGTAATCTTCATAGAAAAAAAATTAAAACAAAAAAACAACAAACGGTAAACTTGAGGTGTGACGGACGAATGCACAGACCGTACCCCGCAACGCAGTTTGCGGAGTATAACAATCATTTTGACACCCGGAATGATGTGAAAGGCCTTTACCCATATAAGCATTATGGGAAGAAAAAAATACAACACAATTATCAGACTTTGCTTTTTGATTGAATGACACGAAACACGTGACCTGCGTCTTTCTGAAAAATTGTCACATATTCAGTTAATATCTGGCAAGAAGCAAATTTTCAAGTTATCTACTTAGGTATCTTAACAGGACTAAACTGTCTGTTAGTGCCCACTACTTCCACTCACATATTCACTTATTTTAACTGGATACCATGCCTTTTTCCAGATAATTATGTGAAAAAATGCTTGTTATCCACATAATTTTAACTGACTAACTTGAAAAAAGGCGAGATATCCAGTTATCTTAAGTGAATATATGGCTGGCAGTAGTGGGCACTAACAGGCAGTTTTGTTCTGTTAAGATACCTAAGAGGATAACACGAAAGTTTCCTACTTGCCAGATACTAACTGACTATGTGACAATTTTTCAGAAAAGTTTCGACATAGCTAAGTGGATAAGTGGCTGGCAGAAGTATGCCACCATACCTTACCTTAATTTTGCTAGTTCCATTTTAGGATTTTGAATAAATAGTTTAGGATTTATATGATTGTTACATAATTATACAAACAAACATGGTCTCGCGTTTAAGATCTTGGAACTCTAAAGCATTATCTCTATTTTGAAGAGTATTCATAAATAGGCTAAAAATGTGAAAACTGCTTTGAGAGTGAGGGTTGTGGGTTCGAATCCCATGGGTGTCTACTTTTTTTCTTTCTTTTATCATTATTTCTGTATTACGCAGAATTATAAAAAAGTGATGCTTTATTTAGCTACGAGTATTTAAGTATTAAAAGCTCATGTTCTAAATTAAAATTTTAGGAAATTACTTCACTTACTGATTATTAAATTCTAAACGCCATGGTAAAAATCATAACGAAAATTTTGTAGTTAGTCCCATGGTTGTATCAACATATTACAGACAGTAACTTCTATCCGCTTTAAAATAGAATACAATACAATATTTGTATGATGTTTGAGAAAACACAAACATGTATATTGTAAACACCCGTAATAGAAAATATTTTATACGTTTACCTATGATTGTCATTTCGTCACTTGCAAATAAGATTCTGAATTTTTTTCATATCAAAATTATATACCTATTAAATCTTTCTAATCATTAACACTATTTTATTAAAAAAATATTTTTGAGAGTATCAGTAGGACTGAAACGAGTACCAAGGGTACCCGCGAGTTGGTATAATATTGGGAGGTACCCGGGAACAACAGTGTTACTCGTTACCCGATATCGGCATTTCCTGTTACTCATGTACTTCTGTACACTGGCTCTGTCAAGGAATTATCTTCACATGCTTTAAGATGGACGTATTTGAGGTGTACAAAGTCCATATCGTATTGAAATGTGTTTTAATCAACGACATTAATGCTTAGGTATTACAGGTGGTAAAGTGTTGTTATACAATGACAAATTCTGTACGGGTACCCCGCGAGTAATAGTATCACGAGTACCCGACTTGTTTCAGCCCTAAGTATCACTGATAATTTTTCTAGGGAAAAACTCGATAACACATAGGCATTGAAATGTATTTTTTGTACTGTGTATGATATCTTGAAAGAAAAATACCGACCTGCAAATTACACATACACGACAGCGGTTTAAAAAAAACCAAACAATAATAAGTGAAAGTGAAAGTAATATTATTTACATGCATTACCCAATCTACAATAGAAGTTTTGATATAGCAATATAATGTGTCGACAATGATAAAGGTACATGTTCATGTTACGGTCTGTTACTGTAGTCATATTCATAAACTGCATTAACTACGCGGGACTATTTGCGCGCATGAACAATTTGCAGATTTTGGGTGAATCCTGCAGTTTAGCAAGCTAGTGACGTCACAGTGTCTATTTTATTTTAGACTGGGGGAAATATTTTTCTCAACATTTCTCGAAATATTGCAAGTTTACCGTATAAATATTTTTGATATAACCAAACGTGTCTACGAGTTAGTACAGCTATCTAGTATTTTTTTTTTATCTCACACATGTTTAATAGCAACAAATAGTTTCACGTGCCGCAAGTCGAATTTAGAATGTTTTCTTACGCACATTTGTAAGTACAAACATGGCTAACCCATTTCTAATAAAAAAAAAATGAGCCGTGTGGTTTCAGTAACTTCTACTCGTGATGTCATTGATAGAATAGTATGTTCTGTTTACATGCAAATAAAAATATTAAATGTTTTAGAGGAACTACTTTTTAACTCGCTTCATATATGCAGAAAAAAAGAGATAGGATCCGTCAGTTGAAAGTTTAGTTTTGGGCATACAGCAGATCATTAAATTTTGCAAACTTGACAAAAATACAGGAAAAATATAACCATATAAAATACATAATCATTTCTCGTATGCAATGAATTGTTTACAGTATGATTTACTTTAAAAAATCTATTAATTATGATTTAAACTCAACCAGTGTAGCAGAAACAACAACAACAACAAAATTTTCAAGCATGCAGGTACTATTTCTATTTTACATAAACATTTTTTTTTATTTCTCGACGACAAGATATCATTTTGATGGTAATGCAATGCCCTATTGTGACGTGCGTTTTGGGTTTATGTGATAAATGGAATCTTCAACTCGTATTTATTTCATATAAAAAATATGAAACTCGTTATATGATTTCATATTTTTACCATAAAAAATTTTGTTAAATTCTACCGATTGTGAGGGTTAGATCCCGTCTTAGATCCCGATGTTGTGTCAGCTTCATGGATCACTGTGCTGCCCTCCCACAATCAAAACAAGCAGAAAGATTACGTTAACAATCACAGACATGATCAAAAAGAAAACAAAGAAAAACCTGTCTAAAACAACGGATATTTCAGACCATGTAGTCTCGCGGTAAAAGTCCTTTACCGAGTCAACGTCCGACGCATCAGATCTGGCGGACTTCGGCCTGACTTTTGAGGAGGAGGGTCGACTCAGTGATGTCGCCTTTGAGCATGTTATAGAAGCAGCAAAACGGCTGATGGGGATAATACACGAAGTATGAGCTGGTGTTCCCTCCTTGTGATGCAGTATGATGATGAAGACGGTCAGTAGGACTGCCAGAGCCGCAAGAAGTAACACGGTCCCGAGATATACACCTGCAAAAATAGGGGAATGGAATATGAAAACTTAACTTATCTATTTTACGTCAACTGGGAAACACGTTCTTACAAATTATACTAATCTCTCTAGACAATGTATGGGTTGAACCAGTGCTTGGCACCTGCGAATGCCATGAAAAATTCTTGCCCCAAACTGATAATGAAATCCAACAAGCTTTGAATTCGCTGTTGGATACTTTACCACTGGACCACGGCACCCATGTCTTCTGGTTATCGTGTATATTCATATTATGTCTTTTGATCAAGCGATAGTACAGATGACGACAGCAAAATTAATTGTAGTTTTACTCATTACCTTATGAATATTCATGTACAATTTTTGAGTAGATATCATATCAATTTTCTGATCTTCAAATGGACCTAGTATGTGACACAATGGAGTTTTCTTTTTAGCGTAGACTCTGAAGGCATAAAGAGTCCAGATTTGAGGTAGCAAACAGCTAACCTAATGCTTATGATGAAACAGCAATAATTCAGAAAAAAATATAAACAAAGATTAAAAGGCAATAAAAGTATAAAATACACATTCAAATATTATTGTTTATTTTTACTTTTTATGTGTAAGAGGATAGAAATTTCTTCTTGCCAAGTTAATTATTAGCCGATCTAACCAAAGCACCTGTTGTTTTGTTAACCTCTTGGTCCCAGTAAAGTAACCGAGTACCTTCGAATGTACTTAAATTTTGAATTAAGCATGTGAGTATCATTTCTGATCGATTGATTGTTCCTGCCAACAATTCAAGTAAACTTTGGGAGACCCGCATATGACGTTTACACAAACGGATAATTCAGCTATCTGCCAAATGCAACATGTCTGAAATGTTACAAGAAAGATACGGGAATCACAAATCAAATCAAAGACCTATTAAATATTGTTATAGGCCTTTGATCAATTAAATGTATGGCTTGCAGCTGTGACCAGTAAAAGTAGAAAAATCGTTAAAATACCGAGATTTTAAGCTCCTATTGGAGTTAGCAGAAATCAATATAGTTTTTTTGTCTTTTTTTAATTGAGCAGAAAAAATTAAATTTACATACCTAATATGGAAGTTGTAATGGATGTCGGCGGAAGTGCGTCAGCGGTGATCGTAAGAAACACTGCCAGCGTAAGAAGTATAGTGAGAATGTAGGAAATCTTCTCCCCAGAGTCCACCGGGACGATAAAAACTAACGTCATAAGCAGTGACGTCAACAATATCGGCATCATGACATTCAAATTATAAAATTCAGTCCGTCGTTCTGTATGTGGAAAGAGAAAAGAATACAAAATTATGAAGTATTAACGATGTTTTTTGATTGAGTAGAGGATAAAAGAATTGGTACATTGATACAATAAATTCTTTTTTTTCTTTTTTTTCTTTCGTTGGCATTACATTTTGTTGATTATGTACCAAAGGGAATTTTATGGGTACATTTACTCGTGAATTTATGTTCTTGAAAAGTGAAATCTATGAAATCTATATAACATAAGATTTCCTGGGGATTCGTATTCGTGGATAAAACCTACCACAAAATCGACGAAAATTAGTATCCCATGAAATTTATGATTTCAACAGTATGTATTTTACAATTACAATGAATATAATGTTCAGGTCTCTCGAACTATTTCGGAGAGAAGTAGCAATAGTTTTTTTTTTTTTTTTTTATTGTATTTTAAACCCCTGCAAAATCTAGTAATTTTTTATATTTTCGTTTTCTTTCATGGATGATTGGAAGGGCCACTTAAATTTGTTTATGTTATAACTTGTGGTCAGAGCATTTTGCTTTCATAGAACTATGAGTTATTGCAAGCATCCAGATCTAATTATTCTGCCTAGAAAAACGTTTGCATATGTATGTATAGTGTTTATATATTCTACAGCAATACACACATGGAACATTCAAACAAATTATTTTATAGAATCACTTCCTGTTTGACTGATGCATCATGGGTGAAGCTTATGATGCCTGCAATATCTCTCAGACTTAATACGCTGCTGAAATCATAGCAAGGGTCAGCACCAAGGTGCCAAAACCTCTGTTAAATACTAGTACCCATAAATATCCAAAACAGCAGTTGGGGAAACACGTGGGTTTCTGTTCCATCGGCAGACGTTTCAGTGATGTTGCTGATGCCCAGCTCTGACTTCGTAACCACCCACTCGCCATGCTGACTGAAGAAGATATATCTTTCATACTAGTCTGGTTTCCTGCGTAGTAGCTGACGTATGTAGAGACGCAATGATAAGGGCAGGTAATCCAGATTAAAATATTTGTTCATATATAAGTGTTATTTGGCTTAGGCATTCGGAACACTTCGCCAATTTCTACGATATAGTATCTGACCACCGACGGATAAGGCCGAGTAGTTACGATTATGACTTAGGCTAACCCCAGCATCTCGTGAATATTCATGAATATTTATGACTTATTTTAATTAATTTACTGAAACTATAAATGTTATATGAAACAGTGGATTTGCTAGGAGGTCTGTATGGCATGTCCCCGATAAAGACAAACTAGAATCACCATTGTCTATTGGTCTCTACTTTTGACAAACGCTCGATTGCGAAATAAACGAATGCGCCCGTATCAAATTAAATTATTGTAAACTCATTTGTTTAATAATTCAGTATGTACACACACTAATGGAAGAGGGGTTTGCGTTATTTTTCTGGTAATTACTTGAAACAAGGTACACTGTATCGACGTGTCGAATTTTATATGGGTGAAAACGTTATTTGATATCAGCTGCAAGTTTTATATTGTTCCTTGATTTCGTGCATTATCATTTCATATTTCTGTCAAATCAATAACAAAAGCAAACAGTTTAGATTTCTTCTTTTGTTTATATAAAGAACAATTAATGGATTCCACACACATTTTAATGGATTATAGGGACATATCACTGAATTACAAATGATAATATTCACTGTTTCAAACGGGACTGTTTTTTAACCCCCTACGGAGCCCCAGAAATGAAAATAAAAAAAATATATGTTGGTTTCAGGGATTTTTTTAATTCATCTCGTGAATTGATTTTCCTCTTCACTGTATAAATAAAAAATGATATTTCGCTGAAAGCAACAATTATCCGCTATATATATCCCGCACCCTTATGGTCATCTGCTGAACTGGGTGAAGTCAAAGAAATGCTCGGCGCAAACCTTATAAATGCATCGAGTGACTGTTTCAATTCAAACACTTGTGTTGTTATTTGTTATAAAAGTGTATTTAACATTGTACTTAAAGTGTCTTCATGTTCTACTTTTACAGCAACACCCACTTTTTTCAATAGATTCAAATTTCGTTTTAACGTTTGTTCGTTCCTGCATGGTATAGACTTACTTCTTAAGTAAATTTGTCTGGAGGCCTTTAAAACATTATAAGAAAATTCAAGTTTACAGTGATTCCCAGTGAATTACACATAGTCAGAAAATATCAAACATTCTCTGTAAGCAAAAATAAAACTTTGAACAGTAAATTTGACAAACGTTTATGATTATAATTATTATTATTATTCCCGGAAACAGTCGTGCATGTTACCATGGAGCTTTTACGTTGAATACTCTACGCATAGATGATATATAGATGATAAAGATTCTATTTGACTTAGGAGTCATATTTAATTTGTTAAACACATTTTTGTCAAACACAACTCAAGATCGTTCTATTAAGTGCATGGTAATATAGAAAATAGAAAGATTTACCATTGAAATAAATCGCTGATAAATTTGAATTTTCTGAGCTTCTGATTGGCCAAAATATTTAGAGTGACGTCTAAGTGTGATACAAGCTTCTTTCTAACTTACGCGAAGTCTTCGAGGTTGACATCTGTTCGAAGATGCTCTAGCTTAATTTCTGAGTAGACATATCCCCAGCTCACCACTTCGATGGCGCATTTCTGCTTATCGTATGGGTAGTACGTAACATCGACCTGGATTTCAAAAATATACAATACGATACGATACAGATAAATAGTTGTATGAAACACCTGGTATATCTCAGATGTACGATACACCGTGTATGGATCCCTTCTTTTGATGAATTTCTTATTCTAAGAGTATATTATAAACATTTTGACCAGTTACATTCCCATATTTCATTTGGTTGTATGGAAACATTATATTTGTTAGGGCTGGAAACATTATATTACTTTTATGTGAATAGAGATAAGAATCTTAATTAATTTCATAGTTGTTGTCATTTCTTTTTCTTATATGTACAATAAATTACAAATGAAACGTTTTTATATCGTTAAGCAGAATATACAGGCGGGAATATAAAGGTATACAATCAAGGGGTTTGAATGTGGTATAATTAAATCCATTAATATCTAAACTTTTGAATTAATTTGAGCTAGTAACGTATCATACATATAATTAAACATCATAAAATTTATTGGCAAATTCGGCTTTACGCCTTTGATAATTTCCTAAACACTCTTTATGTAAACTAGAATTAAAATCATGTGTCTGGGGAAAATATGAGTTATAAGTCCAAAATATTTATTCCACGCTAAAATCTCCAAAATGAATTATGTCGGTAGGTCGGCAAAACCTTTCTTATGAACTCTCTCTCTCCTTATCATTTTTATAGTATGTGATGAAAAACAACATTTCGCAACCATGATAACACGAATTTAAAAAAAAAATGAAGATCGGTCTAAAAAAAAAGGTCAGCCGGATTAGATATTTTGATCATGGGCCTCAATGGTTTTTTTCATCGATGGATACCGACGACCATCTGACAATATATACGAAGACTATCAGACTAACAGAATGGGTCGCGCTAGGGTTTCCGACGATGTTCTTCTTTTTTTTCAAATTGTTAATATCATATGTATTTCGTTTGAAATTCAACTCTTTTACTACTAGTACACAATTTCAAAGTCGTCATGACATAGACGAAGTCAATTACATAGTTCTCTGATACAGATGAGATAGACGTACCTGACAGAATGTCGTGAACAACAAAGGCGGCTCCCAGTCTATTGTCCCGTCAAACTTGATCCTCAGTTGCAAGTTCGTATCCGATATGACCCCTAAACCTTCTAGGCTGCAAAAAAGGCAATGATACATTTGACCATTTGACCGAGAAGATGAAAGTTTAATCTTAAAAAAAAAAAAAAAGTAGTAAAGTTCAATCTATTTGTATTCTATGAACTTGTTCGTGAGAATTCATACCGTAGTCAACAGCTTTTCTCACTTCGCACTTTATAATCATTTTTTTTCAAGATCAGTTTTAAAACCTTTGTAAAAGTCAAGGGTCATTCTATCGAAAGCGGCGATATCTACACGTCACGAAACACACGTTCATTTTACTACAAGACGAAATGTCTCATATCTTAATAACACACACATGTAAATTAAATTTTTACTTTGTGTACCATACTACTTGAAAGCAATTTAATGTCCCATTTCGTAACAGAACACATAGGTACATTTTGCAGTGTTTCTTTAGCTTTGTTTACCATACGAGATCTACTAGATATCATTTCAATTCATTTCTGAAAATCATTAACAGAATAAACAGAACATACTCATTAGTTATGCAAACATTAGCAATGATGTAATTGTAAAATGTCTCACTAAAAGCAGAGTTCAAGAGGTTTTACACAAACTGACATTTCACAAAAGTATCATTATAATACAAAATTGCATTTTTTAATAATTGCGACCTTTATGAGTGTCGGTATTCAGTTTTTGCACTTTTTGAAAGTGTTTATGTTTACCTAAAGATATAAGTATTTGAATTTCTTAAAAGTGTTTATATTCGAATGTTTATAGAATTTTGTACTTATCACGTATATTTATAGAAGATATATTCACTATGCGTATTTATTGAAGAATATTTCTATAGAGTGGATAAACCGCTGGCGTCTCTAGCAGGTATTCAATCTTGTGCAAGTCCTCACTTAATATAAAAAGTCAAATAATTATGTTGTGAAATCCATATTAAACACACGAACAAGTCGTCAATGGCTGCTATTAAAAATATTTTATTTGTAACCCTGGACAGTAATGCAAAATATGCCCATTTTTTCCTTTCAATATCAGTGTTTGTACTACAGAAGTACTATTTATTATTCCGCATATGCCAAATGTTAATGCTTTGTTAAAATCTACAATATTTGCAACAAATTACTGCGAATCAGACAGATGAAACAGACAGGGTCCAAATATTGTAGTAACATATTTAAAAACTCTGCCTGCGTTTGAATAGCTAAAACAACCCAGGAGAAATGTAAAAATAGCAGGATTGGTTAAGTCCCTAAATGATAAGAAAATGCTCGGCTTTCGTTTTGTGTTTGTAAAAATGTTGTGTATCAACATTTTCCGGGACCGTAAATCTTTAATCAATAAAATAAAGGAAATACATATTAAACAAAGATTGGCTAATGGTCTAAATATCACAAAAGCACGTAACATATTTTCCAGTTCTCGCAAAGTCACATTGGCAATTATCAAATGTCCCATTGAAAGTATGTGAAAGTAAATTATATCCTACAACATAGCATTACAACAACATCAAAATGATACCTCATTTATTAAAATAAGTAAAAAAATAAAAGAGTTTTATTTCAAATACTTAGTAGAGAAATAACTGCATAAAAATTATGTTTTTTTCTGCTATAGTGGTTGAATTTAATTCATCAGTTATATTTTTAAATAGATCAAACTGAAAAAAATAGCTCCTTGCATTTGAGCAATGATTACTTAATAATGTGGTTATATTTCTCTCTGTGGTTTATCCATACTTTTTGTTTTGAAAGTTTGTAAATCTCAATGATCTGCTGTGTGCCTAAACAATATTCTCCAATGGCTTTTACAGGAGTTTCCTATCTCTGTTTAAAAGGTCCGAGGGGCTGAGTGAGTGAGTGTTTGTTTGTTTGTTGGATTTAACCTCCCACCGACAGTATTTCAGTCATTTGGAGACGATCTGAGTGAGTGTTTAGGTAAGCGACTTTATCCTCTCGGTCACGGAGGCCCCATTCTTTCATATGTTATATAAACAGTTTGATAAAAAAGAGAAACTTTTGACTAGGAGAAGTGATCGAGGTAGATTTGTTTATATAGTCTAATAGCCTGTAAGTGATATGGTATTATGTATAGACCTAGTGAATATCCACTGAATAGGTATTGACAAATCATTTTTCCGGTAATTTATTTTTGATATTTTCATTGTGTTCTGATCACGCTTGTTTGTATTTTGAACGTTCAAGGTATGCACTAAGATAGTGTTTGTACTACGGAAGAATAGCCACAAAGTTGATTTTGTTACCTGTTGTCTATAACAAGTTCTGGTTTCCATATAGTCGAGGGCGTGGCGAAGATATATTCTATGTCGTCATTGGACGCAGGGGTCCACGTCAGCCTCGGGTCTTCCCATTCCTACAAGACGAGCATCATCATTAGAAGAAATAGTAGTAGTAGTAGTAGTTTTTGTAATCAGTCTCGTAGCCGTGGTGGTAGTTGATGTAGTAAAAGAACCATTTATTTTATAGTAAAGGAAGAATTGATACCAGAACTGAGAGCAGCAATTGTTGTCGATTTAGTTTGAGTAGTAGAAATAGAAGCAGAAGTAGAAGAAGTAGTGTATATAGGAGTTTATAAAGAAGAAATACGGGTAGAGGTTGAAGTGGTAGAAATCGAAGTAGAATTAGTTAAAATAAAAAAAAAAAGAGTAGAAGCCGATAAAGAGATAGTAGGAATAGAAATGGTAAAAGTCGGTTTAGAAGAAGTAGAAATAGAAATGCGGAAAAGAAGTAGAAATAGTAAAAACAGAAGTAACCGTAGAAGAAATAGAACTAGAAGTAGTTTAAATAAAATTTGGTGTAATAGAAATTATAGAAGTAGAAATAAAAAAAATAGAAATAGATATGTAATATATTATATGTGTTATTTCTAAGTAGAATTAGAAATAATAGAATCAGTTGAAATAGAAGTAGCTGTAGCTCCTTCATATAGAATACGAACATAAAAGAAAGAACTACCCCCCCCCCCCACACACACACACACGCGCACACATACACACGCAAGTGGTTCGGTGCCCGGTAGCGACTTTCCTATCATCGTTGATAATTGTATTGGTATAACTTTCGTGGCTGGAGCTCAGTGTCAGGACTTGTTGACACGGTGACCGGATAATGAGACCGGATGAAGCATTATGTCACTTGTCTACGGCAGCATTATACTGTAAAAGCATTAATTTCCGTGGGGCACTATTTTTGTTGATTTCGTGGAAGGTTTTCATCCAAGAATATTTACCTCCTCGAAATTCGCCCATTTGACAGATTTTCTCAGTGTTGCTAGACCATGAATCAACTAAATTTAATGCCAACGAAAATTAATGTTTTTTCAGTTTCTCTCTCGTATAGACAAAGACCCCAAATTTCTGAAGTACTGTCGGCGGGATGATACATCAAAACAAACAAAATTTTAGTGTACATAACTAAAGATATACATGTACTTACAAATGTTAACCACCCGGCTGTGGTTAGCTGTTGACTCTTCATATCCTTTAAAGATAAAACACAATTTTGAACAACAAAATAATAATAATAAAGATAAATCAAAGGACTGAGAGTCCTAATTAAGCATAAACTGGAACAGTAAAGGAGAAAGTGTGGCTTGTAATTTGGAAACGTTTTATTGATTTCTCACATCAAATGGATATTGTAGCTAATTTATCGTTTTGTTGTGAGGGCCGAACATATTCCAATGGACGACATGATTTTATTTGTCATATACCTTTATTAACCAAGGATACCAGAGGTGCGTGAATTGCTGCACTTGATGTATAGCGCGCTACTGGCTTACGTCACACAATTTTATTCATAGTATTTTCATTGAATTATTTCCAGCGTACGGATCGTTGAAGAGTTATCGTTCGTTGTGTGCCGTGACAACCTCTATAATAAATTGATAAATAAATAATATAAAGAATGTCTTTGTGCATTATATTCATTAAGAAACCATATGCCTTAACAGGAGCTCATCATGCAAGCATATTTGTATATTGTATAACGATGGTACGAGCTACCAGGTTTACGTATATAGTTTGCCTGACAGAGGGCATTGAATTTGGATATCCGGCATTGGAATTCCCACGATTTTTTTTAGTATGGTTCAATTTTATTCAGGCAATAGGATCCGACATTGTGGAAACAATAAAATATATTATACATAAAAGTATTATATACAATGTCAAAATCAACCGATATAATCAAAAGATCTTAGTTTAAAAAGTGACCTATCAAAGAAAAAAATCATAATCTTAATGGAGTCTGTGAATATGATATCTCTAATAATAAACTATTACTTATTATGTATTATTTCACTGCAAGAAAGGAAAGAAAAGAGAACATGTCTGAACGACAGTAAGAAACATTAGAATGACAACAGAGAGGAACGACAGAAATGCATGTCGGAAAAAGGAAATTTGTATAAATGCTAACTAAATGCTAAATGCTAATCATTCATGTGATTGGGATGTTAATTCCTCTTTCTCTTTTGACTGCTAATTGAATCCATTTAGAATGTGCTCCTCACAATCCACTTCCAATAAATAATATAGCTTGTTATTATCATGACATTTTGTATACCAATAATCTAAGTCCAATTGAATTAGAAAATATGCTACATGAAACAGATGTTTTGTGTGTATACGTTGGACCGGGACGGTACATTAATTTAACACGAACGAGTTTTATGGATAATGTTTTTATTTCTGCGTGTAATTTAGTTCTGCTATTTTGCAGATACGAACAAATTTATTGATTTAAAACTAATTAATCATATTCATTTCATAACATACACGTTACATGTATATATTAGACTGCTGGATCTAATTCAATTTAGTTTTTACATATACAGTCAAACTTGTCTTAAGCGGTCAGTCAAGAAAACAATAGAAAGTGACCGCTTAACTGGGGTGACCGCTAAATAAGGGTTAAACATATAACAATATGCTAGTTTGATATATTTAAAACTGACCTCTAAATATAGTTGACCGCTTAGTACAGGTGGCGTCTATTACAATTTCAGCTGTAAGTTTATGTAATTCATGGTTTCATAAATGCACATGAATATTCATGAGGTCAAAGGTTAAACATTCTACAACTTTACAAGGGGTCTTGTATCTAAATATAATTATATTGTAGAGCACTAGCGTCATCCCGCTTTGTCTGTTTTGAATTAACTGTGACCCAGGTATTTCATTGAAGGCAATACAATATCCAATTCTGTGAATAATCTTGCTATTCGTTGAACATATTTATCTATGCTTGTATTTGGTAAAGTAAAATATTGTCAAACACCCTTTTTTTTTCGCTGAAAAGAAGTTTCGTGATCTAAAAAGAATTGATTTGGATTTATTTCAAAGACAAACACGCAGACATTTTATGCCCCAGTATAAACACATTTCGAAATGGGAGACCTTCCTAAATAAATTAAAACACATTGTACAGGATATAGATTTTACATCGAACTGCTCGTCTATCTTTGGATAGGGGAAGGGATTATAGTGACATTCGGCGGGCACAATGAATAAAAACACAAATCAAAGCGCACAATACGCCGAAAGACTGTTGCTGAACTAGCTAGCTATACATGTAATTCTAACTCCAATGTTTAAGCAGGCCTGATAGGTCATGTGACGCCATTTGTCACATTTTCCTACAACTCTAGTTACTTGTAGTAAGTCTTTGATTTATGACAAACCCGCCGGCAGTTCATCAGTGCCTTGAGCGCTTTGATTTGCCGTGTTATTGATACGCTACTGAGCGCGTAGCGATACAAAACGGCCAGAATTGCTGTGATAAATACGCACATTAACAATGCCCGCTTTTGATTTACGACTACATAAGACTGTCGGCCACCGCCAGTCTAAAAAAAATCAAAACGTCTTTCTGATGAAATCATTTTTTTTTAAATGGGCATGATAGGAATGCATTTGTATTTTTCGTATTCGAAAGTCATTTAATGTTAACCAACAGTTTGTTTAAAGATACAGTCAAACCTGTCTTAAGCGGTCGGTCAATGGAACAAGAGAATCTGATTGCTTAACTGAGATGGACGCTAAATGAAGGTTCAACGCATAATAAACTGACGCTAAATGCAGTGACCGCTTGATACAGGTGACCGCTAAAATAGGTCCAACTGTCTCTATCTTTTATATCAAACGTTTTGATATTTAAACGCTATTGAATTATAATTTAAGTGTACCCCCAAGGTACTAATGCATGTGATAATGCCTAGTGAGATACACCTTTTTTTTCTCCTCAAGTCATTTATTACCAATGTAATAAGAGGATATACCTTAACAAATCATAAACGCCTTGTACGTAAGAAATGTATTTAACGACTTTGAGCTATGCAGTTGAACCTGTAATAAACGGTATTTAGCGGTCAGATTTAATTTTACTTGATTAGCAGTTTGTTGTATGTTTAACTTTCACTTAGCGGGCAACTCTGTTAAGTGGTCCCTTTCTACTGTTCCCTTGACTGACCGCTTAACACAAAAAAGACTGAATATATATGTGTGTGTGTGTGTGTGTGTGTGTGTGTGTGTGTGTTAAATCTTTACTGATCATTTCTATTATCCGTGAAATATGGAACTCCGCACCTGTCTTATTGAGAACAACTGAAATGCCTGGTCAACTAGAGTTATGTTGAGTCTGAGATGCGTCCAGTTGTTGAAGCGTCTAGTTAGGTGCTGGTAACATTTTGTTGTTGTGAGGTGCTATAATTGTTATGTTTAGTCCTTAAAATAAACAGGCAGATGGTAACAAAATCATGTTAAGTTACAACAATATAATGTGGGGTATTACTCGGTGTTTTATTCATTATGTCCAGTAATGAAAATAAACTGCAGTATGATTTCATCATTATGTTCGACTAGGGAAATATAAAATGAGTGAAACTTTCATTTCATTCAGTTTTAATGATATGGTGTTTGGTGCTATAGTCATTATGCTTAGTCATGAAAAAGAACTGTCAACTGGTGACAACATTATGTCCAATTAGGAAATTGAAAACAACGTGTGCATCGAGTCCAGTCATTTTTTTTTCTGGAAGGATCCGAGGATACCTGAATGAACGTAGCATAATTGAAAAGCCAACGAACACAACGTCAAATACGCATAAAACGTTAAATAGACTAACCATAACAGTGCCAATACAGAACAGCACATTTCACCAACTAAACATAATAATTTAACACTACCGCAGTTGAATAAAATTCATGTTATCACACAGCAGTTCATTTGCCCGACTGAACACGATGGGTGTAATTACTTAAATAAGTATCATGCTATCTTAACTAGGCACACTGTTGGGACGTTTTCACAACTGAATATAATGTACCATGTATAACACACCATTCCACCTGAACCTCCACACAATACGCTAACGTAACTGAACAAAATGATATCAGACTAAACAATTCGATTTCTTTAACTGACCAACCTTATTCTAGCAACCAGCAACTAATTATTGGAACTGAATTAAGTGATTGTTCCACTCAATCAGACATTATCGCAACAGAATATAATGACAGTACTGTCATTGCTGAACAGAATGTCTGTAGCACCCGACAGCACAAACATCGACGTGGATTGGCTCCGCATCAACCACTGTCACACTGAATACCACGTGACCATGACGTATACCAAAAGTCGCCATATCGGTTACCTGTGATTTTAGCAATAACTCAGCTATTTTTAAACGCACTGTGGTAGATATTTGTGAGAGATCTTCTGTGTTGGAGATTGCCCACAGCATAGAAGTAATTGAAAATATCATACGTATCGCTCAATAATTCACTGTCATAACAACACATAATGATGATAAAACTCAACAGTTTAAATTTTAATGGCTGAACATAATACACAGAGCATCAAATAGCACAGTATTACAACTGAACACAAAAACTGCAACACCCTATCGCACATCATCCGAACTGAACATAATTTGTAACCACTTGCCGGCTAAGTGTAAGTTCTGAATATAATAATTAGTGCACCTAACAACACGTTGTCTTGGCTGAGGAAACTACTATATGCACTAGACATAACACGTCAAGAACTGGACAAATTTGAATTACCACCCATCTTATTTTATCTCGGACTCAGCAGAACGCTAACTGACCATGGATATCGTTGTTCTCAAAATAAGACTGTTCGGGCGTTCCATAATGAATAGCTACTCATAGCTAAAGCTAGTCTTATAAGATATACTGATACTTCTACAATAAATAAATATCTAACTAAAATTCCCATATTGGAATGGATGCATGTCAAAATGAAAAATGGTACTGGTATATCACCCTTGTTTAGCGCTCATCATATAAAGGTAGTTCCAGGACTGGTTGGTGTCAGGATAATGTGACTGGGTATGGTATCATGCCACATGTCTACGGTGTCTGCAGTGTGGCAGCACTATATTTGTCTCAAGTAGACATCCTCTCCAAATGACTGAAATACTGTCGGTGGGACGTTAAACCCAACAAACAAACAAACAAACAAACCTATTTGACACATTTTATACTTTTCTGAAATATTCTCAAAGACTTTATAAACGCCTCAGATGTAAAACTTCGATATTTTCACAGGCTGGTATCTCTTTTAAACGTGTATCTTCTTTAGTAATAAAATAAAAGTAAATCATTCAACAAAAACAGATTAATTGCTGAATAATGCCTCATTACATTCATATATTATTTTCATTTGCTTTCAAAACACGATATAAAATAACAGACAGTTTTAAGGTCAATTAGATTATTTAGTCCTCAAGCCAAAGTGTAATTCACCGGTTGAAATGGACTCTTGTCTAACATTGAATAACTTATTTATAAAAAGGTAGGAATGATAATGAAGAAAAATAAATGTTTTATTTTACCTGAATTAAAGGAAGGATTTTGGTTGCTTAATGAATACCCCACCCCCTGTCTTTGAAAAGGACCTTAAGGTAAGGTCCCTGTAATGGTTCCGCTACATTTCGGACCTCCTGGCCTTTCACGGAGATAACCAAGGTTTCCTAATGTTTCATTAGGGTACCTTGGTTATCTTGTTAGAGGTGAAGTAGTCCAAGAAGTAGCGGAACCATTTCAGGGACTTCACCTTAACGTTTAGAATATTTGAACGATTGTTTGTTCGTATTTGGTTTAGAAACGGTTGTCTCAAGCTTTGTTATTATTAAGATACCGCGGTTAAATTTCGTGACATCGCCATAACAAACGTCCATTTTGTACAGCTGGTGACCCTTAACAATTCATTATTTCATGAATATCCCTAAACGGCTTTTAATTTCCAGAAACAAAAGAAGCATTAAGTACTCGACATTGTTTAGACAATAACTGAGCTTCCATAAAAACTATAAATAACAAGGTACTGATCACGATTCATATTTTCTTTTATTCCTTTATATTTTTGTCAAGTCCATGAACAGTATATCTGTCAGACATTTTTCTAGTGGAAAAACTCTCAATGAAATATTTTTTAGGGAGACGTTTCAAGTTACAAGTTCTATTCAAGTTACAATTTCTCAATAATCTTTATACGGCCTTGTAGAAAAATAATTTTGTGTTTATATGCTGATATGTATTTACATATTGTATTTTACTGTTGGACCTGTATTAGCGGTCACCTGTATTACTCGATCAACCTTTAATTAACGGTCAGATTTAATATCACCAAATTAGCATTTTGTGATATGTTTAACCTTCATTTAGCGATCAGCTCAGTAAAGCGGCCACTAGTTCCATTGGTTAGCTGCTCAAAACAGATTTACATGTAACTGTACATTTTCAGTTGCAAGCGATAGTTAAATGTATTACACGTACTTCTATGCAAATGATAAAATTTGGTATTAAAATTGTATGCGTATTCTATGGCCACTATGATGTGAACTATTGGTATTTTATGGTATTATTTGCAGCCATAACGATATATATTTTTGAAAGATATATTTAATTTAAAGTAACGAATGGCATAGTACACATTTATCTTTTGCAACTGAGTATATTAGACCAATCTAAGTACACGTGTACTTACAAGTTCGTCAATCGCTAAGATGTTCAAGGACGCGCTGACGACAGTCTGGGCAACGGGTCGGGAGATGGCGTCATATGACGCGTCCAGCACGGTGGCAGACCGGATGGCTGTTTCCGAGGCTGCCGAATAAACCGCGTCCGCTGTCGAACGGAAAGCATAATTAGTTATTTACATGTATATTCTATCATTCCAGTGTCAGTTATGAAGTATATTTAATTGGTGGCATATAAGTCATTTTCGACTAGAAGCTTTTAATATTAAAGCCTTTCTTTAACAAAGATTCTGATTGAGATGATATCTATTGTAATTTCCTCTGTGTGTGTGTGTGTGTGTGTGTGTGTGTGTGTGTGTGATACTGTCCTACTGAAGACGTTAGTCAAAGCGTTGACACAATAACAAATTGAATGTTAATATATTCCGCCATGATTTTTCTCTTATCATTTATTGAAAATAAATTAATGTTCAGATCTTTTAACTCTGGGCATAAATGAGCTTACACGTAAATCTTACTCACTTCCCTAGTCCTTAATACAAATGTCTGTAAACCTATCTCTAAATATCGGGGAAATACGATTTAAAATATCAGAGTTACACCCACTTCGAAATTGGAATTCTATACACGTATTATTTAAGCTCGTGAAAATAGATGCCCAGTTACTTACAAAGAAAAGGAAGCAATTTTATTTCAAATATATTGCACATGACGAGCAACATTTTGAAAAAAAAAAAGTTATGAAGACACATGATCAAAAAGTGTAATTCGCACTATTGACTAATTGACTAATACATTACTTACGGTATACGCCCCATGATAGCCATCAAAGCCATGCATATAACTTCACAATATAAGCTTTTAAAAATATCAAACAATGGAAATCTTAGGACAAATTGACGACAGAAATTGTTTTATTAACTCCCCTTGATAATTGTGTTGTCATGAGTTAACTACCCTGAAAACTCAAAAAAAAAAAAAAAAAAAAAAAAAAAAAAAAATTTCTCCTTTTTCCTACGATAAGGTTTAGATTTTTTCATGAAATTTGAAGCAGATTCATATAATACATCTTTCGATAATCAAATTCAGTTTTTCATATTCACAGAAATTGTATATTTCCCATAGTCTTCAACGTTAACTTAAATACAGATTATCTCCCCCCCACATGTAAAAAAAAACTTAGAAAAACTCTCGGTGAAATATTTCTTATTTTTGGATGTCTTCAAAATGATAAAGTTTCATAGAAACCATCCAGTAACAAGATGTGGAATATGGATAGCATGGGGTTTATATAGCTTAATCACACCAAACTCTAACCTACTCAAAACCAAAACCACGTATTAACATATGAAATTATTTATGTCAGGTATATTCTTCTTAATAATAAGACTATGTTCTCATTCAAACAAAGAAGAAAAAGAAATGACACAAATGTTGAAATGTTGTTAAGATTCTTCTCGCTTCTCCCGAGAAAAAATAATATATATATAGTATTTCTTGCTTTCATACCTGTCGAATGAATATAAGGAAAACATCATTGTGGAGTTGCTACAATGACTTTGATGATGATGTTGATTATGATGATGATGATAGTGATGATGATGCTTCTGTTGCTGATACAAGTGGTTAAAATTTAGTCATACCTCCTTTGAAAAATATAATTAAAATCCAAACAATAATAGATAAATTCCTTCGATTTAATTTCCGTTCCATATCCGCTGTACTCAAAACGTCATATGTAGTCTACACTCTTCGACCCTTCAAACTTGAGTTTATATCTTAAGTAAATACGTTTTAAAGTTCTGTAACAATTAATTATCCGTTTCGTTTGAGAGATCTAATTATACTCTTGTCCGTTTGGTATTTTGAAGAAGATTGTCGATTCTCTTCGATTACCGGAGAACATGACACCGGTGAGCAATGGGTTGTAATTTTATCGATACGACATGACAACTCCAATACTGTTTTGGAAAAGTGTACCAACCCAAATGGGAATTTCTACATGCGTACAACTATACAGGTGTACTTCTGTGTGTAGGTTGGGGTATTTAACCATTTCGCGCAATTAATGTTATTCCTTTTGATTAGCGAGCGGATCTTGTATCCTTAAATAGCTTTCATTGTGGTACCATGGCCAGGATAATCTCTGTCCGTCACGAGTGTAGTTTTGTTTTTGTTATACAGCGTACTAATTTGTCAGATGAACTTTTGCTAAGAATAATGAACGCTTTATATGTAGTAATGAATACTTATAAATTATAAAATTCATAAACAATAGATCCCACATAGTTTCCGGACATGGCCTTGTAATGTTATTCAGTTTTGAACTTAATGACAGTTAATTCAATATCATGTTATTCGTCACGATACTAAAGTACTCATAGTGCAACTACATACTTAATACTCGTAGGTCAACTCAGTGCTCAATTACATGTAGAGTTGTTCCATACTCAAGTATTCGTAGTGTTACTCAATACTAAATTACTTGTAGGGCTTTTCCATACTCAAGTACTCGCAGTGCTACTCCATAGAAAATTACTTGTAAGGCTGATCCATACTCAAGCACTAAAGTGTTTTCTCCATATTCAATTTATTGTTATGAAGGAGTCATAGAGCCACTGTCTATATATACTATTTCTAGAGCTTCTGTTTCCAAATTAGGACCAAGTTAATGCTAATGAGAACCTAGTATCTCTAAATTAGGATTTAGAGTCGGCCATATAGGACTTATTATCCCTTAATTAGGACTTAGAGTCGACTAAATAGGACTTTCATTAAGTTTATTTTAGAATATCTGAAAGAGAGAGAGAGAGAGAACAGAAATATGCACGTCACAAAAGAATCACAAACGAGGCATACTTGTCAGATAAACATAATGTGAACAGCTATATAAAGAATCAACATTTCTAGTTTGGAGTATGATAATTATTTCTATAATAAAATTTAATTCTTTATTTGGTAGCATTCCCTTTTGATATACATGTATTCAAAGACAGGTGTTTGTGAGATGTCTCCATTAAAACGGATGCCATAAACGAGGATGCTTTCACATTAGAGCTTCTAAACAAGTCAACATATTTGAAGAGGAGCAAATTTGGTTTGATTTCGAAATGGAAAATAATTTAGTAATGCTATTGTTATTGAAAAAAATTTCTGATTATCCTCTCATGAATTACCTGTTGAAACAGATACATATATCAATGTCTCATTAGTAGACAGAAACTATGATTTTTTTTTTTTTTTTGCTGGTTTTGTATTGTTTGTTTCTTGGGCTAAACGTCCCACCGATAGTATTTCAGTCTTTTGGAGACGATGTCTACTTGAGACAGATATAGTGCTGCCACACTGCAGTGTCACGCCGTAGACATGTGGCATGATACCACACCCAGTCACATTATCCTGACACCGAGCTTACCAGTCCTCGAACTACCCTTATATGCTGAGCGCCAAGCAAGGGAGCTCTACCAGTACCATTTTTTAGACTTTGGTATGTCGCGGTCGGGTATTGTACCCACGATCTGCTGATCTCGAGGAGGACGCTCTAACCACTCGACCACCGGGACGGTACTGCTTGTTTGTGCAAAATATAGGGACTTAAGAAAACAATATATGAAACGTTTTTTTTCATTGGCCGTCAATGCATAAGTTTGTCTCACTTCTTGCATGTAACACTATGAAAGTCATGAATAACATTGCTAAATTAATTTATCATGCTTTTCAAAAGAAACTATATCCATGTTTATTTAGATAACAATTTTGCTATTGTTCGCTATTTGCAATTTCGCTAATTTCTCTGAAATCGATATGTTGGCTATATTTGAAAACATTGTCAATAAAACTTTTCTATGTTATTCAGAGAACGTATGTATGGAGCACAATAATATAACTACTACGTGCATTGTGATAGTCCTTAAATGCCTGTCCTAAATGTTAAAGGATTAATCGAAAGCCTGAATGCTTATTGAATTTCCTCTTTTCAAAGTCTTCATTTTGGGGCGGGTGGGGTATGAAAATTATAAGCTACAGAAAGCATAAAAAGTCGGGGATCCTCTGTGAATGTAGTAATATTTACCTTTAATAAATGTCTCAGACATTTTGAACGAAATTCAAGTCATGGATAAAGAATATCCCAAACGCACAAATATGGTACATGTGCATTTATTGTTCGAGAGTTCTCTTTTTTTTTTCCAACCCCTTCTCTCGCACATGCACACAAACACACAAATATGAGGCGTATCATACGTTTTTTTTTTTTCGCTCACTTTTTTGAAAAAAAAACAACAACTTCAGACTTCCAAAAGTATAGGCAGAACATTCAGTATCCATGCATTTAATGTATAAAAGACAAATAAACACTTAGGGTAGTTTCATTAAGTGTGACTTTATTGTGATTTAATTTCTTGATAAATGATTTTGCTCTGGTAAACATCTCCTTTAAGTATTAATTTCGACATAACTAAAACTGGTTTGACACGTGGAATTTGATTTCAAATAGTAAGTAACTTACTCGTAAACACTGTTGGTGTTAACGGCCCGTGGTTCATCTAATGCATATACAAATAGTTCCAAAAGAAAGTGTTCAATTTTTAATTTTAAATATTTCAATATTAAGCAAACATATCAGACTCCATTTTAGAACACTATATCTCGTTTTTGTTTTTTTATTTGTCATCGATCTAATATACTACGGTGGTATTGAGTGATTTTGGGCTAGATCGATGACAAATACGCTCGAGATATAGAGAGCGAAAATTGAAACTGATGTGTTTGTTAAATATGTATTGAAATATTTAAAATTAAAACGTGCACTTTCTTTTGGAACTGCGTGTATTGATAACAGATCAGTGAATGCAGGTTCGAGCCCGTGCGTGTTGCAAGGACACGATTTTTATGGTCTCCCAAATAGACATCTGTCACGCTGACAGACTTCCGAGATGGATATGCACAAACTTGGGTAGCTTGTTTAAGCAGGATCGAATAATACAAAAAATCATTTAAAAACATGTATGAGAGAAACACATATTGTACGTGTGAAAACAACCTGCTACCATATAGGGCAACACACATGGTGCAGATTGTCACGGGAACGCGGCGAGGGCCATAAGTTGCAAATCCTCCGTAAGATCACCGTAGGACTCCTTATGTCTGTCGTACGGCATTCGTAGATTTTTTTGGGATCCGAAAAAGTCAGCTGAAATTCACAAGAACCTAGAGCAGCCGCAAGACAAACGCAAGGCCAACGTACGTTCGACGTATGATCACCGAAAATCGCTCTACGGTCTGGCTATACGGCGGGTCGAATTGCTACGGCGACCATGGGACTAAAACATGTTATAACCCCGCGCTATAATTCTACGGCGACCTCACGGCCTGTAATCTATAGGGTTATGCCCTAGAGAGATCGTGCGGTCACCGCAGATTTTCTGCGGTCGTGCATGCTTACATAATTTTCAACTGTAGCATACAAAATATAAAAAAAAAATGTGATAAAATATTTGAAAAAAATCTAAAAATGAAATGTTTTTTTTTGTTTTTTTTTCATTATTTGTTTTGTAAACAGTGACATTTTACTATAAGAATATATACCATCCCCCTCCCCCACACACATCTATTCTAAACGATATACTTTTGATAGTTATAGCCTAAATCACTTATTATAAAATTTTAGAGAAGTTTCTCCTTAGAAATTATTTGCTGAAATGCCTTTAAAAGATAGGTAAATGAACATGTAAGCATACAGACGTGTCCCGGTTATTCGAAATGCCGGGGACAAGAGTACTGTTTCGAATAAGGCATACTTTCGGATAACCCTAATCGATATGCAGTCCTCGTGACCTACATGTATTATTTGAATGTATCTACAAATGTACACATGTATATTGTATCTACAGAGTAAAATATGGCAAGTTGAATTCCCACAAGAGTATTTATGTATTTTCCACATTGACTTTGGTGTACCTTGACCATTATCGGAGATAATCGAGTAACGCAACACATTTTTGAAGTTTATTATTATAATTATTATTATTATTAAAGCAATCGAGAGAAAAGGTCCAATATGACACGCGCTTCAGGACTGAAAGGTCCAGGGTTCGAGTCCGGTTAAGGACACTGCTAATTCAGTTTCTTCCTTGTATTGTTTCACTTCACCCAGTTGTACATGGGTACCTGAGAGGGCGGTATAATTCCGTGGCACCATAATGCAGGCTGCCATAAGCAGAATGAAAGACGCCCCAGGGAGATCGATAGACGAATACTAGTAGCCTGGCAACATGGGGAATAAGCTGTAAAAATCGGTGAACGTGTCCGCAGCACGAAACGCATTCAATAAAATGTCTTTACATAAACCTGATATTTGTTGACCGTGACTGAATGAAACATTATCATACATCTAGTCTTTGAAATTAACATCAAAAAAACGGAATGCGAAAAGGGTTTTTGATATCAGATGTTTAATTGAGATTCAATGATGAAAAGGAAATTGAAAACACTTTTAAAGGTTTATGTGCTCTGCCTCAATTAATAACATCAATTATCTGATATAGAATATAATACAAACACGAATTAAATGTCATACAGATATCACATTAAAAAGGATCAAATATTTCGAACCCTACTGGAGGTCCTCTGAATCAAATTATAACTGAAGAAAGGAAAAACTACAGAGGCAGTAAATCATTAATTATCGACTGTTAAAAATCAATATCTAAGTATTGTTTTCTTATCATTAAGCACAGAATATCAATAATTTGTGGCCCTAATAATACGGCTAATTAGTTGATTGCCTAATTATTTGCATTGGGTTTTCCAACTGACGGGATTTCAGATCACTTTGCGATCACGTGTGTGTCACAGATTACAACCCACGATATTGCCATTTTGTAATTTCGATTTAATATATTAAATAACAACATAGTAATTGTCGGGATTCCTTGTAAACGCCCCTCCCACAGTTATGTGTTCTATTGTGGCAACTCCTTGACAATGTTGAACGCCAATCTGAAAATAAAATAGTTTGAAATTCAACATTTTCTTCTACAGTTTTCAAAACCTTAAGTATAAAAATAAAAGTTTCGCTTGTTATAAAAGCAGAAATGTTCAAAATGTAATGAAAGAAATAGTCTCTTTTTCCTATCATAAACTACGTAAACACGTTTTCGTCAACCATGATCTGTTGCTATGGGAACTCAGAGTGCTCAGTTCTGGTTCTACTAAGGAACTTGTCTCCCATTTATCGGTGCTATACAGCGGGCACGTAAAACATTCAAAGGGTATATTCGTAAATTGAGCAGGGTCTCGCTCCCTGACTCTCTTGTATCCAACCATTTTTTCTTCCGATGCTTTCTGACAAATAAAGTTAGCCACTAAGTGTGTCAGTGTATCGTCCGTAGTTGTTATACAAAAAACAGAAACATCTTCCGGTCGCTGTCGCTCCCGTTGAATTTTCTTATTTCTCTAAACGACTGACTACTCTATACAGACTCTGTAATATGAACTTAACTTTCAGCCAAAGAGTCCCGAATCATAAACAAAATTATGATCATGATTTTTCCTTGTGACAAAACAATTCCAAAAATGACCGGTTGATTTTATAATGACCCCTCAAGAATTTCCCTTTAACAATTCGTGCAATTTCCCTAAAACGATTTGTGCAATAACATATCGTGCAATTTCCCTAAAACAATTTGTGCAATAACAATTCGTGCAATTTCCCTAAAACGATTTGTGCAATAACATATCGTGCAATTTCCCTAAAACAATTTGTGCAATAACATATCGTGCAATTTCCCTATAACAATTCGTGCAATTTCTCTACGACAAAACCATAA
>CM037781.1:61972152-61990714 GCA_021229015.1 Solen grandis | reverse complement strand
TTTTTTATTTGTAGTCTGCCGATAACTCTGTCATTTGACATTTTATTTGTATGCAGTTTTTTGCATTCTGTTCTCTGTCAACTACCCCTTTAAATATGATGAGTGGCAATATCCATATCTTTGAATTTTTTGAGCTAGAAGAGGTTGAATGTTTGAATCTTTGAAAAAATCTGGCAAATTAGGGTGTGTCCACGAAAAACATGCCCATTTTTGTTAGAGATTAGATATCCTCATTCTGTTTTTTGAAATTGATTCTGAAGATCTTTGCGCACAAAATATATGGGGTGGCGATTTCAGAAAATGCATAAAATGGCTTTCAATAAGCGGTCAAAGTGTACTAAAATTTAGAGGATTTTTTTTTTCGAGAATAGGCATTTTTTTAGTTTTTTGATGATTCTGCCATTATTTTTTAATCAATCTTTATGAAATTTTCACAGATTGTATTGTTTGTTGTTTCAAGGGACTTAACAGTTTCAAAATTTCAAAAAATGCAAAGGTCAAGGTCATATTGCGATTATTGGTTTTTTCTTTGACCTTAAATATCTCAAAATCTAAAAATATTTTATCGAAAGAATATGGGTAAAATCAAAAGCCTCTAAAGAGTACTTTTTGAAGAAATTTAGTTTTTTCAGATCGGGGTTGATTTGGTTGTTTGGTGGCAGTTTGAAGTTTGGTCATACTTTGAACTGATTTCAAAGCCTTTAAAGTTTAAATGTGTGATATATTTTGTCATCATTGGAAAAAAGAATGTCTTACCTCGTCAACAAAAAAAAGAATTTCGCAAATCTGTCGAGAATTGATGAATTTATAGAGAATTTAAATACATGACCCAGAATAAAAACTGAGAAAATTTGACAGAACACTGGATACCTATGTTCTATAATTAGAACTCTGCTCTGCTAGCTTTGCTCTTTAGGTTGGGATGTAACAGGTCATGAATGTATGTGTAAAACTAGCCTACTATCTCACTTCCATTGTAGCAGGTAATTTTGTTATGCATCAACCCATCAGAGGTTTTACACACAAAGCTACTGTAATGGCTAAAGACTCCCTGCAGTGATGACCAGATATTAACAGGGCTGATCACAGCAGTTGGGGGCCTGGCTCAGTGGGACATCACATTCCTTTCGAGATGCCTTTAATTTAAGTTTTGGTCACAGCGAATTCACCAATGAAGAAAAACACTAAGATATATAAAGCATTTTGCATTTTGTTGTTTTTCTGGTATTTTAACTTGGCTGATCAGGTTTGAAACTGTTTCTCATCACGAAAACCGGTGCATTTGCAGTATGCAAATCTAGTTGACTATTGATCTCGAAAGGTTCCCGAAACTAGCTTAGTTTTTTCGGCAACCCTTCCGCAGATCTTCGGGGCTGTAGTGTACAAGGGATTTAAACGGTATGAGAATTCCATCCAGGCTCAGCTTTTTAACATCCAGTACTGTAAAATAATATATGCATATTATCATGTATATGAACAAGTCTACGTGACCGTGTCATCAGAGCGAATCAGGTTCAAATCCCACCTGCGAAATACCAGTGTTATAAAAATGGCACTGGTATAGCTATCTTGCTTGACGCTCAGCATATAATGGTAGCTCCAGGACTGATTGACCCGGTGTCAGGATAATGTGACTGTGTGTGGTATCATGCCACATGTGTACTGTTGACGAGTGGCGGAACGTTAAAAAAAAAAAGAAAGAAAAAAACATAAGTCTGTCTAACAGTAGACCTATATTCGACCCGTGTTCAGATTTCAAACATGAATATACGAGTAATATCTAAGGAATACATGGTAGAAATGGAAAAAGCCATCAGCACGTCTATGGGTGGGCTGAGATTTCTACACGGACTCAGATCTGCAACCAAAGGGTACGAGTAATATCCGAAGTATGTATGGTAGATATGAGATTTTTCAACCCAGCCTTAGATATACGAGTAATATCAGTCAGTTAATGAACATTGACTTCTTATGCATGTATATCGTCTATGAACAGCCCAGCTGTGTTTAAGAAATATCTCTGACACCTGTTCTGTAGCAGCGCCATCTATCGGTAAAATACGACGTGCGGAATATCCGCCAGTAATTCAATTATACCTTTGAAGAATTGCTTTCTAAGTTTAATACTCACGTGTCTTTGTTTGTTCTTCAAAATGATAATAAAGAATACATTCCGATTAAAACGTGCGTTTTCAATTTAATATGTATATCAAAGTATAAAATAAGCAATTTTACAATATAAAATCTACATTTAAGAATGTTTAATATATGAACGATAACTCCAAACTTAATATTTTACGTTGATATGGCAGACAGAACTATATAGTTAAAAACGTAATGTTCAAATAACAATTTCAAAGCTGTAATAAGCATTTTGAAATCGTAATAAGCATTTTGTAATTATAACAAACAGTATGAAATTGTAATAAGCATTATGAAACCTCAGTTAGGAAAAGAAATGAACTGGCGGATATTCCCTTCCAGTGCAGGAAAGATTTGTTTGTTTGGATGAACGTCCCGCCGACAATAGTTCAGTCATTTGCGGCCGGCAATCGAACCCACGACCTCCCGCTTCCGAGGCGGACGCAGCAGGGGAGGTATCTGTTTCTATGACAAGTTCTTCGCATTGACCTGCCGTGTACACATTGTATGAGGCTGTTACCACTGGAGTTTGGTCAGGTTGATAATTATCTGTACAGCCCGTTCACATTATACTCAATCTTAATATCTTTCAGAAGAAGAAAAGAGTTCATGTTTCATATTGATAAAAGAAAGAGGTAATCCGAATACATGCATAACACCCCTTTAAACTGTATCTACCGGAATAAAGTAATGTGGCACGGTTTTCCGAAGCAATCATAATATCATCGTAGGAAACCCCCGAGATACATATTCCGTAAATTTTCATTCATCGCTGTCAGATGTAGTGAAATGAAACCGTGGGTATCCAACGATGTCCTAAAACTGGTCACGTTGCTGGCTTCTTAACTGATTTTTATTCGTCGATTAAAACACATTTTTTTATATTAATTAATTGTCTCTAGACGATTCTTGTATGGAACAAAGTAGTTTGTGACAGGGAAAATTTCCTTCCAAACTTGGATTCGATCCCACAACCTCCGAATCTAGTCATACTACGGTAAGACTATAGTCAGTACAGGATATTATTATGACTCATAAGGTAAGTGACACTTTGTTTATATTTATTTTGATGCAATGTCATTTTTTATAAATGAAATCCTCCAAAAGCACGTGTTGTAGATATAGTGGTTGGATACGATTTTTTTCTGACTTATAAAATTATATCTAAGACGATCGCTAGTATTGCGGGAAAACTTATACTGATGTATCGTTCAGATTTATCCGTGGACCCATTATTGTATATGATGACCCGACACAATATATATACTCACACTATATACTATATATATATATAGGTGAGACACAACTGAGTTGTGGAAAGAATGTGTGCACGGAACATTTAAATGATATCTTTCCCCTCCAAACTTTGATCACAGGGTTTTCGGATCCGTCTAAATTTTCCATGCACCCATGCTTACCACACTTCAATCGTGTCTAACAAAAATAGACTGATTCCGGAATAACAGACACTTATTTTTTCCAAGTTCCATGTTGGTACAGACCGTTAGAAATGAACAAAGGTCCAAAAAAAAAAATACAGATAGAACTAATGTTGTGCTGCATGCTTTTCAGCAACAATTACATGGACAACTTGTTTGTACCTACTTTATGTGAGTTCCGGATATCCTCTATATGTTCGCATTTTCAAAGGCTAACGGACCATCGTCGGAAATGCTCGCCAATTACAAAATGTAAAAATAAAACGGTAATATAAAAAAATCCATTCAAAATATTAAAAAGTGTTTTTAAGCGATTTATTAAGTGCAATTAAGGTTATTTTACAATTTCGTTAAATTGCGTAGCATTTCTGACATAGATTTATAATATTCTATGAGAAATAAAAGACTTCAAATATCCAACAGACAACATTTCAGTCTTGTTGATAATTTGTCTAAATCATGTCACACAGCGTTACAACATGTTAGACAGTATCATGTCTGCATCAAATAGACATAGTCTCAAAATGATTTAAATGTTGTTGCTTGGACGTTTAATTTAACAACGAACGAAAATATCACGTGACTGACTTACTTTATTGTTTTATATCTAGTCACATGACCGACGTGAATCTCATTGCTTCATTTGCTGTTGTCAAATAATACCGAGTGTGATTACAAAATGATATTTGAATAGTTGTAAATAATCAAAAAACTAAAGAAAATTAATCACTGATTTGTTCGCAACATTTTTGCGGCCTTACGGAGAAAACACCTCGCTGCTGGATGGGCTTACACAGTTTTCTGTAATCGTAATGTAGTTCAAAGCCGCCAAAGCCGCAAGCAGACTTTCAGCGGCATTACAGAGACGACAATACTCTGGAAAAAAAATCAAAAGAAATGTAATCCGCCATAAAATGCATATCGAGGGGTGAGAACGAAACTATGCTAAGTGCATATAAATATATAACCACTTTCGCTTTCACCCCTCGATATTTAGATGCTTTCCCACAGTTTTGATCAGTAGATCACAAAAAAAAAAAAAAAAAAAAAAAAAGAAATAACAAAAAAAAAATGTTCCAATACTCGCATGCAACATTTCAGCGACCATACGGAGAAAACATCTCGCTGAAAGAAAACTGTCATATAAGTTGTATTCAGGCGTAAAATGTATATTTGATGGTGTTTACACAGTTTTCATCCATAAAAAATAGGATTTTTTTTTTTTTTCAAATCATTATTGAGTTCAAGGAAGCTACGCCGGCAGCGGCATTACGGAGGAAATATATCGCTGAAAGAAAGATATCAAAACACTTGTATTCTGCCGTTCACATAGTTTCATCCATTTTTTATCAATTCCGAAAAAAACATTCATAAAATTAATTTCTATATGAAATGTATATCTAGCCTGTTAGTTTGTTTGAACTTATGAAATGCGAGAAAATAAATGAAAGTGTCGCGTTCTTTAGTATCCATAACAATTCACCATCTTACATGTAAAGAAGTCATATTTTTAATTCTTATACCATATTAACATAATTAATTCAAAGCATGAATTGATTATATAAGAACGCTAGGCTATTAGGTTTCTGAGTTCACGCCATTAGGCCGCCAGACTGCTTAGTTCATGCCGCCATGCCGTCAGACAGCTAGGCCGCCTGGTCGCTAAGCTCAGGCCGCCTGGCCACTTACTTCACAAGCATTTGATACAACTCCTTTCTAACTAAAGTTATCAAACGGAATCGAACTGACGCATGCCCAATATAATTATCAGAATTTTTCTTTGAAAAATCTGATTAATAAAAATACAAATAGAAGAACGACAACTATCGTAGTCTTATTAAATAATCTAAGAAAAGTTACATTCCTTGTTAAGAACACCCCCCCCCCCCCACCTACCAGCATAATTATAAGGTAATGACCCGGAGTCAGGATAACGCGACTGAGTATGGTATCATGCCACATGTCTATGATGTGATATCGCAGAGTTGCATCACTATAGCTGTCTCAAGTAGACTAAGGCCCCCATATGAATAAAATACTGTCGGTGGGACGTTAAACCCAACACAAACAAAATAATAGTACATAGTCTGATATGGAAAAAAATGTTTGTTTTTGTTAGAAGTTAGTTGTTGTTGTTGTATTCGGGTTTGACGTCGCTGCGATAGTATTTCAATCATATAGCGACGTCCAGCTAATTACAGGTGGAGGAAGACCCCGAGTACACTGAGGTACCCGGGTAGAACCACCGACCTACCGCATGCCAGCTGGAAGGATTCCTCACATGAAAAATCCGAAGTCCCTACCGGGATTCGAACCCATAACGGTGAGGGGCTGATAGATTTGTAGTCCACGACTGTAACCGCTCGGCCACGGCGGCCCTAGTTAGTTAGTTGAGAAGGAAATATGATACGATTATATCAATAATGAAGTTTATATATCACTGGGCAAATCAACAATAAACCATCTTTGCAATAAGAGTTTCTGCATTCAAATTTCCAAATTCAAAAATATTAAGATTTCATGGGGGAAATAGGTTTCGAACTTTGGTCTTAAAACTATTTTGATGGTGAATTAGAAGCATGGAAATTGGAAAGCATATCGACCCTGAGGTTCACTTTATACATTCTCAAGGATTTTCTCTTAAGTCACTTAGTTATGACGTCATTGGAACTTGACGAAAAAAAAAACAATCCTTTTATTAAACGATTTCTCTCGCTCCTGCGTCGTGAAATTTGAGTCAATCTTAATCACATTTTCAGAATTGATAGAGTTAAAACTGAAGTGATGCATATTATAAGAAATGTTTGTATTTTTCGCGTAATGAAGGCATGCACATTGAAGAAACTATTATTAAAAATTCATATGAAATCGCCAACTTGACTGTAAATTTATATTTGCAAAAATATCGAATCCTCAAAATTTCAGGTGATTACGTCATCAGAAATGGCAGATATTCATGTTTCATGGATTATCTGCTTTAAAACAAAACTGTTCGCAATCACGATTGAATGTTGTTTTTTTTTCGGGGGGGGGGGGGGATTAAGAGAATTTCACCTGAACATGTCCGTGCATCAAAAATATTTTTCTTGTGTCACGTGATCATCACGTCATTAAAAATAAGAAAAAGAAAAACACATTCATTTCAAGTGTGTTCGCGCTCTAGCATCATGAATTTGAGTCCATCCTAACAACGACTTAAGTCTTTGATATGAATGAAATAAAATGTATACATATAGATATGTTTTTACAAATATCGTATGGCTAATAAGATGTCATTTAGCAATCAATCTGACTAAGTACACCTCCTCTATGCACCGAACATCGGCGAAGCTAGACATAAACTGATATGCCGGCCCGGGTAAGGGGTCTGGAGCCATGCTCCCCATAGTTTTTTCCCCATTATGCGTGACATATTATATGGCCAAACATTCAATTACATCGCATGTATAATTAGAAAATATTTTTTAAATAACACATAAATGCTTGAAAAGATATAAATTTTTTGTGGCAAATTTGTTAATTAGATAATCGATGCAAATGCTGGAATTATTGATATGTAGCATTACCAGAATTTCTAGCGATGTCAGACGATCCACAAACAGGGACGTAGCTAGGGCCAAATTCAAAGTATCATTGGGGGGGGGGGGGGGTCAAAGGTTAAGACGTATGACTTATTTTATTGCACTTACTACACTGAATACATTTATACTTTAATTATAAAATCCAAACAGCGCTCCTTTCAGAGAGGATAATATGATATCTTATTTCGCATTAAATCAGTCCGTTCAAAGATGATGTGGTAGAAATTAACATCGCTAATGTTGGTAAAGTCTTTGTTTTCTGACAAATAAACACGGCAATTACACGGTAAAATGGTATTTTCGTAAACTTCGACGAAATCGGTTAAATATAAGGTATGGTACCCCCGAAGCTTGCAATACCACGTGACACGTTCAAGATGACGTCTTCAGCTGTTCAGGTTAGTGATTATGACGTTTACGAGTGCAAGTTAGTGCAAATGAAAATAGAATATTTAAATATAGGTTTTACATTCAATATCGCCTGTGATGGGGAACAATTGCATCGGTCGACAATGCGTCTGTGGATGGATATTGAAAGACAAATATCAAACTGATAAAAAGGTTCCGTATCTGGTCTCCAGCAAATAAATAAGAGAGTCGGTAGGTCTTGATTTATTTATTTCAGTTTATTTTTTACATAAAAAGAATTATTGAAAAAGGGGAAATATTTATTAAAAGGTGGAAACGTTAAAATAATATAGATGTATATATATATATATATATATATATATATATATATATATATATGTGTGTGTGTGTGTTTCTATGTACAAGCTTAGTCTTCTCTCATTCATATAATATTGAATATGATAAAATAAATGAAAAATGAAAACAATAAAAAGCAATTCTCAAAAAATATGAAAATAACCGTAAGGTTACTTTTTTAATTTTTTTTAAATTCTTTTTATTTTACAGCGAGTGGCATTTTCCTAAAGATATTTTCTTAAATGAACATCAGTTATCGCCTTGTGGTTAAAACTAATATGTTTAGAAAATAACTATTTTCTGCCCCTGAAGATCTATAAATAATAAACCTTCGTCATTGGTAAGCTTACAATTATCACGTGACATTTGTGACGGCAGTGATTCTTTTTACTGGACTAAGACCACAATTACCTGCCCTTGGTTACCCTGTATCCGGATGTGCCTACACAGAAAATAGTGACCCTATTTAATGCTGAATTAAGGTGAGTTTTTGACTGAAAGACCTGCAATAAAGGATTAAATTCTATAGAACACAGTTAAAATAGTCATAAAATGCCCAATTTGGAGGCCTTATTGCACAACAACCTTAAAAGTTGAGCATTACTGAGAGGGGAATTTTTGAGAAAATTGGTGTGAAATGGCCGACCGGTGCACTAAATTCATACGTATGTTATTTAACCTTAAATAGGTCAAAAAGTAGTCGGGTGACCCCATGTTTAAAATGTACAGAATTATTTCTCTTGAATACATCTATCTAATGAGGGTAAGTTTGGATGTCAATTTCCCTTACAGAAATTGTCATTTGCATATATGCTTATATAGAACATATAGTAAAATTAATTGTGGTCTTAGTCCAATTGTGATTTTAGGCTTTCAATAGTTACCAGATTATGTTTTGACAAATATTTCCATGGTAATTATATGGTCAAACACAAAGGGTTGTGCTTGACAATCTTTGCTCAAAATTTGCCACATTTTTTTTTTAAATACTATCGAAGAATAAACCCAGGTCATAATTCACAACCTACTTGCCCATCTATGAGCGCTGAGCAATCGGGCGTTGGGCAAAGTGCTTTGAATATTGTGTACATAAGTGCTCTTTATTAATAGAATGCAGTTCGCATGTTTTCGATCTATATTATTGTTGTAACCCTATTTGTTTATTTCGTTTACCTTTCTGTATTTATAGAAAGAAACGGTTGAATAAATAAAGAAAAATATGCTACTTCTGGAATATTATTTATTAATTATATATTCAACAAGAATGTGTCAACTTCTTCATAATATCGACACAATATTAATAGAATGATACAGGTAATATTTCTTGTTCACAAGCCGAAAATACCTCATTTCGGATTGGTCAAATTACGGACATCTCGAAGTCTTATTTTTGGTCCCATGAAATTCGAGATAACGAGTGCTGACTGCATTTTGTATTAAATCATGATTAATCAATGAATCAGTGACTTTTGCCTCTGATTAATCGATGTAAGTTTTACGACTGATTCCAATTACAGCTGACAGTTCAAATTGTCATAGGTTATATCATTAAAGTTTATTTGCCACAAAGCTTCGTTTGGCTGCGATGCGAGCGTTCGTTATAACGTTCTTATATTTGGCGTGGTCAGTAACGTCGCCGCTATGTGTACGGTTTAGTGCAATTTCTGACATTACTTCCAACGGTTTTTTTTAGTAAGAACGTTGTATATGGAAAATAAAGGGACGGGGATAAGGCCAAAGTTTAGTAATATTTGTTTTCATTATTTCCAAATTATCAATATAATTATGTTTTTATTTGCGGGATTTTCATCGTTAAACTTAAACCATTTACATGCTCCATGATACACGTGGTTCTACGGTACCGATTTACTTACAAGATATTGCGATGTTTTGGTCGTAGCGTCGAATATCAAATGTTTATTTGTACACCTTGTATTAGCTTCTGCCACTCGACATTTAGATAAAACTTTTGCCGGAATGGAGAAATGTCTGGGTAGTTATTTTCAATAAGTAATGGAAACTATCATGTCATTTAAAATGCATTAGTTAAGTACACCGGTAATTGGCAATGTTTGGTTATCCACTGTTTTCTGTTTGTTTACGATCTATGCAGGATTGATCAGATGATAACAAGTAATTGATTTATTTGATTGTTATGCCCTGATTTGCTAATTCTTTCACAGGGAGTCGTGGCGTACCTGATGGTCGTAACACATGTTTGGTTATCCACTGTTTTCTGTTTGTTTACGATCTATGCAGGATTGATCATATGATTTATTTGATTGTTATGGCCTGATTTGCTAATTCTTTCACAGGGAATCGTGACGTACCTGATGGTCGTAACACATAAAAAATAAAAAGGAATGTTTTGTTACTTATAGACTCACGCCAGACATGTGACATGGCACCACAGCCATATCGATACCATTTAAGCAACTTAATATGTAGCGACCGGGGATCGAACTCATGGGGTCCAAGTGCCATTGCGGATACTCTAACCACACAGTCACCGTAACCGATACTGTGTATACTAAATCAATCAATCGACGTTAAGTCTTGTATTAACTGCACTTTGCGAATTGTCATGCCGTGAGATGCATGTTAAAAACTCTGGATTCCAGAAATCGCCCGTGTTTAAGCTCACATTTATTGTCAGTATCCATTGCTGGATATTTGTGATCCATCTTTAAATGGTCATGTACAACCGCTCTGTTGCCGATTTATCGAAATAAAATTGGAGTCGATTGACATGATACCATATTCTGTCTCACTATCCTAATGTCGAACAATAATTGTAAGAACTTGTTTCTAAATCGACGTAAAATAAATAAGTTTAAACAAACAACTTTGGTAACGCGACCAGTGGCCGAGTAATAAGAGCGTCCGCCTCGGGAGCGGGAAGTCGTGGGTTCGATCCCTTGCCGCGACATACCAAAATCGTAAAAAATGGCACTGTTGTAGCTTCTTTGTTTGGCGCTCAGCATATGTTTTATAAGGGAAGTTGCTGGACTGGTTGGCCCGGTGTCAGGATTATGTGACTGGGTGTGGTATCATGCCACTTGTCTACGGCGTGATACTGCAGTGTGGCAGCACTATATCTGTCTCAGGTATAGACATAGTCTCCAAATGACTTAATACGTTAAACCAAAGAAACAAACAAACCAGGGGTTGAATACACGACCCTTGTTTTCCCTCAATATTTATTTTGCGTCCTGTGCAGTGACCACTGTATGCATATATGCACAAATCGGAGCAATTAAAACAATATAGTTAATGCCATAACATTAATATACGTGTTTGGTTATATGAGGTATCATGTTTTTGCAGTTGGTACTTAAACCTTCAGTTATTCGAGTTATTTCTTTTACACACACACACACACACACACACACACACACACACACACGGCCACACATACCCGCTTTTGTGCCACATATAAACTTTCAGAGCCAAATAGTTGCAGAATTTAAACTCGAACGCGAAAGTAATGGTGATATTTTAGCGAGGGATAAAATAAGCAAGTAAGATATATTAGTAATATTTTTATAATTACACATAATCACTTGCTCACGCATTTTGACCTGGTAACTTATTTTGTCATTGTTGAAAGAGTCTATATACAAATATTATTGATTGTTGTATCTGGAAAACACTCAAACATCAAATAAATATATTACAAAGATACTGAATCAACTATTTCTATATTTAATTTTGGAAAAGAAGGCCTATATTGATTCTACAAAGTACAAATTGATACAATCAAAACAGCTCATTCACAGATGGTAACTGGCGGAAAATTATATTTTAAATATCCAGCAACAGACGCATGGTCACCAAATCCAACCATCAATGGTCGTAAAATATGGATAGTTTCCCCATCACAGGGTTTACCGTCACAGAGGGTATTGAAACTATATCTAAAATTATAAAACCTGTATTTGGATTTTCTATTTTCAGTTACCATCACTTGGCTGATCTTATTAACGTTTCAGGTAGTTTTAAACCCTGAAAAAACCTTAAAATTTATTTATGTCTTAATTCTACCGATCATCTGTGAACGAGCTGCTTTAAAGCGTCTGGAAATGTTAATTAATAGATAAATTCTCATAAATGTATTGATAAGAATTTAATCAAAATAAGGACCATATTTAATATTTGTGTGATAAAATCTATACAAATTCATTTACATATGACAAAATCAAGTCACGTTATTCCATACACCTCTGGATACAGCCTACATGTACAAAGGCCAGTGACCTGGTCCCCACTGACGATTTTGTGATTCTAACATCTGAAATAGACAACCTCTGTACAAGGCCGGACCGGATTCCAAAAAAACATACAACCACTGTGTAAAGGTCGATTGTGAACAGAGGCCAGCGAATGTATTCCAAGTTTTTAGTCATTTTACCTCTGAATAACGGCCCAATGGTGAACAAAGGCCAGCGAGAGGATTCCAAGTTATAATCATTTTACCTCTGAATAACGGCCCAATGGTGAACAGAGGCCAGTGAGGAGGATTGAAAGTTATAAGGAATTTTACCTCTGAATAAAAGCCCAAAGGCGAACAGAGGTCAGTGACCGAGAATTAGCCATTGAATATTAGCCACCTCCAAGTAAAGGCCATGTTTCAGTTGTGGCCAGTGACCTTTGTTCGGAGGTTTCACTTGACGTAATTCAGAAAATCTTATTGTCATAAACAATACAATCATTTTAAATTAAAGAGGTCCATACAAATACAAAAAAATGCATTTGAAGATTTTAGGATATTTACACTTTATACATGCAAATGTATGCAAGCATATACAAGAGAAAGTACACAACAAAGAAAACAAAAAATAAATTAGACATTTTATCACATATGACGTGTGAATATCTTTATTTGTGTTTATATTTCCCTACTGATTAAATGTTCATGCATTTATCATAAAGGAATCTTAGCCAATTATTTTGGTAATCTTAATTAACGGACATGAACAGATCTGTCATTGCGATGTCTAGAATTATGTTTGCACACTTCAGGTAGATCTGATCAGGGTTTCTAAAATAAAATTATAATTTTTCGTTGACACTAAATTTCGAGGATGCTGTATAACTGGCAATACAGCTCGTACATAGATGGTTTGTAATAGATTCGTGTTCAAGAAAACATAGTGATTGATTAATGAACCATTTTCCTAGGTGTAATATTTCCGGATAAAAAATCAGGAAAACGATGAAAAATAATTAGCCATGATCATGAAAAAAAAAATGATTTAAAAGTATACGGAATAATAAAATAAGTAATGACACGCATTATATATACTGTATTTTGAAGTAATAGAATTATCTATTGAAATACTTATAACGCTGACTCCAGATACAATGGATCTGACAGCTGTACGCTCAGTAACATTATCTCAACACCTTGACAACCAGTCCTGGAACTACCCTGATACTGAGCACCAGGCAAAGAAGACATACCAGAACCATTTTAACGCCCCAATTCCAATTCAATCTTTTATTCCTTCTTATGAAGAGAGCATATCAAATACATGAATTACAGTGGAAATACAAATTAAAGTGAACAAGTGAACATATACATAAATATATACATATTTTTTATACATACAATATACAGTATACGCGTAGTCCGAGATGAGAGATTAATGAAATATACTAAAAAAATGGTTCCAAATTCCTTATCTGAGTTGCTATGCAGCACTGACATTCACATATATGTATTTATGTATTATATATACAAACATATCTAGTGCAATATGCATTTTTTTTTTCTATTAAAGTAATGGTTTAACCATGCTATGCAGATATCTTAGTATTAACTTAAAACAGTTAACCCTTAAACAATCACTTAATTCAAGAGTTGTAATACCAGTTAACATCTCTGTTATTTGGTCACGGGGAGTTAGTCTGATGAACTTTTCATACTCTACTGCACCGAGTTTAATACATAGAATGTTCCAGAGTTGCAGTCTTTTAATATAGTTACAGAGGCAGTACATAATAACATATTGTGTAATTTGGTCAGTGGTAAGCTGACACAGTGGACAAATAGACTGATATTGTCGACCATATAATTTTAACAGATTACTGAGACCTGATCTACGGTAAGGGAGATACTCGAGATACATTTGACTGAATTGCCAAAACACACAGGGTACTATCTGAACTTGTATGTTGACAAAGGAATGCAGATCATGGTCAGCTGTAATGTTCCTAAAATGATCAGAGTTTGCCTGAAGGGTGATTTTTTCCTTTACAATAGATTTCCATTGCCTTACGTTTGGGAATACACTATTATCAATATATTCAACAATACAGTTAGTTAAATCATATTTGCTCAAAGTTCGATATATATCTGAGAAGAACCCAAGGCATTTACCCGGATTATTCATATAATGTGACAGTCGATATAAAAATAAAGACTTTATAGCTCTTTTTTGAATGATATTACACATTTGACCAAAGAAAATAAGTTTTCTTTTGTCTATTTTATATTCAATAGGATATGAACCAAAACATGCACAAGCTAGAGAGGATCTACAACTCTGTGGAAGCGACTGCATAAATTTTGTACAATGTCTGTGGATACGCTCTAATGATTTAACTTGTGTGCTGGTAAGGCCGTTCCACAATTCACAGCCATACAACGCTTTTGACAGTACAACAGATTCATATAAACGTTTTGAAGTAAGAGGATGCAAGCCAATTCCGTCAACGCCACAATCGACAAGACTATAGAAAGTCTTTCGTAAAAGGTCACATGCACCTTTGATATTAGGTGAAAGGTCCATATATTCATTAAAAGGAATGCCTAAGTGGGTATACATATCTGTTTCTTGAAAACTACTTTTACCAAGGCTCCATACACGCAATACAGGACTATTTATTTTTTTACAATCATTAAAAACAATATTTTTTGTCTTTTCACTATTATAAGTGTATCTGTTCTTTTTAGAATATTTATTACATATTTCAAGTAAGCTATCGAGTCCACTTTTACACAAGGAAACGAGAACCATATCGTCCGCAGATGTTGGGCAGGCGTAGCTCACGTTGTTGATGAAGAGTCCGTCTGGGCTCGTGCTGAGTTCGTTCATCAAGTCATTAATAAAAAGTAAGTACAACAGAGGACTACATGCTTGGCCCTGTCGGGTACCTTGTTTTATGGGGAACCAGTCAGATATTATTCCTTTGGTTCGGACACAACTAACGGTGTTGTCGAGCAAGTTGACTAATACTTTAAAAACTGTCGGGTCGATTCCACATTTAAAAAATTTCAGTAGAAGCAGAGTGTGATTCACAGTGTCAAACGCAGTTGGGACATCAAGAAAACACGTATACAATTTTGAATGGTTTTCACGGGCGTAGTTTATACACTCCCTGAGTAGAACTGATGTCATATTACAGCTAATGTTTCTTTGAAATCCGCCCTACAGTGAATTAATCTTAAGCGGATTTGAAATATCATGTTCTAATATTTCGATTAAGACTTTTTCGTAAAGTTTCAGTATAGTTTAACACAATGAGATGGCTCGGTAATTTCGCGGGTCTTTTTTATCCTTATTTCCACCCTTATATAGTGTCGTTATAACACCTGTTTTCATTTCATCTGGTACAAACGATAATTGTGTCATGTGCTTAAATAACTTGGTAATTGTTTTCAGAAGTGTAGGTCCACCGTATATAATATTTTCGTAGTAAATGTCGTCAAAACCACAGGCTTTATTACGTCGACACGTACTTAATGCTTTACTAACGATTGTTTCCGTGATAATATCACTATTAGATGGCACAGACATTAGATTTTGTTTAATATCTAATAACTCTCTTTCACTGGTTTTTAAATAATCATCATCAAAGTTATCGCCCATTGATGACGAATACATTTTTTTGAAATAGTTCATCCACCCTTTATTCATTTCATTAGGATTATCATATACTGTGTCATCGAATTTCATCTCAAAGACATATGGTGGCTGATTTCTGCCATTTCGTGTTGTCGTGTCTTCGCCCCGAAAGGCGAAAGGCGACAACACGAAATCTGCAACATTGTCGTTATTTCGCCTGTCGCCTTTCGGGCGAAGACACGACAACACGAAACTCTCAGCCGAAATAACGAAATTTTAACAGGCGAAAGGACGAAAAGTTTCGCCTTTGAATGTTTCGTGTCCGCGGGTCGAAACCTTTCGTGTTGGCGCCCTTTGTTTGTCGTGTCTTCGTGTCTTTGCCCCGAAACGCGAAAGGCGAAATAACGACAATGTTGCAGATTTCGTGTTGTCGTCCTTTCGCCTCGAAAAGCGAAAGTCGAAATAACGAAAATGACTGTATGTTTCGGGTTTCGCCTTCCGGTAGACATGCGCAGAACGTTTAAACATATGCCGTATTGTTTTTAGGCGGCCCTTTCTAAGAAAGATGGACGACATCTTAAATGAAATAGGACTGCCCGAATTAAAAGAAAAATTTAGAGAGCAGAAGGTAAGATTGATTTTATTTTAAATTTGGAAGACTAGATACACATGTTTATTAATGTGTGAAGGAAATGGTAAACGTTCTGCGAATGTCTACCGGAAGGCGAAACCCGAAGCGTTGTCATTTTCGTTATTTCGACTTTCGCCTTGCGAAGACACGAAGACACGAAATGGCAGAAATCAGCCACCATAAAGACAGGATTATTTCGTTTCCTATTCCTACGCTTGTTTACAAGCTTCCAAAATGTTGTACTGTCCACCTCAGCTGCCGTATCGATTTCCATTTCAAGTTTCTCAATATATTGTAGCACAGCTTTTTTGTGACTATTTGTGAAATTCTCTTTGCGATTTTGTAATTATGATAAGAAGGATAATTATGACCTCTAGGTCTACCATCGTGGAGCCATGTTACCCTTGCTCTAGTCATCTCTTTATGAAGACATGTCAAATTACTTGTCCGGTTTAATATGTGGTTTAAACCTACAACTTGGGATACAAGTGTCAGTGGCTTTCTTTACTGATTCAACTATTATGCTATACAGAGTGCATATTTGAGAACGATCCGTTATAATCATTTGAGATGCATGGTTTAAGTTTTCATCGTGGGTCACATAATCACAGTATCTGTCTATATGCTTCCGATTTATTATGCGCCAATTAATAGATCTATTGTCATACGCACGAGATTGTGCAGATATCAGCCTAGGGTAACTCATAGAGCACACTATAGGGCGGTGGGTAGATACATTAAGTTCATCATCGCTCACAATACAGCACGACGTCACGTGCATCATGTCATTTTTCTGTACTAGTATATGGTCAATAAGTGTCTCTCGCTCACTATTGTATGGTACGTTACTGAATTCTGCTCCAGTACAAAGTCCCGTACCGTTGAGAGAAACCAGGTCATACTTCAGCATTAAATCAACTAACTGTTTACCCTTATATCGAAGACAAATATATCTTGAAACCTAGAGGGCAATTCCGTATTAAAATCCCCCATAATTATAAATGATCCGTTATTAAAGTATCTACAAATGACATTCTCTAGGTCTTCTAAGCTTTTGAGAATGATTCAGACGAATGATTTTTGCAAGGAAAAATATAACTGTAATACGTATAAGTAGCGACCAGGATGGAGCTGTACTTCAATACCTATTATGTACTGGCTGTCAATATCAAGTTTAGATATAACTGTGTTAAGCCGTCTATGCCATAGTAAAGAAATACCCCCTTTACCGACACGTCTATTGCTACGCAGTCGTCGGTAGAATCACCCCAACTTCTTTTCAGTCGGCTACCCTTTTCATTGTAATAATAATCTGAGTTATCCTGCGTATATTTCCCTTTTTGGTAAAAAATTTCTTGATCTAAATATTGTTACTTTTGTCACTTTGGGTCCTCGGCGTGTGATGTAATTGACAATTTTTTCTTCTGTAATGCTTGATCGGAAGCCCTCTACGTAGAAACGTTTAGTACGTTTCCGTATGTAATTTTCAAAATCACCATCTTCAGATGGGTTCGAATCCTCAGTGATGTGCCAAAACTAGCACGTGTGTAATCAAGTCGAGATTTTACGTTTCGACGCCTTTCCGTTTCTTTTGCAATTTCTTGATTAATATTTCGAAATTGGTTTTTTTATCGTTTCGTTTATAATTGCGCTTATTTTGACTTGTCTTTACGCTGTTCGTATTTTTTTTTTTTTTTTTTGTTTTCTATTAGAGATTATTGTGGGAATAGGCATATTTCCGAACAAACGATCGTTTTCCCGCGTTTTATCATCTGGTGTTGGAGATATATCCACTAATGCACTATTTTGCAAGGTTGAGCTGTCAGCCTGGTCGGTCTGTGTCATTGCATCTCTATGGTTAAGATATGACTGAAATTATGTACCAATAAATAATCTTTTCTATATTCGTATCAGTTCTCGTTGCTTCATTTTACTGCATTTAATCAAAGTCGGAATATTGATTTTATAGCCACGCCTCTAATCCCGCCTTTAAACGCCTGCGCACAAAGGTTGTCCACATGTGCAGTTTTTTTGTTTGTTTTTGTTTTTGTTTTTATTTACTTATTTATTGTTGTTTTTTTTTTAGGTTCAAATTGAAACTGTTTATTTCCCCGTAATAGAGGACACGGGGTCGGGCCATCCCCATGTACCCTTACAAAATACTGCATGCTTCACGAAATACATTTCTGTATTTTTATAGTTTACACTGATATA
>CM037781.1:61914256-61964256 GCA_021229015.1 Solen grandis | reverse complement strand
ACTTTTAGCAATTGAAGCATGTGTCATTAAATTTTCATTGCCCTTCGACAATTTCAACATATAGAAATACTCTTGTTAATATTAGAAATACAATATCTTATAATGACGTCACGTGACGTCATATGACATTTATTTTCACAAAATGTTTAAAACTTCTAGAGACCTATATACTGACTAAATATCAACTTTCTATCTTAAATAGGACAGATTTTATAAGCATTTAAAAAATTTACGACCTTAGTTCGAATCTTGGATTCGCTATAGAACCATGGACTTTTCGAATTTTGAAAAACAAACACCGGGATGCACAACTAGAACTTAATATACACAATCTGTGAAAATTTGATGAAAATCGGTTCACAAACAATGGCTGTAGACCGCGTACAAACTTTTGTAGCATATTTCAAATGTGACGTCATATGACGTCATAGGCATATGAAAATCATAGAAATCAAAATTTCATCGCATCAAGTATATGCCATTAAAATTTCATGGCCCTGGGACCATTGCAACATGCTTAAATTAACGCTCAGTTTGGAAGAAAAAAAGAATAAGAAGAATAAAAAAACATAACAAACCCAATAGGACTTTCTGCTTTAGGCAGAAAGTCCTAATAAAAAAACAGTACAAACCCAATATGACTTTCTGCCTGTAGGCAGAAAGTCCTAATAAAAACAAGAGGCCCATGATGGCCCTAAATCACTCACCTGAGATAAATAGGTTCATCCAATGAACATCTGTACCAATTTATTTTAAAATCTGGCCAGTAGTTTTGAAGAAGATGATTTTTAAAGTTTTCATATTTTTTTTCTTCTTTTTGTTGCCATGGCAACCAGAGTTCTACATGGATCAAGTTTATTTTAGCAACTTTTGTGAAGGTTGACCCAAGGATCATCCCTGCCAAGTTTAATCAAATTCTCTCCAGTGGTTTCAGAGATGTTGATTAAAGTTTTCCCTATATACATAAAAGGCCCCTGGCGGCCTGTTTTTTAATGGATCGGAATAATTTTAGCAACTTTGGTAGAGGTTGACCCAAGGAACATCTGTACCAATTTATTTTGAAATCTGGCCAGTAGTTTTGAAGAAGATGATTTTTAAAGTTTTCATTTTTTTTTTTCGGTTGCCATGGCAACCAGAGTTCTTCATGGATCAACTTTATTTTAGCAACTTTTGTAGAGCCTCACCCAAGAAACATTCCTGCCATGTTTCATTAAATTCTGTCCAGCGGTTTCAGAGGAGATGTCATTTAAAGCAAATTGTTGATGCCGGACGCCGGACAAAGGGCGATCACAAAAGCTCACCTTGAGCACTTTGTGCTCAGGTGAGCTAAAAAATCAATTTCAATACAGTTAATCCTTCGGTTTGAGAATGATTTCCTTATTTTAAAAGTGTAATTCTTAGGGAATGTTTCCTTCCCAAATAATTATTTTAAAACTCATACACTACTAATTTTGACCAGTAATAGAATGCAACTATGGTATGAATAAAATGCCCATCTCTTGAAATATCCTCCCTTTTCTCTCCTAAAACATGCATAAAAAAATTCACTTGTGTGAGTACATGATTGTACATGATTGTATATGGTGTTAATGGAATGGAAATATATGTAATACATAAAATAGCTGTATTGATATTGTACAGCAAAATAGAATATATAATTTAGGAAAATAAGGCTGCATTGCATTTTGAGATAGGCCAATAATCTTCCCTCCAAAAGTACAAAAAACTAAGTGATAATTAAGCTCATAAAAAAGTGCTTCATAAGCATTTTATGCCGAAATTGGGTATGTTCTTTCTTTAAACATCTTTATCTAGTCTCAATGTTCATCCTAACAAAAGCTTTTACAAAATAAAATATGCTAGTAAATTCGAAGTCACCATCATAAAACATCAAAATCAGGTTTTTAGGCAAACTTTTGGATTTTAAGTACACCTGAGCAAAGCTCAGGGTGAGCTTTTGTGATTCCGTGAGTGTCCTTCGTCAGAAATTTCAGTGTTTACACTTTAGCACCTTCATTTCATAAGCAAGTATCTCCAAACTTTATAACAATTTTTATGACCATAATGTCCTGATAGAGTTCAATTATGGCTGATATGGGGCAATTAGGTCAGGAGTTATGCCCCTTTTAATGATTTCACATTTTTTACACCCTAGCATCTTCATTTTTCAAACAATCATCTTTTAAACTTTATGTCAGTGTTTAAGACCATAATCTTTCCATCGAGTTTGATTATGGCTGAGATTGGCCAATTACGTTGGGTGTTATGGCTGATATCAACCAGTGAATTCAGGAGTTTCAATATAAAAAAGTCAGATTTCACTTTGTTTACACTCTAGCATCTTTTTTTCATTAACAATCATCTTTCTCAGGTGAGCGATTCAGGGCAATCTTGGTCCTCTTGTAATATCTTCCAATCAGTGCGACTAAAATGTAAAAACACTTATATGTTAACATTTTCTCACTCTTTTCTTACAAAGTTGTGTAAATTATAAAATATTTGTATAGTTAGTATTCACATTACAGTTTTGTTGTTGTTTTGTTTTTCTTAGGAATTTTGTTTACTTACATCCACTTTTGGACAAATATTCATACTGTAACAAAGCAGTCTAATTTAGTCACAGTTACTCTTGCATCCTGTTCAGACTTTTAGATCTTGCAGGTTTCCGGCTCCATCCTGTGGAGATTATAATAGATTGGAACCATGATAACTTCCTGTCCTCATTCAGGTTGCAAGCCCCATCCTGTTCAGATTATAATACTGTAAAATCATAATATTTCGTGGGGGATTAATTTTCGTTGATTTCGTGGATGCCGCTATCCACGAATTTATGTCCCCACGAAAAGTTTTCATTTATCATGTCAAACAGCTCGCCGATAATGACGACCTTCTCCCATACCCCAACAGACTCGAGTAAATTGAGTTCAATAATATATATAAAGTTTATGTTCTGACACCATGATTTGACACCTGCTGTGTCCACTTGCCCCAGGCACTACAGGACATCCTGTCTAGCCCCAGTTGATGACGAGTGGGTCCGGGATATCATGCTGTGCCACAATTGGGGTGACCTCGGCTTTTATCCTAAGCAATACATGGCCGAAATATTACGAAAATTATATGGCCACAAGCTTAGATTTATTTACACTTACTTTGGTCTGATTAACGCTCCCTAAAAGTACGTTCTGAAAACAGATCTTAACATATACTAAATGTCATGTCATTAACATATTATGATCAATATTAGGCTGCATTTTTTTCAACTTAAATTTTGTAAAGGTCTTCAAATCAACGTCCAGATAACGTTGAAATAAATAAATAAAATTTTTTTTTTTTTTTTTTAACGCACGAATCCACGAATTCTTGTCCCCATGAACATGCTTTTTAGCTCACCTGAGCCAGAGGCTCAAGGTGAGCTTTTGTGACCGGTCTTCGTCCGTCGTCCGTCCGTCCGTCCGTCGTCCGTCCGTCGTCCGTCCGTCCGTCGTCCGTCCGTCCGTCGTCCGTCAACATTTTGCTTCAAACGACATCTCCTCCTTAACCGCTTGGTCAATTTTGATAAAACTTTACAGGGATGTTCCTTGGGTGGTCCCCTTTCAAAGTTGTTCAAAGAATTGAATTCCATTTGGAATTCTGGTTGCCATGGCAACGGAAAGAAAAAACTTAAAATGTCTTCTTCTCCAAAACAACCAACTGAATTTCAAAATGTTTTGGCACAGATGTTCCTTTGGTAAGTGTCTACAAGATTGTTCAAATTATTTGGATCCGTAAAAAAACATGGCCGCCAGGGGCGGGGCTTATTTGCCTTATATGTATATAGAGAAACCTTTAAACAACATCTCCTCTGAAACCACTGGACAGAATTTGATTAAACTTGGCAGGGATGATCCTTGGGTCAACCTTCACAAAAGTTGCTAAAATAAACTTGATCCATGTAGAACTCTGGTTGCCATGGCAACAAAAAGGGGAAAAAAATGAAAACTTTAAAAATCATCTTCTTCAAAACTACTGGCCAGATTTTAAAATAAATTGGTACAGATGTTCCTTGGGTCAACCTCTACCAAAGTTGCTAAAATTATTCCGATCCGTAAAAAAACATGGCCGCCAGGGGCGGGGCTTATTTGTCTTATATGTATATAGAGAAACCTTTAAACAACATCTCCTCTGAAACCACTGGACAGAATTTGATTAAAATTGGCAGGGATGATCCTTGGGTCAACCTTCACAAAAGTTGCTAAAATAAACTTGATCCATGTAGAACTCTGGTTGCCATGGCAACAAAAAGGGAAAAAAAATGAAAACTTTAAAAATCATCTTCTTCAAAACTACTGGCCAGATTTTAAAATAAATTGGTACAGATGTTCCTTGGGTCAACCTCTACCAAAGTTGCTAAATTATTCCGATCTGTAAAAAAACATGGCCGCCAGGGGCGGGGCTTATTTGCCTTATATGTATATAGAGAAACCTTTAAACAACATCTCCTCTGAAACCACTGGACAGAATTTGATTCAAATTGGCAGGGATGATCCTTGGGTCAACCTTCACAAAAGTTGCTAAAATAAACTTGATCCATGTAGAACTCTGGTTGCCATGGCAACAAAAAAACAAGAAAAAAAGAAAACTTTAAAAGTCATCTTCTTCAAAACTACTGGCCAGATTTTAAAATAAATTGGTACAGATATTCCTTGGGCCAACCTCTACCAAAGTTGCTAAAATTATTCTGATCCGTAAAAAAACATGGCCGCCAGGGGCGGGGCTTATTTGCCTTATATGTACATAGAGAAACCTTTAAACAACATCTCCTCTGAAACCACTGGACAGATTTAGATTAAACTTGGCAGGGATGATCCTTGGGTCAACCTTCACAAAAGCTGCTAAAATAAACTTGATCCATGTAGAACTCTGGTTGCCATGGCAACAAAAAGAAAAAAAATATGAAAACTTTAAAAATCATCTTCTTCAAAACTGCTGGCCAGATTTTAAAATAAATTGGTACAGATGTTCCTTGGGTCAACCTATTTATCTCTGGTGAGCGATTTAGGGCCATCATGGGCCTCTTGTTTCACTGAATCCATGAAATTTCATCCCCACGATATAAAATGATTTCACAGTAGCTGAGAAGTATGATCTTGCAGGTTTTTAGCCCCATCATGTGGAGATTATAATAGCTTGGAACTACAATAACTTCTGTTCTCTTGCAGCACTATCCTCTTCAGATTATAATAGCTGGGAACCATGATCTTGCAGGTTATCAGCCCCATCCTGTGGAGATTATAGTAGCTGGGAACAATAGTAACTTCCTGTTCTATTGACTAACACCACAGTTAATATGTTCTACAATATGTTCTATATAAACATTACACAAATGACAATTTCTTTAGGAAAAATTGACTGACAACTAAACTTACCCTCATTAGCCTGATCTATTTAACTGAAATAATTCTGTACATTCAAAACATGGAATCAACCATCTACTTTTTGACCTGTTTTAGGCCAAATAACATACAAATGAATTTTGTGCAACCGTCAGCCATTTCACACCTATTTTCTCAAAAATTCCTCAGCAATGCTCCACTTTCAAAGTTGTCCCACAATAGGGTCACTATTTTCTGTGTAAGCACATTCGAATCCAGGGTAACCATAGGCAGGTAACTGTGGTCTTAGTCCCCCTAATTTTTGAAGATTATAACAACTTGGAACCATGATGACATCTTGTCCTCTTGCAGGTACCCAGCCTCATCCTGTGAAGATTGTAATAGCAGGGAACCATGATCTGACGTTTGACACAAACCTGGTGGAGAATAGAAGAGATCACCTGTTGGGTTTTGGGATCTCCACCACCAGTATGTTATTTCAAGTTTTAGGAGTCATATAGTAAAGGCTGGCAGCTTTGATTATTGTAATTACCCAATTCTATCAGATTACTGCCTTTCAGCTTGTAATTGAAACAAGAGGCCCATGATGGCCCTAAATCGCTCACCTGAGATAAATAGGTTGACCCAAGGAACATCTGTTCCAATTTATTTTAAAATCTGGCCAGTAGTTTTGAAGAAGATGATTTTTAAAGTTTTCATATTTTTTTCTTTTTGTTGCCATGGCAACGTTGATAGTGCATACATGTAGTCGCTTGTGATTTAGTCAGACCTGAAAAAAATGTACATGTATGTATCTTGGTTATTGACGTATGCATTGATTGTCTTTTTATCGATATCTTTTATGCATAAGAAGATGGAAGTTGTAAAATAAAAGTTAATTAATCTATATTCGTTTTCATTTACGCTCCTAAATCGTAATATCATATTTTAATAAGAGTACATTTTCGACGTGGTTTGGGTTATTCGAAACCATGCCTTACTCGAAATAAAACGCCAATCCCCAGGATTTCGAATAACCGGGATTCGACTGTATATAGCTTGTGTCACTCTTATACTTAAAAAGTAATTTCGCTAACTGTTTATAAGGTCTAATAGGAATTAAAAAGTTTAACCATACAGGGTCTCTGTATATACAGGGAAATGAAACTGCAATGTAAACGCGTAAGATTATCGAGTTATCTTGTTGTCGCGATACAGGTAACGGCTGCCCAATTCTTGCTCCATTCGGCCCTTCTCAAATTGGTCCATACTACATTAGCATGACCCATTCCAATGGGCTGATTTTTAGCTCACCTGAGCATAGCTCAGGGTGAGCTTTTGGGATACTTGATTGTCCGTCGGCCGTCGTCCGTCGTCCGTCAACAATTTGATGTTTACACACAAGAGGCCACAATTTTGATCCAATCTTCCTCAAACTTGGTCAGAATGTTTGTCTTGATGATATCTTGAACCCTTTCGAAAATGGGTCAGGTTGGATCAAAAAGTAGGTCAGTAGGTCAAATCTTAGAAAAATCTTGTCGTCCGTCAACAATTTTGATGTTTACACACTAGAGTCAGTAGGTCAAATCTTAGAAAAATCTTGTTTACACACTAGAGGCCACAATTTTGATCCAATCTTCCTCAAACTTGGTCAGAATGTTTGTCTTGATGATATCTTGAACCCTTTCGAAAATGGGTCAGGTTGGATCAAAAAGTAGGTCAGTAGGTCAAATCTTAGAAAAATCTTGTTTACACACTAGAGGCCACAATTTTGATCCAATCTTCCTCAAACTTGGTCAGAATGTTTGTCTTGATGATATCTTGAACCCCTTCGAAAATGGGTCAGGTTGGATCAAAAAGTAGGTCAGTAGGTCAAATCTTAGAAAAATCTTGTTTACACACTAGAGGCTACAATTTTAATCCAATCTTCCTCAAACGTGGTCAGAATGTTTGTCTTGATGATATCTTGAGCCCTTTCGAAAATGGGCGGGCCGGAGAAAAGTAGGTCAATAGGTCAAATCTTAGAAAAATCTTGTTTACACACTAGAGGCCACAGTTTTGATGCAATCTTCCTCAAACTTGGTCAGATTGTTTGTCATGATGATATCTCGAACCAGTTTGAAAATGGGTGGGGCTGGATAGAAATGTAGGTCAGTAGGTCAAATCTTAGAAAAATCTTGTTTATACTCTGAGGGCAACATTTTTGGTCCAATCATCCTCAAAATTTGGCAGAATGTTTGTCATGATGATATTTTTTGTGGATGGGGTCAGAAAATTCCTGAACATTGTTTCACCTCATCATCTTAATTCTGAAGCAATCTGTTTTGTACAGGCAATGAATGATACTTTTCTCAGGTGAGCGATCTAGGGCCATCTTGGCCCTCTTGTTTTTTTTCGTATGGACTTCTTTTAGCTTTGACGTCACATGACGTCATAGGGTGCTGAAAATTCTTTTGTTCAAAAGCGCATACTTTACTCTCGTAACTCTGAAATATTTATTATTCTGAACAACTGGCATCATGTCGAAATCATTGCCCTAAAATAAAAATTAAGAAGTATGCTTATGACGTCACATAACGTCATATGACGTCACGACTCAAAATATATGTAGAAATTCTACAGAACTGCAAACTGTGTAAGTTTCAACTTTCTGTCTCATCCTGAAGCTCTTTAATCCTAAAATGAAATTTTCGGTCCTATGTTCGAATCTTATTTCAGCCACAGAACTTCGGTCTTTCGGAATTTCGGTTAGCTGACAGGATATGCACACCTTAGTTTCAAGATGTACCATCTGTGAAAATTTGAAGACAATCCGACCATAAATGACGGCTGTAGAGCGCGAACACAATTTTTCACTATTTTTAGCTGTGACGTCATGTGACATCATAGGCTGCTGATAATCATTGAAATCAAAATTTCCTCACGTGCCTAATAAACCATAAAAATTTCATCATCCCAGGACTATTGCAACATATTAAACTAAGCGTTTAGTTAGGAAGAAGAAAAGAATAATAATAATAAAAAACGACGTCACGTGACGTCATATGACGTTTATTTTCACATAATTGTTAGACACCCAGAGACCTACTAACTGACAAAATTTCACCTTTCTTTCTCAAATAGGACAGTTTTTATAAGCATTTAAAAATTGACGTCCTTGGTTTGAATCTTGGATCCGCCATAGATGCTTGGACTTTTCGAATTTTGAAAAACGGACACCGGTATACACAATAAGAACGTAATATACACATTGTGTGAAAATTTGATAAAAATCGGCCCATTAATAATGGCTCTGGACCGTGTACAAACTTTCGTAGTCAATTTCAAATGTGACGTCATATGACGTCATAGGCTTCTGAAAATCATTGAAATCGAAATTTCAGCGTCTAAATCATTTGTCATTAAATTATCATTGCCCTTCGACAATTTCAACATATAGAAATAATCTTGTTAATATTAAAAATACATTATCATATAATGACGTCACGTGACGTCATATGACGTTTCTTTTCACAAAATATTAAAGACTCTTAGAGACCTATATACTGACCAAATATCACTTTTCTGTCCTAAATAGGACCGATTTTATAAGCATTTAAAAATTTACGACCTTGGTTCGAATCTTGAATTCGCTATAGAACCATGGACTTTTCGAATTTTGAAAAACGGACACTGGGATGCACAACTAGAACTTAATATACATATTCTCTGAAAATTTAATGAAAATTGGCCCATTAATAATGGCTCTGGACCGTGTACAAACTTTCGTAGTCAATTTCAAATGTGACGTCATATGACGTCATAGGCTTCTGAAAATCATTGAAATTGAAATATCAGCATCCGAAGCATGCGGCATTAAATTTTCATTGCCCTTCGAAAATTTCAACATATAGAAATAATCTTGTTAGAATTAGAAATTCATTATCATATAATGACGTCACGTGACGTCATATGACATTTATTTTCACAAAATGTTTAAGACTCCCAGAGACCTATATACTGACCCAATATCATTTTTCTATCTCAAATAGGACCGATTTTATAAGAATTTGAAAATTTACGACCTTGGTTCGAATCTTGGAATCGCTATAGAACCTTGGACTTTTCGAATTTTGAAAAACGGACACCGGGATGCACAACTAGAACTTAATATACACATTCTGTGAAAATTTGATGAAAATCGGTTCATAAACAATGGCTCTGGACCGCGTACAAAATTTTGTTGCATATTTCAAGTGTGACGTCATATGACGTCATAGGCACATGAAAATCATAGAAATCAAACTTTTAGCAATTGAAGCATGTGTCATTAAATTTTCATTGCCCTTCGACAATTTCAACATATAGAAATACTCTTGTTAATATTAGAAATACAATATCTTATAATGACGTCACGTGACGTCATATGACATTTATTTTCACAAAATGTTTAAAACTTCTAGAGACCTATATACTGACTAAATATCAACTTTCTATCTTAAATAGGACAGATTTTATAAGCATTTAAAAAATTTACGACCTTAGTTCGAATCTTGGATTCGCTATAGAACCATGGACTTTTCGAATTTTGAAAAACAAACACCGGGATGCACAACTAGAACTTAATATACACAATCTGTGAAAATTTGATGAAAATCGGTTCACAAACAATGGCTGTAGACCGCGTACAAACTTTTGTAGCATATTTCAAATGTGACGTCATATGACGTCATAGGCATATGAAAATCATAGAAATCAAAATTTCATCGCATCAAGTATATGCCATTAAAATTTCATGGCCCTGGGACCATTGCAACATGCTTAAATTAACGCTCAGTTTGGAAGAAAAAAAGAATAAGAAGAATAAAAAAACATAACAAACCCAATAGGACTTTCTGCTTTAGGCAGAAAGTCCTAATAAAAAAACAGTACAAACCCAATATGACTTTCTGCCTGTAGGCAGAAAGTCCTAATAAAAACAAGAGGCCCATGATGGCCCTAAATCACTCACCTGAGATAAATAGGTTCATCCAATGAACATCTGTACCAATTTATTTTAAAATCTGGCCAGTAGTTTTGAAGAAGATGATTTTTAAAGTTTTCATATTTTTTTTCTTCTTTTTGTTGCCATGGCAACCAGAGTTCTACATGGATCAAGTTTATTTTAGCAACTTTTGTGAAGGTTGACCCAAGGATCATCCCTGCCAAGTTTAATCAAATTCTCTCCAGTGGTTTCAGAGATGTTGATTAAAGTTTTCCCTATATACATAAAAGGCCCCTGGCGGCCGTGTTTTTTAATGGATCGGAATAATTTTAGCAACTTTGGTAGAGGTTGACCCAAGGAACATCTGTACCAATTTATTTTGAAATCTGGCCAGTAGTTTTGAAGAAGATGATTTTTAAAGTTTTCATTTTTTTTTTTTCGGTTGCCATGGCAACCAGAGTTCTTCATGGATCAACTTTATTTTAGCAACTTTTGTAGAGCCTCACCCAAGAAACATTCCTGCCATGTTTCATTAAATTCTGTCCAGCGGTTTCAGAGGAGATGTCATTTAAAGCAAATTGTTGATGCCGGACGCCGGACAAAGGGCGATCACAAAAGCTCACCTTGAGCACTTTGTGCTCAGGTGAGCTAAAAAATCAATTTCAATACAGTTAATCCTTCGGTTTGAGAATGATTTCCTTATTTTAAAAGTGTAATTCTTAGGGAATGTTTCCTTCCCAAATAATTATTTTAAAACTCATACACTACTAATTTTGACCAGTAATAGAATGCAACTATGGTATGAATAAAATGCCCATCTCTTGAAATATCCTCCCTTTTCTCTCCTAAAACATGCATAAAAAAATTCACTTGTGTGAGTACATGATTGTACATGATTGTATATGGTGTTAATGGAATGTTTTTTTTTTTTTTTTTTTTTTTTTTTTTTTTTTTTTTTTTTTTTTTTTTTTTTTTTTTTTTTTTTTTTTTTTTTTTTTTTTTTTTTTTTTTTTTTTTTTTTTTTTTTTTTTTTTTTTTTTTTTTTTTTTTTTTTTTTTTTTTTTTTTTTTTTTTTTTTTTTTTTTTTTTTTTTTTTTTTTTTTTTTTTTTTTTTTTTTTTTTTTTTTTTTTTTTTTTTTTTTTTTTTTTTTTTTTTTTTTTTTTTTTTTTTTTTTTTTTTTTTTTTTTTTTTTTTTTTTTTTTTTTTTTTTTTTTTTTTTTTTTTTTTTTTTTTTTTTTTTTTTTTTTTTTTTTTTTTTTTTTTTTTTTTTTTTTTTTTTTTTTTTTTTTTTTTTTTTTTTTTTTTTTTTTTTTTTTTTTTTTTTTTTTTTTTTTTTTTTTTTTTTTTTTTTTTTTTTTTTTTTTTTTTTTTTAAAGCACGAATCCACGAATTCTTGTCCCCATGAACATGCTTTTTAGCTCACCTGAGCCAGAGGCTCAAGGTGAGCTTTTGTGACCGGTCTTCGTCCGTCGTCCGTCCGTCCGTCCGTCGTCCGTCCGTCGTCCGTCCGTCCGTCGTCCGTCCGTCCGTCGTCCGTCAACATTTTGCTTCAAACGACATCTCCTCCTTAACCGCTTGGTCAATTTTGATAAAACTTTACAGGGATGTTCCTTGGGTGGTCCCCTTTCAAAGTTGTTCAAAGAATTGAATTCCATTTGGAATTCTGGTTGCCATGGCAACGGAAAGAAAAAACTTAAAATGTCTTCTTCTCCAAAACAACCAACTGAATTTCAAAATGTTTTGGCACAGATGTTCCTTTGGTAAGTGTCTACCAAGATTGTTCAAATTATTTGGATCCGTAAAAAAACATGGCCGCCAGGGGCGGGGCTTATTTGCCTTATATGTATATAGAGAAACCTTTAAACAACATCTCCTCTGAAACCACTGGACAGAATTTGATTAAACTTGGCAGGGATGATCCTTGGGTCAACCTTCACAAAAGTTGCTAAAATAAACTTGATCCATGTAGAACTCTGGTTGCCATGGCAACAAAAAGGGGAAAAAAATGAAAACTTTAAAAATCATCTTCTTCAAAACTACTGGCCAGATTTTAAAATAAATTGGTACAGATGTTCCTTGGGTCAACCTCTACCAAAGTTGCTAAAATTATTCCGATCCGTAAAAAAACATGGCCGCCAGGGGCGGGGCTTATTTGTCTTATATGTATATAGAGAAACCTTTAAACAACATCTCCTCTGAAACCACTGGACAGAATTTGATTAAAATTGGCAGGGATGATCCTTGGGTCAACCTTCACAAAAGTTGCTAAAATAAACTTGATCCATGTAGAACTCTGGTTGCCATGGCAACAAAAAGGGAAAAAAAATGAAAACTTTAAAAATCATCTTCTTCAAAACTACTGGCCAGATTTTAAAATAAATTGGTACAGATGTTCCTTGGGTCAACCTCTACCAAAGTTGCTAAAATTATTCCGATCTGTAAAAAAACATGGCCGCCAGGGCGGGGCTTATTTGCCTTATATGTATATAGAGAAACCTTTAAACAACATCTCCTCTGAAACCACTGGACAGAATTTGATTCAAATTGGCAGGGATGATCCTTGGGTCAACCTTCACAAAAGTTGCTAAAATAAACTTGATCCATGTAGAACTCTGGTTGCCATGGCAACAAAAAAACAAAAAAAAAGAAAACTTTAAAAGTCATCTTCTTCAAAACTACTGGCCAGATTTTAAAATAAATTGGTACAGATATTCCTTGGGCCAACCTATTTATCTCTGGTGAGCGATTTAGGGCCATCATGGGAACCTCTTTACTGATCAGCTATAATTATATCTTGAGGTTTTTAGCCCCATCATGTGGAGATTATAATAGCTTGGAACTACAATAACTTCTGTTCTCTTGCAGCACTATCCTCTTCAGATTATAATAGCTGGGAACCATGATCTTGCAGGTTATCAGCCCCATCCTGTGGAGATTATAGTAGCTGGGAACAATAGTAACTTCCTGTTCTATTGACTAACACCACAGTTAATATGTTCTACAATATGTTCTATATAAACATTACACAAATGACAATTTCTTTAGGAAAAATTGACTGACAAACTAAACTTACCCTCATTAGCCTGATCTATTTAACTGAAATAATTCTGTACATTCAAAACATGGAATCAACCATCTACTTTTTGACCTGTTTTAGGCCAAATAACATACAAATGAATTTTGTGCAACCGTCAGCCATTTCACACCTATTTTCTCAAAAATTCCTCAGCAATGCTCCACTTTCAAAGTTGTCCCACAATAGGGTCACTATTTTCTGTGTAAGCACATTCGAATCCAGGGTAACCATAGGCAGGTAACTGTGGTCTTAGTCCCCTAATTTTTGAAGATTATAACAACTTGGAACCATGATGACATCTTGTCCTCTTGCAGGTACCCAGCCTCATCCTGTGAAGATTGTAATAGCAGGGAACCATGATCTGACGTTGACACAAACCTGGTGGAGAATAGAAGAGATCACCTGTTGGGTTTTGGGATCTCCACCACCAGTATGTTATTTCAAGTTTTAGGAGTCATATAGTAAACAATTTATTTTTTTAAAAAACGCTCACCTAGATAAATAGGTTGACCCAAGGAACATCTGTTCCAATTTATTTTAAAATCTGGCCAGTAGTTTTGAAGAAGATGATTTTTAAAGTTTTCATATTTTTTTCTTTTTGTTGCCATGGCAACCAGAGTTCTATATGGATCAAGTTTATTTTAGCAACTTTTGTGAAGGTTGACCCAAGGATCATTCCTGCCAAGTTTAATCAAATTCTGTCCAGTGGTTTCAGAGGAAATGTTGATTAAAGTTTTCCCTATATACATATAAGGCAAATAAGCCCCGCCCCTGGCGGCAATGTTTTTTACGGATCGGAATAATTTTAGCAACTTTGGTAGAGGTTGACCCAAGGAACATCTGTACCAATTTATTTTAAAATCTGGCCAGTAGTTTTGAAGAAGATGATTTTTAAAGTTTTCATATTTTTTTTCTTTTTGTTGCCATGGCAACCAGAGTTCTACATGGATCAAATTTATTTTAGCAACTTTTGTGAAGGTTGACCCAAGGATCATCCCTGCCAAATTTAATCAAATTCTGTCCTGTGGTTTCAGAGGAGATGTTGTTTAAAGGTTTCTCTATATACATATAAGGCAAATAAGCTCCGCCCCTGGCGGCCATGTTTTTTTACAGATCGGAATAATTTTAGCAACTTTGGTAGAGGTTGACCCAAGGAACATCTGTACCAAATTATTTTGAAATCTGGCCAGTAGTTTTGAAGGAGATGATTTTTAAAGTTTTCAAATTATTTTTTCTTTTTGTAGCCATGACAAACAGAGTTCTTCATGGATCAACTTTATTTTAGCAACTTTTGTAGAGCCTCACCCAAGGAAAATTCCTGCCTAGTCTCATTAAATTCTGTCCAGTGGTTTCAGAGGAGATGTCGTTTAAAGCAAATTGTTGATGATGCACGACGCCGGATGAAGGGCGATCACAAAAGCTCACCTTGAGCACTTTGTGCTCAGGTGAGCTAAAAAAGAAATCAAAAATGAAAAAAGTTTATCAAATAATTCACACCACCAGATTCATATTGGTTCCTTGCAAGAGAAAATACTTGGTAGGACATTGTGTGCAATCCCTACCATAATTATCCCCCTGCAAACGAAGTTTGAGAGGGGGTGTATAGGAGTCAATCTGTTGGTTTGTCTGTTTGTTGGTTTGTCGGTCTGTCTGTCCATCCCAAAAACTTTTGACGCAAACAACTTATATATTTCTGAACCGATTCAGTTCAAATTTTGTGTTCGCATTGATAATCAGGTGGAGAGGTGTGTGACATAAATTTCACTTGAGTTATCTCAAGGATTACAGAATTATTGCCCCTGATTTGACACTAAATATCTTGTGACGTGAACTTCTTCTACATTTCTTAATAGATTCAGTTCAAATTTTGTGTATGCATTAATCAGGTGGAGAGGTGTGTGACATAAATTTCACGTGAGTTATCTCAAGGATAAAAGAGTTATTGCCCCTGATTCAACTTTAAATATCTTGTGACGCAAACAACTTCTACATTTCTTAATAGATTCGGTTCAAATTTTGTGTGTGCATTGATAATCAGGTGGAGAGGTGTGTGAAATAAATTTCACTTGAGTTATTCCAAGGATTACAGATTTATTTCCCCTGATTCGACTCTTAATATCTTGTGACGCAAACTTTCTTAACTGATACAGTTCAACTGTAACTTACTGGTGCATTTTTAGTCACTGAGCACAGCGTGCTCATGTGAGCTTTTGTGATGCCTTTAAATTTTGTCCGTCGTCCGTCCGTGCCGTGCGTCCGTCCGTTGTCAACAATTTGCTTTAAACAACATCTCCTCATGAACCGCTGAAGGGATTTTGACCAAACTTCACAGGAATCATCCTTATGATGCCCTATATCAGAGTTGTACAAATTATTCAGATTAGTTAAAAAAGTAGGTCACAGGAGCTAAAAATAGATTTTAAAAATGCAAACTTTGAAAATCTTCTTCTGCAAAACTGCAAGGCCTAGAGCTTAGATATTTGGTATGTAGCATCATCTTATGGGCCATTACCAAGATTGTACAAATCATAGTCCTACGGTGATAAATGCCCCCGCACCAGGGGTCACTTGTTTTACATAGAGTTATATTGGAAAATCTTTAAAAATCTTCTTCTATGAATCCATTAGGCCTAGAGCTTAGATATTTGGTATGTAGCATCATCTTATGGTTCATTACCAAGATTGTACAAATCATGACCCTATGGTGATAAATGCCCCTGCACCATGGGTCACTTGTTTTACATAGAGTTATATAGGAAAATCTTTAAAAATCTTCTATGAATCCATAAGGCCTAGAGCTTAGATATTTGGTATGTAGCATCATCTTATGGTTCATTACCAAGATTGTTCAAATCATAGCCCTATGGTGATAAATGCCCCCGCGCCAGGGGTCATTTTTTTTACATAGATTTATATAGGAAAAACTTTAAAAAATTTCTTCTATGAATCCATATGGCCTAGAGCTTAGATATTTCATATGAAGCATCATCTAATGGTTCATTACCAAGATTGTTCAAATCATAGCCAAACGGTGATAAATGCCCGCATAGGTCACTTGTTTTACATAGAGTATAAGGAAAATCTTAAAATCTTCTTCTATGAATCCATAAGGCCTAGATGTTAGATATTTGGTATGTAGCATCATCTATGGTTCATAATCAAATTTTCAAATGGGCCCTTTGGAGATAAATGACCGCACTAAGTTCTCCTCTGAACCATAAGGCCCAGTCTTATATATTTGGGTGTAGTATTGTCAGGGCTAAAATGTTTAAGATTATTAGAATTCTTGTCTGTTTAAAAACCTTGTAATCAGTTGTAGCAATGTACTCAGGTGAGCGATTCAGGGCCATCATGGCCCTCTTGTTTAATTATCTCCCTTTGTTAAATTGCTTATTTTCCTGTCCCGAAAATAACTTGAATATTATACATGGTTTTGACTTGAAGCTTAAACATATAAACAGATGTAAACAGATGGCAACTAAGAGAAGTGAAGTGTGACGCAAACTACTTCTACGTTTCTCAACCGATTTGGTTCAAATTTTATGTGTGCATTGATAATCAGATGGAGAGGTGATTGACATAAATTTCACTTGAATTATCTCAAGGATTACAGAGTTATTGCCCCTGATTTTATTCTAAATATCTTGTGTCGTGAACTTCTACATTTCTTAACCGAATCAGTTCAACTGTAACTCTACCTTGTCCCATTTTTAGCTGAACTATCCGAAGAATATGAGAGCTATCGTAGTCACCCTTGTGTCAGCGTCAACTCTTGATGGAATATATTACAAATTATTGCCCCTTTTTTAACTTAGAAATATTAGTTAAAGTTTTGCACGCAAGGTACTTTCAAGCTTATATCTCAGTATGCAGGCATGCGATTGATAAGAAACATCTTTAATATGTTTAGGGGTATCATACTTCTACATTTCTTAACTGAATCAGTTCAACTGTAACTCTACCTGGTCCCATTTTTAGCTCAACTATCCAAAGAATATGAGAGCTATTGTAGTCACCCTTGTATCGGCGTCAGCGTCGGTGTTGGCGTTGCAGCTTTTGGTTTAAGTTTTGCATGCAAGTTACTCACCAACCTATATCTCATTAGCCATTTATGGTATTGATTTGAAAGTTTATGAATATGTTCAGGGACATCAGACAGTCAACTCTTGATGGAATATTTTACAAATTATTGCCCCTTCTTTAACTTAGAAATTTTAGTTAAAGTTTTGCATGCAAGGTACTTTCAAGCTTATATCTCAGTATCCAGGCATGCGATTGATTAGAAACATCTTTAATATGTTTAGGGGTATCATACTTTCAAGATAGATAACTCTTGATGGAATATATTATAAGTTATGGTCCTTTTTAGCTTAGAAATTTTGGTTAAAGTTTTGCATGCAAGGTACTTTCATGCTTATATTTCAAAATCAAGGCATGGGATTGATTTGAAACATCTTTTTTTTTTTAATATGTTTAGGGGTATCATACTATCAAGGAAGATAACACTTGATGGAATATATTACAAATTATGGCCCCTTTTTAAATCAGAAAGTTTGGTTAAAGTTTTGCATGCAAGGAATTTCATACTTATATTTCAGTAACCAGGCATGGGTTTTAGTTGAAACTTCTTCAATATGTTTAGGGGTATCATACTATAATGGCAGATAGTTTTTGAATTAATTTTATGCAGATTAGAGCCACTTTTTTACTTAGACTTTTTGGTTAAAGTTTTGCATGCAAACTACTATCCAGCTTATATCTCAGAAATTGTTTAAGGTAATGACTAAAAAGTTTAGGATTGTGTTTAGGGGCACCAGAAAACTATGGAGGATAACCCTTGGACAGAATTTTATACAAATTATGGCCCTTTTCTAACTTTGATACTTGGTTAAAATTTTGCATACACATTGTGTCTCAGTAACTAGGCATGGGATTGATTTTATACTTCATAAACATATTCAAGGGTATCAGACTATCAAGGTTTATCATTTTTTACTTTTTAGCTCAACTATTCGAAGAATATGAGAGCTATTGTAGTCGCCCTGGCGTCAGCGTTGACATTGCAGCTTTTGGTTAAAGTTTAGCATGCAAGTTACTATCAACCTTATATCTCAATAACCATTTATGTATTGACTTGAAAGTTTATAAATATGTTCAGGGGCATCAGACACCAAGGTAGATAACCTTGACTGAATTTATAATGAATTATGGCCCTTTTTAACTTAGAAATTTTGGTTTTAAGTTTTGCATGCAATAGAAAATTGGTTAAAGTTTTGCGTGCAAGCTACTATCTAGTTGTTCTCATAACCATTCATGTATTGACTTGAAATTTATAATGTTAGGGCATCAGACAACCAAAGTAGATTACTCTTGATGGAATTATTACAAATTATGCCCTTTTTAACTTGAAATTTGTGTTAAGTTTTGCATGCAAGATACTCTCATGCTTATATCTCAGTATCCAGGCATGCAATCGTTTTGAAACATCTTTAATATGTTTAGGGGTATCATACTATCAAGGTAGATAACTCTTGATGGAATATGTTACAAATTATTGCCCTTTTTAAACTTAGAAATTTTGGTTAAAGTTTTGCATGCAAGGTACTTTCATGCTTATATCTCAGAGTCCAGGCATGGGATTGATTTGAAACATCTTTAATATGTTTAGGGGTATCATACTATAAAGGAAGATAACACTTGATGGAATATATATTAAAAATTATGACCCCCTTTTAACTTAGAATTTTGGTTAAAATTTTGGATTCAATCTACTATCCAGCTTATATCTCAGAAATTGCTTGTGGAATTGACTAGAAAGTTAAGGAGTGTCTTCAGGGGCATCAGAAAACTAAGATGGATAACTTTTGGACTGAATTTTATACAAATTATGGCCCTTTTCTAACTTGGATTTTTGGTTAAAGTTTTGCATGCACAGTGTTACTGTGCTTATGTCTCAGTAACTAGGCATGGGATTGATTTTAGACATCATAAAAATGTTAAGGGGTATCAGACTATCAAGGTATATCATTTTTGACTATAATTATGTACAGGGTATGTGAAGGGCAAGAATTGAAATAGATTTCATTTGATTTACCAACAAGCATTTTGAATAGTAGAATGTGCTGTCCTCTGACAGCTCTTGTTTAATTATCTCCCTTTGTTAAATTGCTTTTTTTCCTGTCCCGAACATAACTCGAATATTATACATGGTATTGACTTGGAACTAAAATGTAAACAGATGGCAACTAGGAGAAGTGCATTGTCCAAGAACTGTAACTCTACACTTTTAAACTACTGTGCCAAACAACCATAACTGACTCTCTATCCACTTTAAATAAAGACTTTACTTACTTATTACTTACTTAATATCATAACCAATATACTATGTATATAGGTTCTTATCTATGCTCTGCATGGAGTCTGGCTTCTTCTGCATCAAAGCATTTTGAGGGGGTATTAATCACCTACAGTGATAGTCTAGTTTTTAAGCTTACCTGAACCAGAGGCTCATTGTGAGCTATTGCGATGCATCTGTCCTTTATTAATGTCTGTCCGTCCACCAACATTTTGCTTTAAAAAATGTCAAGCTTCTTCTAAACCACTTGACAAATTTTGTGTTTTCCTGAAAGTGTGGTCCTGCTGTTAAAGTAATTGAAAATGCTAAAGCAAATTCAGCTGTATAGCAACATCTTGGCATCCACACGAACAAAGAACTGACACCGCTGAGGAAGATGTTGCAATTGCACTTGAAAGTGATTCTCTAGGGAAATGTACTGACAAATTGATAAATCTTAACAAATTAACTGGCATCATCTGACTTTAAACATTGACATCTGCTATTGAATCATGGAAGCATAATTATGGATGTTAACAAACATACACTATCAGTCTTTTCTACTTCATGACATTTAGCATTCCTTTTACAAAATCAGATGGATCACCAGAATGTATAACCCTTGCTTCTTTGAGACACAGTTTAACACATTTACCCCTTGCTTCATAGAGACGCATTCTCTTACATTTCCCTGTTACTTTATGCAGATGCATTTTGACTCAATTATGCTTTACTTCATGGAGACTCAAAATGACGCAGTTTGTTTTAAACTACATAAAAGTTCATTATTGTCAAAAAATTCTAAATATTGTTGTTGCTGGTTTGAAATTTTAATCATATTATTACAATCATTAAAACAATAGAATCTGTCTAAAAAGAACCAATAGAATTGTCAGATACCATAAATCACGCATCACATCTTGATCATTTGAATGTCTAGACAAGCGTCTTTAAAAACGGAAATCTCTGAATCTTCTAAGAAATAAACAGATTTATGAAATTTCTGTAAGAAACTGTCAATGATGATTGAAAAACAAAGATCCAATAAGGAATCAAAGTTTGTTGATCTATTATTAAGGGAATAAGTTATATATACATGTAACTGATTTGTCAGCACTTTCAAATTAGGTCGTTTTTAAAAGAACACCGACGCAGAATGGATTTTTGATAGCGATTCTGATTTTTTGGGGTTTTGCTGAATCTGACTTAGACATTCACTGGATAGAAAGTCAAATATACTTAATAAATAGTCTTAATAAACAGTCAAAATCTCCTCATTTATCCAGTCTTTCTATCACTCATCATCTTCCAAATCCCAGAAATATGAATGATCTCTTATTTCCACTTCATATTAAATCAAATTGATTACCTGATGTTTTCTTGAGTCAATAAAATTAAAAAGACATATAAAATTTAATTGCTTTCATTTGTAAGTGGATATTTTTTATTTGCTTTTTGTTTTGGATGGGGTAAGTTCTCTTTAAAAATGTGACATACTTATTTTAAGCTAAAAAATTTGCATCTCATTGTAACTCATTGTTCATTGTAACTGAAGTTACAACAAAGCATCTCATTTGCCTTAGTCACTCCTTTCTGGAAAATTGCAAAGGTCATGGTCATATGTCAATTATGTTGTTTTTTAGCTCACCTGAGCACAACGTGCTCAAGGTGAGCTTTTGTGATCGCCCTTCGTCCGTCGTCCGTGTGTCGTGCGGAAAATTTGCTAAAATAAAGTTGATCCATGCAGAACTCTGGTTGCCATGGCAACAAAAGGAAAAATAATTTGAAAACTTTAAAAATCATCTCCTTCAAAACTACTGGCCAGATTTCAAAATAATTTGGTACAGATGTTCCTTGGGTCAACCTCTACCAAAGTTGCTAAAATTATTCCGATCTGTAAAAAAACATTGCCGCCAGGGGCGGGGCTTATTTGCCTTATATGTATATAGAGAAACCTTTAAACAACATCTCCTCTGAAACCACTAGACAGAATTTGATTAAACTTGGCAGGGATGATCCTTGGATCAACCTTCACAAAAGTTGCTAAAATAAACTTGATCCATGTAGAACTCTGGTTGCCATGGCAACAAAAAGAAGAAAAAAAATGAAAATTTTAAAAATCATCTTCTTCAAAACTACTGGCCAGATTTTAAAATAAATTGGTACAGATGTTCCTTGGGTCAACCTCTACCAAAGTTGCTAAAATTATTCCGATCCGTAAAAAAACATGGCCGCCAGGGGCGGGCTTATTTGCCTTATATGTATATAGAGAAACCTTTAAACAACATCTCCTCTGAAACCACCGGACAGAATTTGATTAAATTTGGCAGGGATGATCCTTGGGTCAACCTTCACAAAAGTTGCTAAAATAAACTTGATCCATATAGAACTCTGGTTGCCATGGCAACAAAAAGAGAAAAAAAAATATGAAAACTTTAAAAATCATCTTCTTCAAAACTACTGGCCAGATTTTAAAATAAATTGGTACAGATGTTCTTGGGTCAACCTCTACCAAAGTTGCTAAAATTATTCCGATCCGTAAAAAATTTTTATATGTATATAGAGAAACCTTTAAACAACATCTCCTCTGAAACCACTGAAGAGAATTTGATTAAACTTGACAGGGATGATCCTTGGGTCAACCTTCACAAAAGTTGCTAAAATAAACTTGATCCATGTAGAACTCTGGTTGCCATGGCAACAATAAGAAAAAAAAATATGAAAACTTTAAAAATCATCTTCTTCAAAACTACTGGCCAGATTTTAAATAAATTGGTACAGATGTTCCTTGGGTCAAACTATACCAAAGTTGCTAAAAATTTTCCGATCACGTAAGAAAACATGGCTGCCAGTGGAGGGCTTATTTGCCTTATATGTATATTGGGAAAACTTTAATCAACATTTCCTCAGAAACCAATTGACAGAATTTGATTAAACTTGACAGGAATGATCCTTGGGTCAACCTTCACAAAAGTTGCTAAAATAAACTTGATCCATATAGTTTATGACTCAGGTGAGCGATTTAGGGCCTCATGGGCCTCTTGTTTCTTTGTCTGGGAAGGTGTTATGCATGTTTGGCTATAGTCACATGGGGTCTGGGTAGATGCTATAGTCACATGAGGTCTGGGTAGGTGTTATGTATGTTTGGCTAAAGTCACATGAGGTCTGGGTAGATGTTATGCATGTTTGGCTATAGTCACATGAGGTCTGGTAAGTGTTATACATGGTTGCTATAGTCACATGAGGTCTGGGTAGGTGTTATGTATGTTTGGCTAAAGTCACATGAGGTCTGGGTAGATGTTATGCATGTTGGCTATAGTCACATGAGGTCTGGGTAGATGTTATGCATGGTTGGCTATAGTCACATGAGGTCTGGGTAGATGTTATGCATGTTTGGCTATAGTCACATGAGGTCTTGGTAAATGTTATACATGGTTGGCTATAGTCACATGAGGTCTGGGTAGATGTTATGCATGTTTGGCTATAGTCACATGAGGTCTGGGTAGATGTTATACATGGTTGGCTATAGTCACATGAGGTCTGGGTAGGTGTTATCATGGTTGGCTATAGTCACATGAGGTCTGGGTAGATGTTATGCATGGTTGGCTATAGTCACATGAGGTCTGGGTAGATGTTATGCATGGTTGGCTATAGTCACATGAGGTCTGGGTAGATGTTATACATGGTTGGCTATAGTTACATGAGGTCTGGGTAGATGTTATACATGGTTGGCTATAGTCACATGAGGTCTGGGTAGATGTTATACATGGTTGGCTATAGTCACATGAGGTCTGGGTAGGTGTTAGACATGAATGGCTATAGTCACATTAGGTCTGGGTAGGTGTTAGACATGAATGGCTATAGTCACATGAGGTCTGGGTAGGTGTTAGACATGAATGGCTATAGTCACATTAGGTCTGGGTAGGTGTTATACATGAATGGCTATAGTCACATGAGGTCTGGGTAGATGTTATACATGAATGGCTATAGTTACATGAGGTCTTGGTAGGTGTAATACATGAATGGCTATAGTTACATGAGGTCTGGGTAGATGTTATACATGAATGGCTATAGTTACATGAGGTCTTGGTAGGTGTTAGACATGAATGGCTATAGTCACATTAGGTCTGGGTAGGTGTTATACATGAATGGCTATAGTTACATGAGGTCTGGGTAGGTGTTAGACATGAATGGCTATAGTCACATGAGGTCTGGGTAGATGTTAGACATGAATGGCTATAGTCACATGAGGTCTGGGTAGATGTTAGACATGAATGGCTATAGTCACATGAGGTCTGGGTAGATGTTAGACATGAATGGCTATAGTTACATGAGGTCTGGGTAGATGTTATACATGAATGGCTATAGTTACATGAGGTCTGGGTAGGTGTTATGCATGATTGGCTATAGTCACATGAGGTCTGGGTAGGTGTTATGCATGTTTGGCTATAGTCACATGATGTCTGGGTAGATGTTATGCATGGTTGGCTATAGTCACATGAGGTCTGGTAGATGTTATACATGGTTGGCTATAGTCACATGAGGTCTGGGTAGGTAGTTCATGAGGTCTGGGTCGATGTTATGCATGTTTGGCGTTAGTCACATGAGGTCTGGGTAGATGTTATACATGGTTGGCTATAGTCACATGAGGACTGGGTAGATGTTATACATGGTTAGCTTTAGTTACATGAGGACTGGGTAGATGCTATGCATGGTTGGCTATAGTCACATGAGGTCTGGGTAGGTGTTATGCATGTTTGGCTATAGTCACATGAGGTCTGGGTAGATGTTATACATGGTTGGCTATAGTCACATGAGGTCTGGGTAGATGTTATACATGGTTGGCTATAGTCACATGAGGTCTGGGTAGGTGTTATTCATGAATGGCTATAGTCACATGAGGTCTGGGTAGGTGTTATTCATGAATGGCTATAGTCACATGAGGTCTGGGTAGATGTTATACATGGTTGGCTATAGTTACATGAGGACTGGGTAGATGTTATGCATGGTTGGCTATAGTCACATGAGGTCTGGGTAGATGTTATACATGGTTGGCTATAGTCACATGAGGTCTGGGTAGATGTTATGCATGGTTGGCTATAGTCACATGAGGTCTGGGTAGATGTTATACATGGTTGGCTATAGTTACATGAGGTCTGGGTAGATGTTATGCATGTTTGGCTATAGTCACATGAGGTCTGGGTAGATGTTATGCATGTTTGGCTATAGTCACATGAGGTCTGGGTAGATGTTATGCATGTTTGGCTATAGTCACATGAGGTCTGGGTCGATGTTATGCATGTTTGGCTATAGTCACATGAGGTCTGGGTAGGTGTTATTCATGAATGGCTATAGTCACATGAGGTCTGGGTAGGTGTTATGCATGTTTGGCTATAGTTACATGAGGTCTAGGTAGATGTTATACATGGTTGGCTATAGTCACATGAGGTCTGGGTAGATGTTATACATGGTTGGCTATAGTTACATGAGGTCTGGGTAGGTGTTATACATGAATGGCTATAGTTACATGAGGTCTTGGTAGGTGTTATACATGAATGGCTATAGTTACATGAGGTCTGGGTAGATGTTATACATGAATGGCTATAGTTACATGAGGTCTTGGTAGGTGTAATACATGAATGGCTATAGTCACATTAGGTCTGGGTAGATGTTATACATGAATGGCTATAGTCACATGAGGTCTGGGTAGGTGTTATACCCTCACGGGTAGGGGACTCATGTATTGCATGCAGCACAAGTTAATTATTTTTCACAAAATACATGCACTTTGGTTAATATATCTTTAGGCATAAAATATTGTGATACCGTAAAGTGCCATGTATTGTGTGCATCCATATATAGTGTGCACCCCAACTTTAAGGCTCAAAACCTTGGAAAAAAAATATTTCCCTCCTCAAATGCACATCTCTTTCTCGTACAACAAGGAAAACACCATCTTGTTTAGCTGATGTTTTGCAGATGTTCGATTGCACAACAGGTGTTCTACTGCTTTTGCACGTTAGATATAATGCAGTAATTAATTTCACACCTGTAGTATCCACATGCATTTGCATTGTTACCTTGATGCTTATTAAAGCTGATAGTTTGAGTTATGATCTTAAAATACCGACACCTTCTAGTTTGTTGGTCACAAGTTTCTACCGTAACCAAAGGGTATTAGAATTACACAATTATCAGGAACCAAACAGCTCTGTCCAAAATGAAACTTACTAAGAAAGCAGCGCCTGCTATGTACAGTTTAATACATAATTCAAATAAACTTGAATTGCCAGTAGACATGCCATAAGACCTTTTTCATAAAACGATCAAACCAATTTTGAGCTTGACTTTTCGAAGAACAGTGATAGCTATCCTACTCACCCTGGCATCGGCATCAGTGTAACGCTCAAAGTTTAGGTTTTGCGCGCAAGTTTTTCTATCTTATATCTCCACAGCCATTTAAGGTATTCACTTGAAACTAAATAACAACTGACCAAAACCCATAACTTTAGCATGGATTTTTACTGAATTATTCCCCTTTGTGAACTTGGAAATTCCTGGTTAAGATTATGCGTGCATATTCAATCTCCACAACCACATAAGTTATTCACTTGAAACTTTACAAATGAATTTCGGGTCTTAATTGTAGCTCACTGACCAGAACCCATAACTGAAGCATGGATTTCAAAGGAATTTTTCCCCTTTGTGAACTTAGAAATTCCTGGTTAAGATTATGCATGCAAATTCAATCTCCACAACCTCAAAGGTATTCACTTGAAACTTAACAACTGACCAAGACCCATAGCATGTCTCAGGGTTATAATTGTACACCACTCACCAAGACTCATAACTTTAGCATTGATTTTTACTGAATTATTCCTCTTTGTGAACTTTGAAATTCCTGGTTAAGATTATGCCTGCAAATTCAATCTCCACAACCAACAAAGGTATTCACTTAAAACTTCACACATGTCTTCGGGGTCATAATTGTAGGCCATTGTCCAAGACCCATTACTGTAGCATGGATTTTTAGCTTGACTATTCGAAGAATATGAAAGGCATTGTAATCACCCTGGCGTTGGCGTTGCAGCTTTTAGTTTAAGTTTTGCATGCAAGTTACTATCGACCTTATATCTCAATAACCATTTATGGTATTAACTTGAAAGTTTATATATATGTTCAGGGGCATCAGATAACCAAGGTAGATAACTCTTGAATGAATTTAATATAAATTATGGCCCCTTTTTAGCTCGACTATTCGGAGAATATGAGAGCTATTCTACTCGCCCCGGCGTCGGCGTCAGTGTCGGCGTCGGCGTTGGCAGTCATATCTAAGAAACCAGTAGGTGTATTGCAATCAATCTTCACACAAGTCTTTCAAGGCACAAAACAAACCTAGAGAACCAAGAGGGACAACTCTTGATTGAATTTTACTCAAATTATGGGCCTTTTTCAACTTAGAAATTTGCGTTAACATTTTTGGTTAAAGTTTTTCTGCAACTAAGTTAATATCATAACTATGTAACCACTTGGTGTATTGGATTTAAACTTTACACAAGTCTTCCTAAGCATGAAACCAACCTGCAGAACCAAGATGGACAACTCTTGCTAGAATTTTACTTAAATTATGGGCCTTTTTCGACTTAGAAATTTGCGTTAACATTTTTGGTTAAAGTTTTTTGCAACTAAATTAATGTCATTACTCAGTAACCCCTTGGTGTATTGGATTTAAACTTCACACAAGTCTTCCTAGGCATGATATGGACCTGCAGAACCAAGATGAACAATACTTGCTAGAATTTTACTCAATTTATGGGCCTTTTTCGACTTAGAAATTTGCGTTAACATTTTTGGTTAAAGTTTTTCTGCAACTAAGTTAATATTATTACTCAGTAAGCACTTGGTGTATTGGATTTAAACTTCATACAAGTCTTCCTAAACATAAAATGGACCTGCAGAACCAAGATGAACAACTCTTGCTAGAATTTTACTTAAATCATGGGCCTTTTTCGACTTAGAAATTTGCGTTAACATTTTTGGTTAAAGTTTTTTTGCAACTAAATTAATGTCATTAATCAGTAACCCCTTGGTGTATTGGATTTAAACTTACTCAAATATATCAGACAGAACAAATTATTAAATAATATTTAATTTAACAAGAGCTGTCCGAAAGACAGCATGCTCGACTATTTGGGTATTTGATAGTGACGCAATACCATTGTATTAAAGCAGCATTAAAATAATTTATGTGACTCAATTTAGCAGACATTGAACAAACCGGCAGAACTAAGATTTTAAGAAATTTTATTAATTAAATTTAATAAATAGTAATTAAATTTAATTAATTAAATTTTTTAAATTAAAAAATTAGAAATTTACATAACCTTTACATTACAATGACTATTAAATATTAATATAAATGATATTTAATTTAATGAAATTAATTAATTTAATTTAATAGGAAATATGAGACAACCAACATATCAAAGATGAACTTTTCCATGATTTTTTTTTCAAATTATTACCTGAGTTTTACTGAGAATTAAAGAGAACATGCTGCTAAATTGAGTCACATAAATTATTTTAATACTGCTTTAATACAATGGTATTGCGTCACTATCAAATACCCGAACAGTCGAGCATGCTGTCTTTCGGACAGCTCTTGTTAACTTAGAAATTTTGGTTCAAGTTTTGCATGCAATAGAAAAATTTGTAAAAGTTTTGCATGCAAGATACTATCCAGCTTGTATCTCAATAACCATTCATGGTATTGACTCAAAAGTTTTTTGGATATGTTTAGGGGCATCAGACAACCAAGGTAGATAACTCTTGATGGAATAAGTTTCAAATTATGGCCCCTTTTTAACTTAAAAATTTAGGTTAAAGTTTTGCATGCAAGGAATTTCATGTTTATATCTTTGTTTCCAGGCATATGATTCAGGTTTGAAACATCTTTAATATGTTTAGGGGTATCATACTTTCATGGTGGATAACTCTTGATGGAATATGTTACAAATTATGGCCCCCTATTAGCTTAGAAATTTTGGTTAAAGTTTTGTATGCAAGGTACTTTCATGCTTATATCTCAGAGTCCAGGCATAAGATTGATTTGAAAGATCTTTAATATGTTTAGGGTTATCATATAAAAAGGAAGAACACTTAAAAATTATGGTCTCCTTTTAACTAAGGGTTTTGTTTAAAATTTTGCATTCAAGCTACTATCCATGGATTTGACTAGAAAGTTAAGGAGTGTATTCAGGGGCATCAGAAAACCAAGGAGGATAACTTTTGGACTGAATTTTATACAAATTATGGCCCTTTTCCAACTTGGATATTTGGTTAAAATTTTTCATGTAGTGTTATTATGCTTATGTCTCAGTAACTAGGCATGGGATTGATTTTAGACTTCATAAAAATATTAAGGGGTATCAGACTATCAAGGTATATAATTTTTGACTATTATTATATACAGGGTATGTGAAGGGCAAGAATTGATATAGATTCATTTGATTTACCAACAAGCATTTTGAATAGTCAAGCGTGCTTTCTTCTGACAGCTCTTGTTACTGAATTATTCCCCTTTCTGAACTTAAAACTTCCTGGGTAAGATTATACGTGCTAATTCAATCTCCACAACCACCAAAGGTATTTACTTTGGTGGTATTTACTTGAAACTTTACAAATGTATTTAGGGTCATAATTGTAGCTCACTGACCAAGACCTATAACTCTAGCATGGATTTTAACAGATTTATTCCCCTTTGTGACCATATAAAATACACCCATTAATATTTCAAAGTCATGTTATTGCTTTGATACTTTGTATACTTGTTCAGCAACATAAATGCAATGAGTAGAAAAGAGCAGACACAATCATGTATTTTGACAGATATATGGCCCTTGAAAGATTCAGCATGGCTTTTTTTATAGTATAAAGCACTGAGAATAGTCGAGCTCGCTGTCTCCCTGACAGCTCTAGTATTATATGGGGCAGAAATCATAGAAATGGAATTTTAGACGTTTTGAAAAGGTTCAGCTCAAATACCTCAAATATATACTTAAACTAAAAAAGACAACACCTAATTATGATTTGTGGGGAAACTGAATGCACCCCATTATCTGTAGACATTGAAAATAGAATTGTATGATACTGGCCTAAGGTCTCTTCTTTTGACGAATGCAGTAACAGATTAACAAATATTATGTATAAGATAATGCTTTAAAGATCAACAGTTTTGAATGAGAATCTTCAGGAAAAAATATTTTCCTTGGTTGTATTCAGTAATGAATATTTTTGTCAAATGTGGAATAATAAATATATGGGATAGTCATCTCCCCCATAATTCAAAATGGTTATATTTATCTGTTAAACAAAGCATTATGATCTGTTTATCAATGAATGGTATGCAGATATTCAAACATCTAGTAAAAGCATTAATTATAGAATTTGTAAAACTAAATTTGGTTTCGAAAAATATCAATTGAATACAAATTCTCATATATCCCATTTTATGTTGAAACAGGAACTTGGTCAAATATTCCTTTATGTAAAAAGTACTGCAACAATGGCAATAATAATCAGAAAGGAGAATCTAAGGAGGTGAATTTCATTATTTATTTGCAAAAATTTAAAACAGGAAAGAAGATATTAAATTAAACCATATTATTCCAAAAGACCAAACTTACAATGTATTCTGAATTAATGAACACAACCTATAAAATAGAGTTCACAAGTCTTTCTAAATTTGTCAAGATAATTATTAAAAGAGTGCTATGAAATTGTTACAATTTTATATGTGATATGTTTAATGCTTTGAAACATGAAATATCTTTAATAGTATGGTTATGTGTATTTTGTATGTGCTATATTACATGGTAAATGTAAATTGGAAATATGTAAATTGATGTGTATATTACATGGTGAAATGTGTGAACATAAGGGCATGATTGAAATTGGCGGGGATAATCCACAAAAGTTGCTGAAATAAACTTGATCCATGTAGGACTCTGGTTGCCATGGCAACGGAAAGAAAAAAAAAAGAAAACTTTGAAAATCATCTTCTTCAAAACTACTGGCCAGATTTCGAAATGTTTTAGTACAGATGTTTTTTGGGTAACCCTTCACCAATATTGTAAAAATTATTCCGATCCATCAAAAACATGGCCTCCAGGGGCTGGGCTAATTTGCCTTTTATGTATACATATAGTGAAACCTTTAAACAACCGCTGGACAGAATTTGATTAAACTTCGCAGGGATGATCTTGGGTGAATTTTCACAAAAGTTGCTAAAAATAAACCTGATCCATATAGAATTCTGGTAGCATTAGCAATGGAAAGAAATGAATTATGAAAACTTTAAAAATCATCTCCTTCAATAGTCCTGGCCAGATTTCAAATTGTTTTAATACAGATGTTCCTTGGGTAGCCCCATACTCAAGTGAGCAAGTTAGGGCCTCTATAGCCCTCTTGTTTTAACAATCATCTTCAAACTTTATGACAATGTTAATGTCCATAATCTCTTGGTCAAGTTCGATTGTAGCAGATAATTGTTCCCTAGATCAGGAGTTATGGCCCTTTTTTTCTAAGAAAATGCCAAATTTCATCTTTTTTACAGTCTAGCTTCCTCCATTTCCTAAGTATGGAAATTGCCCCTAAATATTTTAGTATTACGAGCGCAAAGTATTGTTGGTGGAATTGAGCCAGACCTAGATAACTAAGATTTTACACTGAACAATTAAATTTTATATATTTGGAAGTTTGCATGAGAACTTCCGGTACTTTGGTGGTGAGTGCTCTAGGGCTTCTATGATCATCTTGTTAATTTTTGTGCTCATTCAAATCACCAGGGGGATATCATTTGCCTCAGTTTCATTGAATTAAGATTTTACACATCATGCTATTCTCAGTCAGTTACAAGAGAGATAATCTATTTGCAGAGTATGAGGACAAATTGAAAGAATATGGAGTGGGTGGTGTGAAGGAACTCCTCACGAATTTTGTATACTTGGAAGATGCAGATGTTGATGTGTGTGGAATCAAGATCTATGGATCACCATGGTAACCCCAGCTCCTTCTGTATTAAAACCAGTCACTCCATTTAATTAAAATCTAATTCTAATAAGCCCATTCCCTTAATATGGCATGTTCCTCTACTAAAGCCTTTCCCGCTTATAAGGCATGTCCATGTCCTTTAATGAGGCCCATTCTCCTCTAATAAGACATGACAAAGCCAATTCTCCTCTAATAAGGCATGTCACTATAATAAAGCCCATTCTCTTCTAATAAGACATGTCCTTTTAATGAGGCCCATTCTCCTCTATTAAGGTTAGTCCCTATAATAAAGCCCAACTTCCTCTAATAAGACATGTCACTTTAATAAAGCCCATTCTTTTCTAATAAGACATGTCCCTATAATAAAGCCCATTCTCTTCTAATAAGATGTGTCCCTTTAATGAGGCCCATTCTCCTCTAATAAGACCTGTCACTATAATAAAGCCCATTCCCCTCTAATAAGGCATGTCACTATAATAAAGCCCATTCTCCTCTAATAAGGCATGTCCCTATAATGAAGCCCATTTCCCTCTAATAAGGCATGTCACTATAATAAAGCCCATTCTCCTGTTATAAGGCATGTCCCTATACAGTGGCACTATCGTATCAGTTGTCAAAAAATATGATATGCGATATACGATCTGCGATATGTGATGTACGATAGCAAGTTTGATTTACCTTTACGATTCGGTACGATACGATGCGATGCATTTATAATCTGATACCATACAATATATGATCCACGATCTGCGATTTACGTTATGCGATATATGGAAAGCACGGTTTACATGACATTTTTATACCTGCAAGCTTGATTTGACTACAAGTCCAGAAATATGCAAAAACTTCATGTTGTTTACAATATTTATCGTTACATATAACTGGTAATCCGTGTGTTCATCTGAAATAAACATAGCAAGCAACAGGAAATGGGGACATACTAAACTGCGGTCCCCCTGAAAAAGCGATGGACTCTGCGATCTCTGTTAACGGCACATGTAATGAGAGAAAGTTTTTTTTTAATGAAGATTATTTATAAATATATTTTTATGATTACATGTAATAATAACAATCACAGTTAGACTTCTTTTGTCACTGCAAACCATGTCAAACCTGATCATACTTATTTAATTTTCTGACATCCACCATCTTCAAAAATTTAAGAAAATACGTCCCTAATAATTATTGACAGCTGTAGAGTGCAAGAATAAATAAATAGCAGAGGAAATCTGTGACGTCCTATAACATAATTTAAATTTTTGAAGTCATTGTATTCATAAGGGAATATGTGGCTTTTTCAGTTATATTTTCATAATACTTTTTGAGAACCATCTTTAAGATATCTACAATAATACTCAATCTTGGTGTTCTGCAAGGGAATGAAGTATCACTAGTCCTCTTAACATGCTAAAAAGGTATACAAGATTCCTTTTCTACGAAATATTCATTTCTCATATCTTCATTGAAGTTTCTTGTTCAATTGAAGGGGGCACAGAGCATTAAAATAAATTACTGTTTCACATTTTACCTTTAATGTAACAGAAATAAAATTTAGAATAATATGTGGGATCAACTGCAGAAGCACAAGGGAAAATGTTGTTTTTTTTCTTCAGAAATTCTTACTTTCATGCAACTTCCTTATATGATGTCCGATTTTTAAAAACCCAGGTACCGTTAGAAAAGTCTTCTGAATTCAAACATGTACTTACTTTATGTTTAAACCTATCTGTCTTTGCGATATATAAAATTATTCCTCCCCCAAAAAGGCAAAAATCGGCAAAAAGATATTCATGTCAACTACTTCCATTCGACAAATAACTTAATAAACTGATCATTAAGATCTGCATAGCATTAGAACCGCATTGCATCATGATAAAAATATTGTTCTTTATGAAATTTCAACAAGAGGGCCAAGGTGGCCCTAAAGACTCTCACTTGAGAAAAACTGCCTTCATTGCCTGTACAAGTTACTTAATTAAAGCATAGTTGTACTGAAGACATAATCCATCAGATTGTTTATAATTCCACGAACTAAAGAGAGCCTGTTGTCGAAATTTGAAGTCAAACTTGACTGAAAAATTATGGCTTAAAAACACAAATTTAAACATCAAAAGGGGCATAACTCCTGACCTAATTGGCAGATGTCAGTCATTATCGAACTTGGCAGAAAGAATATGGCTATAAACATTGTTCTAAAGATTGAAGATGATTACTTCAGAAATGAAGATGCTAGAGTGCAAATAAAGTGAAATATTACATTTTTTATATCAAAAGGGGCATAACTCCTGGCCTAATTGACAGATATCAGCCATAATCGAACTTGGCCAAAAGAATATGGCTATAAACATTGCATAGAGTTTGAAGATGTTCTTAAGAAATGAAGATGCTAGAGTGCATACAAACTAAAAATTGGCATATTTTAATATTTAAAGGAGCAGAACTCATGACCTTATGGGCAGATATCAACCATAATCGAAATTGTCTGAGAATTTATGGTAATAAACATTGTCATAAAGTTTGAAGATGATTTCTTAAGAAGTGAAGATGCTAGAGTGCAAACAAACTGAAAATTGGCATATTTTAATATCAAAAGGGGCATAACTCCTGACCTAAGAAGTTAATATCAGCCACAATCGAAGTTGGCCGTGAGATGACTGTAATAAACATTGTCATAAAGTTTGAAGATGGTTGCTTAAGAAATGAAGATGCTAGAATGCAAAGAGACAATGACAATGTGCAATCTAGCTTTTTTCAATATTAAAAGGGGCATAACTCCTGACCTAATAGGCAGATATCAGCCATAATCGAACTTGACCAAGATTTTATAGTAATAAACATTGTTATAAAGTTTGAAGATGATTGCTTAAGAAATGAAGATGCTAGAGTGCAAACAAACTAATTGTAGATGACGGACGGACGGCGGATTGACGGACGGATTGAAAGACGGACGGACAACGGACATTCATCGATTCTTATAGCTCATCTTGAGCACATGTGCTCAGGTGAGCTAAGAATTAATAGTTTCTTAGAAAAAAGCAATCAAGTGATTATGACTAACTGCAGAAGTGCATGAAAGAACGGTATAAATTATTCTTATTTCTCATCTAACTTCCTTATATGATGTCCAATTTTAAAAATGAAAGGCCTTTATATTTCCAACATTTCACGTGTTTCATGTTTCAACTTTTCTGTTACATGTTCTGAGATATAGAAAGTTATTTTTGAAGGAAATGGCAAAAAATCAGCAAAACGATGTTCATGTCTATTAATGCCCTTCGACAAAAAACTTTATAATTAATGGTCCGATCATTAAAATCTGCATACCATTAAAACCGTATTGCATGACGCTTATAATACTGTTCTTTATGTTATTTTCAAAAATTAATAGTTTCTTAGAAAAAAGCAATCAAATGATAGGGACTAACTACAGAAATGCATGAAAGAACGGTTTAAATGAATTCTTATTTCTCATCTAACTTGCTTATCAGATGTCCGATGTCCAATTTTAAAACGCTAGGTTTCATTAGAAGACCTTTACATTTCCAACATTTCACGTGTTTCATGTTTCAACTTTTCTGTTACGGGTTTTGAGATATAGAAAGTTATTTTTCAAGAAAATGGCAAAAATCGGCAAAAATATGTTCATGTCTATTATTGGCCTTCAACAAATAACTTTATACCGTATACACGGTCAGATTAGGCGCAGCTACGTATAAGGCACATCCTAACTTTCAGGGTAACTTATTTGAAAAAAAAAATCACTTATCGTATCGTATGCGGCGAAATCTTGTTTTGAAATTTGTGCCGTCGTACATTTTGACAGACTGAAAGCTATCCGTACATCACCGGGCTAATCATACGGTGAACCGTTTTATTTACACATGGCATAAGATTACCGTTAGACCGTTACATTAACGACGGGTAGGATAAAGGTGACACATTTTCATAACATGACATTACTCAACCATGTCCCCGCATTCAAACACTGGGGACCATTGTCACCTGTCAAAATTCTCCCAACTAACAAACATTACGTAACAATTGCCACCTGTCAAGTTTCTCCTATACATCATGAGGTCCCGTAAAATAAACTTATTTGTTTATATTGAAAATGGCTTCCATCAAGTTGTTTCAGTTTCTCACGATCATTTTATCATGAAATATACCTGTAGGATAACTAATAAGAACAAAAACAATAATCTGGTATTGTTTATCATGGTTTCGTATAGACTTTGTGTCATATTATCGTATTCATTGGCTTTCAGTATATCTATTTTCTGAGATCGTATACCGGTAATTGTGATTGAAAAAAGAAACCTGAAAAGCTGTATATCATCATATAAGGCGCACCCCCTCTATAAACTTGAATTATCTGGAAAAAAAGTGCGCCTAATCTGCCGGTGTATACGGTAATTTATGGTCCGATCATTAAAATCTGCATATCATTAGAACCGCATTACATCATGCAAAAAAATTGTTCCTTATGTTATTTTAAAAAAAAAAATTAGTTTGTTCGAAAAAAGCAATCAAGTAGTCAGGATTTACTGCGGGAGTGCATGAAAGAACAGTTTTACTGAATTCTTATTTTTCATGTAACTTCCTTATATTACGTCCAATTTTAAAAAAGCTAGGTACCGTTAGAAAGGTCATTTGATTTCCCACAATTCCCTTGCTTCATAATTGTATGTATCTTTAAGCACTTTGTAGATACGGGCGGTTAAACCTTGAGCATACGGCAAAAATCAGGGATAAATATGTTCATATCGTTTTGTTTTTCCCTATAGCTTAATGAATATTGGGTCAATCTTTAAAATTTAAACACCAAAACAACGGACAGGCATTGATCTACAAATTATATTCATATTCTTATTAACAAAAATCAACAATTATCGAGATATAAGTAGTTAAGTGCGCCTAGGGTTGCAACATTTTTGTTTTTCTGCAAAAATCATCTGAAAGGCCTTTCAAAGCACTACAAATTATACACACAGTGTCTCGATAAAATATTTTTCATTTTTGAGATATTTAAGGCCGAAGAAAAAAACGATAATTGACATGTGACCTTGACCTTAGCTATTTTCTGGAATTGGAAGTGACTGATGACAATAAGAGGATATGTTGCACCTGCAGTGAAAATTTTATGCAAATCGGTCAAAAACTTTGTCTTTCAGTGCTAAAAAATATATATTTTGGATAAAAAATTTGATAAAGCCTCATTTTACTTCATATGACGTCAGTCTTCTCAGAGCGGAAAGAAATCAATAGGACACATGTTCTGTCCAAATTTCATGTTTCTAGCTTATCTGAGTACTTCGTAATACTTTAATACATTTTCTGGTCCAAAGTTCAAAACTTGGTTCAGCCATAGATCCTTGATCTTTTCATATATTGCAAAATGCATATAATTCTGCACAACAAGAACTTAATATATACATTCTGTGAAAAAATCAAGTCGGTCCAGACATGACAGCTGTAGAGCACAAACAAACTTTTGTAGCTTTTCTCAGGCCTGACGTCATATGACGTCACATGAAGAAAAAAATATGACGATCGAAAGCGCCAAAGTCACTGTGCATACTGTTAAAATTTCATGCTGCTAGCTCATCGGCAACCTGTTTAAATTTGAACCTCAAAAGGAAGAAAAAAGTAGAATATTAATAATAATAACTAGGAGTCATTTGTTTAAGATACAAACGAAGCGGCTTTCCGTTTGCTTATTTCAAAAGTATTGAATATATAAGTTAATACAAAGAAATGGAATAATGATGCATAATGATGGAAGATTTAATACGTAAATCATCATTATCATAAATATAAACTTATGTTCAAAAATAAGCTTTAAATCTTTTTTTATTTTCATCTTCTTAAAAAGATATCGATAAAGCATATATATGGATCTTAAGTGATTATGCAACCGTTTACTTTCATGCAGAAAAAAAAACAACAGGAAAATTTTAAGATAATACTATCCTCAAGAATTTTTTCTTACGTTATTCAATAGATTTTAATTTTTTTATTCTTTATTTAATATCTTTTTCATCGTAAGCATATGACTAACCAAATATTCTTTGCAATTTGATCCACAATTGAAATTGTAAAAAAAGAAATATAAATACTTTGAAATCCATGACTTTCAACCTTTAAATTGATTGAGTTTTACGTTTGCAAAAATAGATGGAAACAAAGGAAGAGGTGTAAGCAAAATCATGAAAATAATTTTTTATTTCTATGTAATTAACGTTATAAACGTCTTGAAACTTTTAAAAATATATTTGCTTTATATATTTGCTTATTTTTACAGATTAAGAAAAAGAAACTGTTGAACATTTAGAAAACATAAAAAATTAATAGGTAGATATACATGTATTTGTCATTTTCTTAAGGTTTGCAGAAAGCCGTGAAAGCAAATGCAAAAAGTTACCTGTGTAGGTTTTCTGGCTCTAGTATAATTTTATTAATTCATCGTAAACGCGACTCTTTTAGTAAAAAATGTACCACAATTCACTATTCAACGCAGGCACTCTTTCCTGCAAAAGAACAATCGGATCTTGCTCAACCAACCCAATGACTGCTTTCATTTCTTTCTTAAAATTCATATATTTTCATGAATTAGCCCTATAAAGAAAAACAGGAACAGGTCATGTTTGATAATGTAATCACTTGAGCTTTTTGCGCATGTCAAGGCACGGCAATATTACTTATTTAAAGTTAATATGTCCAATCTTATGATTTTTAGCTCACCAGAGCACGAAGTGCTCAGGGTGAGCTATTGGGATCACCCTTCGTCCGTCGTCGTCTGTCGTCCGTCGTCAACAATTTGCTTTAAAAGACATCTCCTCTGAAACCGCTGGACAGAATTTGATAAAACTTGGCATGTATGATCCTTGGGTGGGCCTCTACAAAAATTGCTCAAATAAAGTTGATCCATGAAGAACTCTGGTTGCCATGGCAACAAATAGAAAAAATAATGAAAACTTTGAAAATCATCTCCTCTGAAACCGCTGGACAGAATTTGATAAAACTTGGCATGTATGATCCTTGGGTAGGCCTCTACAAAAATTGCTCAAATAAAGTTGATCCATGAAGAACTCTGGTTGCCATGGCAACAAATAGAAAAAATAACTGAAAACTTTGAAAATCATCTCCTCTGAAACCGCTGGACAGAATTTGATAAAACTTGGCATGTATGATCCTTGGGTAGGCCTCTACAAAAATTGCTCAAATACAGTTGATCCATGAAGAACTCTGGTTGCCATGGCAACAAATAGAAAAAAAAATTGAAAACTTTGAAAATCATCTCCTCTGAAACAAATGGTCAGAATTTATTTTCCTTTGGCACAAATAGTCACCTCATGAATGTCTACCATAATTGCTAAATTAAAGTTGATCCCTTGAAAAATGAGGTCCCTAGGGGGTTGGCTAATTTCCTTATATACTCTATATAGAAAACATCAAAATACTTTTTTTATGAAACCAGCTGTGAGAATTTAATTTCCTTTGGCCCAAATAGTTACCTCATGAATGTATACCAATATGGCTAAAATAAAGTTAATTCCTAAAAAAGATGAGGTCCCTAGGGGGTTGGCTAATTCCCTTATATACTCTATATAGAAAACATCAAAATTCTTCTTCTGTCCAAAAGAAATTTGGCCCCATTCCCATCCATAAAAGTATATATTTTTCCTCAACTGTGGGTGAAAATCCCCCCCCCCCCCCCCCCCCCAAAAAAAAATAAATAAAAAAAATAAATAATAAAATAAAATAAAAGACCGTTAAATGATTTGCATTTTTGGCTTTTCTCCGCATTTTACACACTTCTCAATTTGTTTTGTTTTTAGCTCACCTGAGCACAACGTGCTCATGGTGAGCTATTGTGATCGCCTTTTGTCCGTCGTGCGTGCGTGCGTGCGTCCGTCATCAACAATTTGCTTTAAACAACATCTCCTCATGAACCGCTGAAGGGATTTTGACCAAACTTCACAGGAATCATCCTTATGATGCCCTCTATCAAAGTTGTACAAAATATTCAGATTGGTTAAAAAAGTAGGTCACAGGAGCTAAAAATAGATTTTAAAAATGCAAACTTTGAAAATCTTCTTCTGCAAAACTGCAAGGCCTAGAGCTTAGATATTTGGTATGTAGCATCATCTTATGGGCCATTACCAAGATTGTACAAATCATAGCCCTATGGTGATCAATGACCCCGCACCAGGGGTCACTTGTTTTACATAGAGTTATATAGGAAAATCTTTAAAAATCTTCTTCTATGAATCCATAAGGCCTAGAGATTAGATATTTGGTATGAAGCATCATCTTATGGTTCATTATCAAGATTTTCAAAATGGTGGCCCTTTGGAGATAAATGACCCCGCACTAAGTCTTCTCCTCTGAAACCATAAGGCCCAGTGCTTATATATTTGGTGTGTAGTATTGTCAGGGCTAAAATGTTTAAGATTGAGTTATATCAGAATTCTTGTCTGTTTAAAAACCTTGTAATCAGTTGTAGCAATGGTACTCAGGTGAGCGATCCAGGGCCATCATGGCCCTCTTGTTTCTCATGTAACTGGTAATCCGCCTGGTAATCTAAAGAGAACGAAAAAGAGAGAGGAAAAAACTTGAAATGAGCTTATCTGTTTAACTCTATTTTGCATAAAATTCTGCCAGATTCATGGCGATGTCACGTACGCAAATTTTTTTTTAAAACTTTCTCTAACCATGTAAATAAAATTAACCAAAAAAGCTTTGCATTTAAATTTTGGTTTCTTTTGACAACTTGTAAATAAAAGGAATCTGAAACGATATTAAAGAATTTTCGAAATATTTTGTTACAGATTGTTATTTAAAAGTTTAATCATGTTATGTAAAAGTTAAATCAACCATTTTAACGAACTGCTTTCATTTTCTTCCCATACAAAAAGCCCTGTGTCTTTCAAACTATCACATCGTGTAACTGCAACTGATAATACAATATATTATATTATCTTCAATTAATAAATTTCAGAATTTTACTTCCATGAAATTAATAGTCAGGATTGATTTCATGAATGTCTGCCTTGATTGCTAAAATGAAGTTGATCTCTGGTTTGTCATTTGATTTCCTTATAGAAAAAATCATTTTGAATATGCTGATTTACACTGGTGAGCGTTTATGGCCCTATGGCCTCTTGTTTTAATGTATTTTGCTTACAAATCAATGTTGTCATAAACATGTGACAAAACATAAATTCCTTAAGGTATGCTTTAGATTGCCACAGTACTCATGACGCTGAAGCGCGAATACAAATTGAAATGAATTATTTTAATATTTCAACCATGGCAAAATCAAGTGACTAAAGAAAAGTATCTGTTTTGGAAAGACATGATCAGCTAACATTCTATTAATCCAGAAAAAAATATCTTTGAGAATGTGAACAGGTTTGTTTTCACATTTTCAAGAATTTCTGCCATGTTTGATGATGTAATAACTTAAAATTTTCGAACCCTTATGAATGTACTAATTTTTGACATTCTTGAAAATTTTAAGTTCATTGATCTGATTGGCGATTTTATATGATTTTTAGCTCACTTGAGCACAACGTGATCAAGGTGAGCTTTTGTGATCACCCTTCGTCCATCGTCCGTCGTCGTGTGTCATGTGTCGTGCGTCGTCAACAATTTGCTTTAAATGACATCTCCTCAGAAACCGCTGGACAGAATTTGATTAAACTTGGCAGGAATGTTCCTTGGGTGAGGCTCTACAAAAGTTGCTAAAATAAAGTTGATCCATGCAGAACTCTGGTTGCCATGGCAACCGAAAGAAGAAAAAAAAGAAAACTTTAAAATATTCTTCAACTACTGGCCGATTCAAATAATTTGGTACGATGTTCTTGTGTCAACCTCTACCAGTTGCTAAAATAGTCAGATCCGTATAACATGGCTGCCAGGGGCGGCTTATTGCCCTATAGTATATAGAGAACTTTAAATAACATCTCCTCTGAAAACCATCAGACAGAATTTGATTAAACTTGGCAGGGATGATCCTTGGGTCAAGCTCACAAAAGTTGCTAAAATAAACTTGATCCATGTAGAACTCTGGTTGCCATGGCAACAAAAGAAGAAAAAAATGAAAACTTTAAAAATCATCTCTTCAAAACTACTGGCCAGATTTTAAAATAAATTGGTACAGATGTTCCTTGGGTCAACCTCTACCAAAGTTGCTAAAAATTTTCCGATCCATAAAAAACATGGCCGCAGGGGCGGGGCTTATTTTGCCTTATATGTATATAGGGAAAACTTTAATCAACATTTCCTCTGAAACCACTGGACAGAATTTGATTAAATTTGGCAGGAATGATCCTAGGGTCAACCTTCACAAAAGTTCCTAAAATAAACTTGATCCATATAGAACTCTGGTTGCCATGGCAACAAAAAGAAAAAAAATATGAAAACTTTAAAAATCATCTTCTTCAAAACTACTGGCCAGATTTTAAAATAAATTGGTACAGATGTTCCTTGGGTCAACCTATTTATCTCAGGTGAGTGATTTAGGGCCATCATGGGCCTCTTGTTTAGTTTTGGAAGATGAAGACTGGGATGCACAACTACATTGTAATATACACGTTCTGTGAAATTTTCATCAAAAACCCGTCCAGAAATAATGGCTGTAGAGCGCATACAACCGTTTGTTAATATAAGAAATTATTTTCATGTAATTACGTCATGTTTCGTCATATGACGTTCATTTTTTCACAAAATGTTAAAAGTTATCCAGAGACCTACATATTGACAAAATATCAACTTTCTATATCATATAGAACCGATAATATAAGCATTTAAAATTTGACGTCCTTGGTTCAAATCTTGGATATGCCATAGAACCTTGGACTTCTCAAATTTTGAAAAACGGACACCGGAACGCACAACTAGAACCTATTATGCAGATTCTGTGAAAATATGATGAAAATCAAGTCTTTAATAATGGCTCTGGACGGTGAACAAACTCTTGTAGTCAATTTCATAGTGAGGTCATGGACCTACAAAAATCATAGAAATCGAAATATCAGCGTCTAAAGCATATGTTCATAAATTTTCATTGCCCATGGAGCATTGTAGCATATACGATTTTCTTGTTAATATTAGAAATAAGTTTTCATGCAATAACGTCATATGACGTTCTTTTTCACAAAATATCAGTCACCGAGAGACCTACATACTGACAAAATTTCAACTTTCTATTTCAAATAGGACCGATTTAAAAAGCATTTAAAAATTGACGTCCTTGGTTTGAATCTTGGATTTGCCATAGATGCTTGGACTTTTCGAATCTTGAAAAACGGACACCGGGATACACAATAAGAACCTAATATACATATTCTGTGAAAATTTGATGAAAATCGGCCCATTAATAATGGCTCTGGACGGTGTACAAACTTTCAGAGTCAATTTCAATTGTGATGTCACATGACGTCATAAGCCTATGTTAATCATTGAAATCGAAATTTCAGCATCTGAAGCATATGTCATTAAATTTTCATTGCCATTCAATAATTTCAACATATAGAAATATTCTTGTTAATATTAGAAAAACATTTTCATATAAAGACGTCATGTGACATCATATGACGTTCATTTTAACAAAATGTTTAAGACTCTTAGAGACCTATATACTGACCAAATATCACTTTTCTATCTCAAATAGCACCGATTTTATAAGCATTTAAAAATTTACGACATTGGTTCAAATCTTGAATTCGCTATAGAACCATGGACTTTTTCGAATTTTGAAAAACGGACACCGGGATGCACAACTAGAACTAATATACACTTCTGTAAAATTTAAAATCACCCTTAAAAGGGGCCAAATTTAATTTCAAATGTGATGTCATATAACGTCATAGGCTTCTGAAAATCATTGAAATCGAAATTTCAGCATCTGAAGCATGCGGCATTAAATTTTCATTGCCCTTCGAAAATTTGAACATATAGAAATAATCTTGTTAGAATTAGAAATTCATTATCATATAATGACGTCACGTGACGTCATATGACATTAAATTTTATTTTCACAAAATGTTTAAGACTCCCAGAGACCTATATACTGACCTAATATCATCTTTCTATCTCAAATAGGACCGATTTTATAAGAATTTGAAAATTTACGACCTTGGTTCGAATCTTGGAATCGCTATAGAACCTTGGACTTTTCGAATTTTCAAAAACCGACACCGGGATGCACAACTAGAACTTAATATACACATTCTGTGAAAAATTGATGAAAATCGGTTCATTAATAATGGCTGTAGACCGCGTACAAACTTTTGTAGCATATGTCAATTGTGACGTCATATGACGTCATAGACATATGAAAATCATAGAAATCAAAATTTCCTCACGTGACTGATAAGCCATAAAAATTTCATCATCCTAGGATTATTGCAACATAGAAAAATAAGCGTTTAGTTAGGAAGAAGAAAAAAAAGAAGAAGAAGAAGAATAAACAGTACAAACCCAATCGGACTTCTGCCGAAAGGGAAATCCTAAGAAGAAGAAGAATAAACAGTACAAACCCAATGGACTTTCTGCCGAAATTGAGAAACCAATAGGACTTTCTGCCGAAAGGGCAGAAAGTCCTAATAATAAGAATAAACATAACAAACCCACTTTTCCCGGTTGGAAAAAAAATAACAAACCCTGCTTGAGGCAGAAGGTCCTAATAAGAAAAAACATAACAAACCCAATGCGTCTTTCTGCTTGAGGCAGAAAGCCCTAATAATAAGAAAAAACATAACAAACCCAATAGGTCTTTCTACTTGAGGCAGAAAGCCCTAATAAAAGTTTGAAGAAAGCCGTTACATGTATAACAAAGGCAATATGCTTATTGGTCCTGGTGTACACCATTGCATCCTAAAATGCACCTCATTCTCTCAAATACGCATCGCAATTCACCTTTCAACACGGGCACTGTTTCCTGCGTAGGAATGTCCAGATTGTGGGTAACCAACCCAATAACCGCCTTCTTCTCTTACTTCAAATTGCTAGATTTTCGTATACAAGCCCTTATCCGAAGAACATGAATATCTGCCATGTTTGTTGACAGAATCACTTGAAATCTTCAGGACTTTTTGCACATTGTAGGCTACGGCATTCGTGCAAATTTCAACTTCAAACATCAACTTGTTGATTTTATATGATTTTTTTAATAATTTCTGCTTAAATATGCATGACGTTATAATCACGTGACCAAACAAGTATTCCTTGCAGTATACATCACTTCACTTTTCAGTGTGTTAATCCTGAAGAAATCATAACTTTTGACTCAAAGTTCATGAAACTACATCATTTCAATTTCGTTAAAAGTACACTTTTCGCCTTTCTGTCATAACTCAACCAATTCAACCCCGACCTTCAAAAACTAAATATCACCTGAAAGGTCTTTCAAAGCACTACAGATTTTATCCACAGTGTCCAGGTAGAATCTTTTTCGTTTTTGAGATACACCTTGCTGAATAAAAACACCATCAACTGACATATGACCTTGACCTTTACGATTTTCCGGAAACAGAAGTGACTAAGGTAAATGAGATGCTATGTTGCACAATCAGTGAAAAATTTATACAAATCAGTCTAAAGTTAAGGCATGTAGTGCTAAAAAACCCTATTTTTTGGATTAAAAGTTTGTTAATGCGTCATGACATCATTTTACGTCATACAACGTCGGTCTTTTCAGAGCTGTAAGAAATTGATAATACTGTCTGTCCAAATTTGAAGTTTCTAGCTTATCTGAAAGCTTCGTAATACAGTAAAACCTTGAAACATCGAACACCCAGGGGGACAAAATATTTGTTCGGATAATAGGTAGTTCGCTGTTTCCGTATCTAAGGGTTTTGATAAAATATGTACATGTATGTGTTGTTGAATGTTCGTCATGTGTGTTATTGTATACAAGTACGTATACATTGTATTTCACATATTTCGTATAATAAAGGATAACATAAAACTATTTATTTCTATTTTTTTATTTCCACTGTCTATAATAAAAAAAAAACGAGACAATTGTGAATATATATACATGAACGCATCGACAGTAATTTACACACAAATACAGTGTACGTGTACATTCACAGTAGGTCTACATACACAATTGTTCAAGACGTTATGGCAAATATATTTTAGTTTAACATAATCACTTCTTGAAAAAGTCTGTTATTGGTTTCTGCACAGCGCTTTTGTGTTCAAAAGTAGCATGTAACAAAAACCTGTTTAAATGGCACATCATTTGAAGTTCCCTGTCAGCTTCAGCTCTTGTTTCAATGTAGCGGCGCAGAACGTCACATGCGTTGTTTGCTTCCTGTATAGTGGGTACAGGTATAATGCTGCTCTCGTCATCATCATCATCGTCGTCGTCTTCGGCTTCGTATTCAGATGCGTTTCTGGTCATCAGCAGATCTTCTAGGATAGTTGACTCGTTTGTTTCAGCACATACTGGGATTTCTCTCTCAAGCTTATTACATTGCTCTGTGTTTACATTCGCTTGTGTGATCTGCAACAGGCGACCCAGAGGAATGTTGTCGTCATCGCTGTCATCATCAGAAACCGTTTCTGATTCTAGCACAAACCCGGAGTGCTTGAAGCAGTTAGCAATGGTTTTTTGAGATACCATTGACCTAGAGTCATACAATAGTCGCAGTGCATCTAAGACTGTGATGTTGAATTCTGACTTTTTTTCCATGTGGTCTAGCTTCTTGAGGATAACATGTTGCCTGTAGTAGACTTTCAGGTTTTTAATAATACCCTGGTCGCACGGCTGGGTGTGGCTAGTTGTGTTTGGAGGCAAAAACACAAGTTCTATGGAGACAAGCCCCTTAACTGCTGGATGGGCTGGGCAGTTATCAATAACCATGGCAACTTTCCTTTTCTGCTTCTGAAACTTTTTGTCAAGTTTCCTGAGCCAGTCAGCAAAGAGTTCACTTGTCATCCAAGCTTTTTTATTTGCTTTATACTCAACTGGAAGGCTTTTCACGTTCTTAAAGCATCTGGGTTTAGCAAATTTACTGATGACTAGAAGCGGAACTTTGTGCTCACCCGTCATATTTGCACATACAAGAACCGTAATACGTTCTTTGTTTCTTTTGCCTCCCTGACAATTAACAGTTTTGAATTCAAGAGTTTTTTCCGGGGTCAGTTTGTAAAACAAGCCGGTTTCATCGGCATTGTAAATATCTTGGGGTTTGTACCGTTTAAGCAGACTTTGTACTCTTTGAGACCAGGCTTGAAGTTCTGTTGAATCTACATTTACAGACTTAGCTTCCCCCGAAACAGCTTTGAAAGAGATACCATGCCTCTCTTTAAATCTCTCCAGCCAGCCATTTGATTCCTTAAAATCAGAGATTCCAAGTCGTTCAGCAAATCTGCTAGCCTGCTTTAAAAGAACTGGTCCTGATATTGGGATATCATTATCTCTTGCCTCACGAAACCAGCGCAGAGTAGCAGTTTCTACCTCTTCATACATTCCATTTCTCATGTTACGTCGTTTAGGGCCAAATTTGTTGTACCCGTCCTTTATTTGTTCACTTTGCTTAACCCAGCCGGTAAGTGTGTTCTTCGGGATGCCGAACATCTTCGCTATTTCAGTCTTTGACTTAATTCCTTTCTCTACCTCTATTACCGCCTCATATTTTGTTTCAATTGTTTTCTGCTCTCTCTTTCTCTTTATACCACGTCCTATCGCTGACTTGGCTATCCCCCCGTCTCCGGGTCCTTTACCAAGTTGCTCAGCGTGTTGATCCATCTGTTCAGACATGTTGAATGAATGTTGTAGTAATGAGTATGACTTTTATATCCAAAACGTACTGCAATTACTTTAATCAAATAAATGCAAACAGAAGCATAGCTTGGCATGCCTAAAGGCAGGCACGCGCCATGATTTACTCTTGCAAATTTGCGGATTACTCGCGTGTCAGACGGATACCTGTAAGTGTGAAAATTACCGAATCTGAGCTTGGGCCCACCGCGTGCCTATTGTTCGGATAATGAGGTGTGAATATCGTTAATTATCACACCAGCGGACTGCCAGGTGAGTTCGATAGTTCCAATTATGCAGATTCTAATTAACCGCACTCGAATATATGTGTTTATATAAGGAATAGGTTGGGACTTAACTTACTGTTCCGAAAATCGGTAGTGTTCGGATAAAACCGATTCGTTAGAATAAGGTTTTACTGTACTTAAATAAATTTTCAGGTCCAAAGTTCGAAACTTGGTTCAGCCATAGATCCTTGGTCTTTTTGAATGTTGCAAAATGTATATAATCCTGTAAAACTAATTCCCAATCCATACATTCTGTGAAAAAATCAAGTCAATTGGTCAAGAAATGATGGCTGTAGAGTGCGTACAAGCTTTGGTAGCTTTTTTCAACCCTGAGGTCATGTGACATCACATGAAGAAAAAAAATTCTGCAATCAAAAGCGCCAAAGTCACTGTGCATACTGTTAAAATTTCATGCTGCTGCCTTGTCGGTAACCTGTTCTAATTTGAACCTCAAAAGGTAGAAAAAAGTAGAATAATAATAATAATAATAACTAGATTTCATTCGTTGATACGAATGATAGGACTTTCTGCTAACATTGAAAAATATAAAGATTACTACTGTTAGAAAGAATATATATTAAATTCCCTACCTTTTACTTTTTTTTCGTATGGACTTCTCATGCATGAACTTTGTGAAATAAGCCATTGGCAAAAATAAATAGGGGCCTCCGTGGCTGAGAAGGTAAAGTCGCTGACTTTAACACTCACTCAGCCCCTCACTGCGTGGGTTCGAATCCCGGCAGGGTCATTCAGATTTTCATGTGAGGTAGCCTTCCAGCTGGCTTGCGGTAGGTCAGTGGTTCTACCCGAATGCTTCCGTGCATTCGGGGTCTTCCTGCACCTGTAATTATCTGGACGTCGCTATATGGCTGAAATACTGTCAAAGTGACGGTAAACCTAAATAGTCAAGTCAAGTAAAAAATAAATGAATCTTTATTTTGATTTCGCTTTCTTATAACTTGACCAATTTTAGTATTCTAGGTATCAAAATAAATGGCCTGAAAATCCCGACAATGCCATTGTAGCATGTTTGGGTCAAGTTTTATAGGTATTCAAAATATAAGCAATTAAACTTAAACCTCTTAATTCTGCATATCAAAATTCTTTTTTTTATTTTCGTGTACAGTCGCGGGAATAAAATAGTAAATGCTACCATGCAATAGAATCGTCGACGCGCGTAGCCTCGTGAGTTAAATTCCTATAACGCTTGTACATACGATCGAGACGACTGTATTACACTAAGTTACTCCATTTTGCGCTTTAACTAATGGACAAATTAGCTTGCAGCGTCTTGAACAGATGACATGTGTTGATCATTTTGTTTCAGACGTCTACACTTATACACGCTCATGGTATCTCAAGCTGGCAATTAAATTACATTGTTCTATAACATATATTTTCACATAGGTTATCATTTATCATAAATTTGGAATATAGCTTGTACATCATTTATCGATTGACGCAACAATAAAGTCGGGAAATTGCAATGTTTCAACAACGGTCTAAATGACATGTGTCAAAACGCTCAAAGGATTATGGGTAACGCAATGCTGCAACTGATATGTATAAGTTACGTAAATAAAATGATTTGACAAAACATTAAATCATTGTCAACACTTGTTTAATTTGTTTGTTTGTTTGTTGTCCCACCGACAGTATTTCAGTCATTTGGAGACGATGTCTACTTAATGCAGTATCACGCTGTAGACATGTTGCATGATACCACACCCAGTCACATTATCCTGATATCGAGCCAACCAGTCCTGCAACTACCCTTATATGCTGAGTGTCAAGCAAGGGAGCTATAACAGTACCATTTTTTATGACTTTGGTATCGAACCCACGACCTCCCGCTCCCGCTCGCGGACGCTCTAACCACTCGGCCACCGGGAACGGTACACTTGTTTAGCTAGTAATATCAATATGATATTAGTTTTTTTTTTGCAATTTATATGACTAATACATATCTGTAACCTTATATTTTCCAAAAATGCTTCAATTAAGGTGAAAGCGAAAGTAGGATGTTTTATAATAACTCAAACAATGTGATTTAAATTCATATTTTTATGTAACTTCTTTAATGTCTTAAATTCTCTACATTCTTAAGATATGAGCCGTAAAACTCTGACATGACGGCAAAATCGCTGAAATTCTAC
>CM037781.1:61864156-61914156 GCA_021229015.1 Solen grandis | reverse complement strand
TTCATTCTTTTCCCATAGTTTATTAATAACATTATAATAAAAGGTATACATTAATTGTTTTGAATAATCTAAAATTGCTTGTCCTAAATAAATAGGTTTATTAAATATAACAGAAGTAACATTATTTACAATTGCAACAAGGTTATCACTGAATATAACTGAATCTTTAAAATTAGGTTTATTTATATATTTTCTTACTTCTTCTCTATTAGTAAGTAGTTTAATCTCATTTCTTCCTCTTATATTTTCTAAAGTTTTTCCATAGAAACTATTATTCATTAATTTCCAAAGATCCTTTTCAAAGTCAGATGTTGATTTAGTTCTTTGTTCAGTGTTAAAATAATATATTTTTTTAACCAGGTTTTTTATTATTTTTATTAAATTTTCTAATAATTTTAATTGATAGGGAGAAAGTTCTTCTTTATTTACATAGATCTTTTCAGGTGCTAAAGGATATTTAAATGTTTTATTTCTACACTCTGTTGTATACTCTAAATCACATTCTACTATACAACCTCTACGGATTTCATCCGGCTGTGAAACACTATGGGGACTACATTCTAAATAATAATTAGGATCTTCTTCCCATTTAAAATCATTTGTTGGAAGAGGTTGAGACATTGCAAATCCATAAAGATTATTAGCATCTAAATATAATAAGTATTTTTCTTCTAAGAATTTATTTAAATCTCCACCATTTTTAATTATTTCTAACATTTCTCTTTTTTCATATTCATCTATAATTCTAAAATCTTCATCATAATTAGGAGTATATTTATTATAAGCCTTTACATGAACCTGAAAATCCTCCTCTAATACCTTCCTCAAACATTAATAACTTATCATAATCACTTAAAAGTTCTAACTCTACTCCAGTATATTTTAGTCCACATTGCCAGGTTAATCCAGGAGCAGAAAAACAATAAGCAGGATCTATTTCATGTTTTTCTAAGAAGAAATTTCTAAATTGTTCAAAAGCATCTGCTAAAATAAGAACATCTGTTTTTAAATATAATTCATGATAATCCTGTAAAGTTTTACAATTATGATATTCCCAAACCTTTTTTGCATATGCATAATCATCTTCAGATATTCCTTCTTGTCTAAGTGTTGAATAAAACTTTTCTATTGGTGGTAATTCAGTTTCTTTTAATCTTTCAATAGAGTCAATATATTCATATGGGTAAAACCCTTTTTGTTTTAAAAACTTAGTGTCTTTAATTTCACTTTCTAAAATAGGAAATTCTTTTAATGATTTAGCAACATTAGATAGTCCTTTTAAAAAGAATCTATAAGAATCTAAAAATCTTAATTTTTTATAATATGACCCATAATCAATTGATATATATTCTTCAGATGTTTTTGATAATGGTTTAACTTTGTTATACTTATCTTCATATTTCATAAGTTCTTCAATTAAAAAGTGGAAATCATAATTAGAACCATTATGAAAGAATACAGGTATTAATTTTGTTACTTTACCTTCTTTAGTATTACATGATTGACATGCTGCTCCTCTATATTCCCCCGAAAGATGATTATGTTCTCTTACTTTATCACTTTGTTTTTCAAATCCTTTTTCACAAATATAACATTCAGTTGCTTCTTGAAATTCGTCTTCTTCCTCCCTACTTAGTATTGGTTTTTTCTGTTCATTAAGGTAGATCTTATAATTTATTTCTTTAAATATCTTTATTACTTTTTCTACATATTTTTCTATTGCATCATTTCCAACATAAGAAAAGTATTGTGATTTAAATATATTTGGATAATCAGATTTAACATATATTCCATAACTATTTACTTCTTGTTTAAATATTTTATTTATATAAGATTCATTATTATTTAATTAGTGTTGTTTCCCTTTGAAATCCTTGTAAACAATTTCTACATGTAAATGATTTATGATTATTCTTATAACGAAAACTAAATTTTTAATTAAACAATAATGGGTATTTTCATTACTTTCAATGTATAAGAGATCAACTACATTTTCACTTTCATTGTTTGAAACATAAACCGGATATAAAGATTGTTTATTAGATTGATCTTCTAATGCAAAAACATTTATAGATATATTATTTTGTCTCTCTACTTTTGGAATATCTTTTGTAGATACAGGATATTCAATCCCATTCATATTAAGTTTATTTTCATATGGTTTATATTTTGTCACTCTTTCTTTGTTATCATCTGCAGGGAATAACTTTGATAGTATTGCCCAGAGAAAACATTTATTATCATTTTTATTTTTAATTTTTTTTTTTTAATTTAAAAAAAAACCCCTTTCTTAAATTTTACCCTTAATTATCTATCAAACTATTATAGAATGTAGACATATTATTTTGTGTTTGAATAACTTGAACAGGATGAGAGTAATGACTTTCTATTATATCAAGAGCTAAAGGGGTTAAAAATTCACTTGTTATTATTATTTTTATTTTCAAAGGAAAATGATTAATAACTATTTTATCTTTTAATAAGTTTATTTTTTATATCTTCTTCATCTATATTATTAATATTAGTTATTTGATATTTTTCACATTTTATATTATAATTTTTAATTATTATTTATTTCTAAAATAATAATTACTTTGATAATCTGGATTTCTTTCCATAAACTCTTGATAAGATTGTTTATATTTTTCTTTGTTTCTTTCTCGATGATCTCTTTTAACAAAGTATAAACATTTTTTGCATTTTGCTTTTAACCCATCAGGGGCTTTAGATTCTTTGTAATAATTATTATATGTTTTATATTCACCACATTTTTTACAGATTTTTCCTTCCACCATTTTTTTTATCATTAAAAATGGATCACCCAAAAATATATTGTTTACGTTGTAAAAAGAATACTGAAAATAATTCAGTAGAACAAGTAACAACAACCAATAATAGACAAATGTTAAAAGGTAAATGTTCTGAGGGATCTAAGAAAAATTTAGGAACAAATAAATTAGCGATGAATTACATCATAGAGTTATAAAATTTTTTTTTAAAAAAGGGTTTTTTGAAAGTAAAAAAACAAATAAAACTATAAATATTTATTAGCAGTTATAGATGTTTTTAGTAAATATGGTTGGTTAATTCCATTGAAAAATAAAACAGGAATAACAGTAAGTGAAGCATTTAAAACATTATTTGAAGAAAGAAAACCAATTTTTATTTGGTCAGATAAAGGATCTGAATTTTATAATCGACAAGTAAAAGAATTGTTAAAAGATAATAACATAAAGTTATATTCAACTGAGAATGAAGAAAAATCTAGTGTAGTAGAACGTTGGATAGGAACTATGAAACAACATATGTTTAAATATTTTACTGCTCATGAAACTACTAAATATTATGATGTATTAGATCAATTAGTTAAAGATTATAATAATACAATTCATTCTTCAATTAAAATGACACCTGTTGAAGCAAGTAAATCAGAAAATACATTAACAGTGTATGAAAATTTATATCCAGAAGAAGAAAAGAAAATTAAGAAACCTAAATTCAAAGTTGGAGATAGAGTAAGAATAACAAAAAAGAAAGGTAAATTTGAAAAGGGTTATACTACTCGTTGGACTAGAGAAATATTTGTAATTGAACAAGAAACATTACAGGTAGTTTTTATGAACAAGAATTACAAATAACCGAGTTCTAGATTTATAAATAGATATTGGTTTCAGTCTATAAATAGATTTAATATATCCCCTTATTATAAAATATTAAAAAAATGTTTGATTAAATTAAATTAAAAAATATATTTATACCTTATATGCAAATTTACAACCTAATTGTTTGTTAATTTTAAAAAACATAACCTATATAAGCAGAGTGTGTGTATACATTTATGGCCGTGCTTGACACATGCTAGGCTCTGGTGGCTCAGTATGACACCTGTCTAGCTTGTTTAAGGGTAGTGGCTAATAATACCTCTATGTGAATGTTTGATTGCATGATGGGTTGCGCGCATAATAGATTTCTCCCTATCGTGTAATTAAGCATTTGTTAGAGGTTATAGTTGGTTGCGAGCCCACAGGTTAGATGGTTTAAGAAAGGCTAAAGGTTCACTCCCAACACTGGGTGTGCGCGTAATAAATCTGCCCAGTGTTGGGGTTAAAATTAGTGTGTTTGTCAGACGCGGTTTTTTTTTTTTTTTTTTTTTAATTTTTAGCATAAAGCATTATTAAAAAATGTAAAAAGGGGTTTAGGAAAAAACACAAATTTTTAATTGTTGTTTTTTTTTAAAAATTTACACATGTGTTATTTTAAAGTTTACATTAGTGTGATTTTTTTGATTATTTTAACTAATTAGTAGTATAGGTATTGAGAGTGCCTGGCTTTGGAGGAGTAGGGGGGGGGGGGGGGGGGAGCCAGGCACTCTCAATACCTATACTACTGACCTATTGTTTTTGTAATGTTTTTTATCAGGGCTTTCTGCCTCTAGCAGAAAGACCTATTGTTTTTGTAATGTTTATTATTATTATTAGGGCTTTCTGCCTCAAGCAGAAAGACCTATTGGGTTTATTATGTTTTTTCTTATTAGGGCTTTCTGCTTTTCGCAGAAAGACGTATTGGGTTTGTTCTGTCTTTTATTAGGGCTTTCTGCTTTTCGCAGAAAGACCTATTGGGTTTGTTCTGTCTTTTATTATTATTATTCTTTTTTTCCAACCTTTTCATGTTGTTATTTCATTAAGTTGCTGAAGGTCTAGGACAAAGAAATTCTATCAACAGACACCTGAAGCAATGGCATTTTGGAATATATTATTTTTATCTTCACATGACGTCACATGACGTCAGAACTAAAAATAGCTACTAAAGTTTGTACGCGCTGTACAGCCGTCATTTATTGACGGATTGGCATGGAATTTTCACAGAAGTTATATATTAAGACCTCATTGTGCAGGATTATATAGGTTTGCCAAGATTCGAAAGAACTAAGGTTCTATGGTGAATCCAAGATTCGAACCAAGGACGTCAAATTTCAAATCCATATAAAATCGATTCTAGATGAGATAGAAAGTTGATATTTGGCGAGATTATATGTCTTTGTGTTTCGTTTGCATTTTGTAAAGATGAACGTCATATGACGTCAAATGACGTCATTAAGTTGGAAAGAATTTCCGATTTCTTGATGTCAATTTACTCATGTTGCAAAGGCTCATAGACAATGAAAATTTAATGTCCCATGTAGGTAATCATGAACTTTAGATTCAATGTTTAAAATTTTCATATGACGTCACATGACGTCAGAACTAAAAATAGCTACCAAAGTTTGTCTGCGCTGTACAGCCGTCATTTATGGACGGATTGGCATGGAATTTTCACAGAAGTTATAGATTACGATCTCATTGTGCAGGATTATATAGGTTTGCCAAGATTCGAAAAAGCAAAGGTTCTATGGCGAATCCAAGATTCGAACCAAGGACGTCAAATTTCAAATACGTATAAAATCGTTTCTTGATGAGATAGAAAGTATATATTTGGCGAGATTATATATCTCTGTGTTTCCTTTGCATTTTGTAAAGATGAACGTCATATGACGTCATATGACGTCATCAATTTGTATAGAATTTCCGATTTCTTGATGTCAATTTACTCATGTTGCAAAGCTTCTTAGACAATGCAAATTAAATGTCCTTTGTACATAATCAGGAACATTTAGATTCAATGTTTAAAATTTTCATATGACGTCACATGACGTCAGAACTATAAATAACTACCAAAGTTTGTCCGCTCTGTACAGCCGTCATTTATTGATAGATTGGCATGGAATCTTCACAGAAGTTATATATTACGACCTAATTGTGCAGGATTCTATAGGTTTGCCAAGATTCGAAAGAACTAAGGTTCTTTGACGAATACAAGATTCGAACCAAGGACGTCAAATTTTAAATACGTATAAAATCGTTTCTAGATGAGATAGAAATTTGATATCTAGCTTATACGTCTCTGTGTTTCCTTTGCATTTTGTAAAGATGAACGGCATATGACGTCATCAAATTGTAGAGAATTTCCGATTCCTGAATGTCAATTTACTCATGTTGCAAAGGTTCATAGATAATGAAAATTTAATGTCCTATGTAGGTAATCATGAACATTAAGATTTAATGAGTAAAATTTTCATATGACGTCACATGACATCAAAACTTAAAAAAGCTACCAAAGTTCATCCGCGCTGCACAGCCGTCATTTATGGACGGATTGGCATGGAATTTTCACAGAAGTTATATCTTACGACTTCATTGTGCAGGATTATATAGGTTTGCAAAATTAGAAAAACACCAGGTTTGTCATGGTTTGCAGTGCAGAAAGCCCTATCTTTTGTTCAAAACAAAAGAAGTCTAGTTATTATTATTCTTTTTTTCCAACCTTTTCATGTTGTTATTTCATTAAGTTGCTGAAGGTCTAGGACAAAGAAATTCTATCAACAGACACCTGAAGCAATGGCATTTTGGAATATATAACTTTTATCTTCACATGACGTCACATGACGTCAGAACTAAAAATAGCTACCAAAGTTTGTACGCGCTGTACAGCCGTCATTTATGGAAGGATTGTCATGGAATTTTCACAGGAGTTATATATTAAGACCTCATTGTGCAAGATTATATAGGTTTGCCAAGATTCGAAAGAACTAAGGTTCTATGGCGAATCCAAGATTCGAACCAAGGACGTCAAATTTCAAATCCATATAAAATCGATTCTAGATGAGATAGAAAGTTGATATTTGGCGAGATTATACGTCTCTGTGTTTTCTTTGCATTTTGTAAAGATGAACGTCATGTGACGTCATATGACGTCATCAAGTTGTATAGAATTTCCGATTTCTTGATGTCAATTTACTCATATTGCAAAGGTTCATAGACAATGAAAATTTAATGTCTGATGAAGATAATCATGAACATTTAGATTCAATGCTTAAAATTTTCATATGACGTCACATGACGTCAGAACTAAAAATAGCTACCAAAGTTTGTACGCACTGTACAGCCGTCATTTATGGACGGATTGTCATGGAATTTTCACAGGAGTTATATATTACGATCTCATTGTGCAGGATTATATAGGTTTGCCAAGATTCGAAAAAGCAAAGGTTCTATGGCGAATCCAAGATTCGAACCAAGGACGTCAAATTTCAAATACGTATATAATCGTTGCTAGACGAGATAGAAAGTTGATATTTGGCGAGATTATATATCTCTGTGTTTCCTTTGCATTTTGTAAAGATGAACGTCATATGACGTCATATGACATCATCAAGTTGTATAGAATTTCCGATTCCTGAATGTCAATTTACTCATGTTGCAAAGGTTCAAAGACAATGAAAATTTAATGTCCTATGTAGGTAATCATGAACATTAAGATTTAATGAGTAAAATTTTCATATGACGTCACATGACATCAAAACTTAAAAAAGCTACCAAAGTTCATCCGTGCTGTACAACCGTCATTTATGGACGGATTGGCATGGAATTTTCACAGAAGTTATATAATACGACTTCATTGTTCATTGATTATATAGGTTTGCCAAAATTCTAAAAACACCAGGTTTGTCATGGTTTGCAGTGCAGAAAGCCCTATCTTTTGTTCAAAACAAAAGAAGTCTAGTTCTTTTTTTCTTCCTAACTAAACGCTTATTTTTCTATGTTGCTATACTCCTAGGACAATGAATTTTTTATGACTTATTAGTCACGTGAGGAAATTATGATTTCTATGATTTTCATATGCCTATGACGTCATATGACGTCACATTTGAAATATGCTACAAAAGTTTGTACGCGGTCTACAGCCATTGTTTGTGAACCGATTTTCATCAAATTTTCACAGATTGTGTATATTAAGTTCTAGTTGTGCATCCCGGTGTCCGTTTTTCAAAATTCGAAAAATCCAAGGTTCTATAGCGATTCCAAGATTCGAACCAAGGTCGTAAATTTTCAAATTCTTATAAAATCGGTCCTATTTGAGATAGAAAGATGATATTGGGTCAGTATATAGGTCTTTGGGAGTCTTAAACATTTTGTGAAAAGAAACGTCATATGACGTCACATGACCTTATTATATGATAATGTATTTCTAATATTAACAAGGGTATTTCTATATGTTGAAATTGTCGAAGGGAAATGAAACTTTAATGACAAATGATCCAGACGCTGATATTTCGATTTCAATGATTATCAGAAGCCTATGACGTCATATGACGTCACATTTGAAATTGACTACGAAAGTTTGTACACGGCCCAGAGCCATTATTAATGGGCCGATTTTCATTAAATTTTCACAGAATGTGTATATTACGTTCTTATTGTGTATACCGGTGTCCGTTTTTCAAAATTCGAAAAGTCCAAGCATCTATGGCGGATCCAAGATTCGAACCAAGGACGTCAATATTTAAATGCTTATAAAAACTGTCCTATTTGAGATAGAAAGTTGAAATTTTTTCAGTTTGTAGGTCTCTGGGTGTCTTAACTATTATGTGAAAAAAAACGTCATCTGACGTCACGTGACGTCATTTTTTATTATTATTATTATTTTCTTCTTCTTAACTAAACGCTTAATTTAATATGTTGCAATAGTCATAGGACGATGAAATTTTTAAGGGTTATTAGTCACGTGAGGAAATTTTGATTTCAATGATTGTCAGCAGCCTATGACGTCACATGACGTCACAGCTAAAAATAGTGAACAATGATGTTCACGCTCTACAGCCGGCATTTATGGTCGGATTTTCTTCAAATTTTCACAGATGGTACATCTTGAAACTAAGGTGTGCATATCCTGTCAGCTAAACGAAATTCCGAAAGTCCAAAGTTCTGTGGCTGAAAAAAGATTCGAACAAAGGACTGAAAATTTCATTTTAGGATTAAAAAGCTTCAGGATGAGATAGAAAGTTAAAACTTACACAGTTTGCAGTTCTGCAGAATTTCTACATATATTTTGAGTCGTGACGTCATATGACGTCATGTGACGCCATAAGCAAACTTCTTAATTTTCATTTTAGGGCAATGATTTCGACATGATGCCAGTTGTTCAGAATAATGAAAATTTCAGAGTTATGACAGTAAAGTATACGCTTTTGAACAAAAGAATTTTCAGCACCCTATGACGTCATGTGACGTCAGAGCTAAAAATACTGAAATACTTAGTTCTTATCATTTGCACTTATTTCGGAATATAATGTCAATTGTTCAGCATGAACATGAAATACTACCAGAGGTGAGTCATTACATGAAACTTCTATCTCCTGCTTTTTGCATTAACCAGCTTGAGAAACCTCATTCGTTTTCCGAATGACATCTAGTTAGGACTTTCTGCCTACTGGCAGAAAGTCCTATTGGGTTGTTTTTTATTAGGGCTTTCTGTTTTCCAAAAGACCTATTGGGTTTGTTCTGTCTTTTATTATTATTATTATTTTTTTCCAACCTTTTCATGTTGTTATTTCATTAAGTTGCTGAAGGTCTAGGACAAAGAAATTCTATCAACAGACATCTGAAGCAATGGCATTTTGGAATATATTATTTTTATCTTCACATAGCGTCACATGACGTCAGAACTAAAAATAGCTACCAAAGTTTGTACGCGCTGTACAGCCGTCATTTATGGAAGGATTGTCATGGAATTTTCACAGAAGTTATATATTAAGACCTCATTGTGCAGGATTATATAGGTTTGCCAAGATTCGAAAGAACTAAGGTTCTATGACGAATCCAAGATTCGAACCAAGGACGTCAAATTTCAAATCCATATAAAATCGTTTCTAGATGAGATAGAAAGTTGATATTTGGCGAGATTATATGTCTCTGTGTTTCCTTTGCATTTTGTAAAGATGAACGTCATATGACGTCATATGACGTCATCAAGTTGTATAGAATTTCCGATTTCTTGATGTCAATTTACTCATGTTGCAAAGGCTCATAGACAATGAAAATTTAATGTCCTATGTAGGTAATCATGAACATTTAGATTCAATGTTTAAAATTTTCATATGACGTCACATGACGTCAGAACTAAAAATAGCTACCAAAGTTTGTACGCGCTGTACAGCCGTCATTTATGAACGGATTGGCATGGAATTTTCACAGAAGTTATATATTACGACCTCATTGTGCAGGATTATATAGGTTTGCCAAGATTCGAAAGAACTAAGGTTCTATGGCGAATCTAAGATTCGAACCAAGGACGTCAAATTTCAAATCCATATAAAAAACGTTTCTAGATGAGATAGGAAGTTGATATTTGGCGAGATTATATGTCTCTGTGTTTCCTTTGCATAAAATAAAGATGAACGTCATATGACGTCATATGACGTCTTCAAGTTGTATAGAATTTCCGATTTCTTGATGTCAATTTACTCATGTTGCAAGGGTTCATAAACAATGGAAATTTAAAATCCTTTGTAGGTGATCATGTTCATTTTGATCCAATGTTTAAAATTTTCATATGACGTCACATGACGTCAGAACTAAAAATAGCTACCAAAGTTTGTACGCGCTGTACAGCCGTCATTTATGGACGGATTGTAATGGAATTTTCACAGAAGTTATAGCTTACGATCTCATTGTGCAGGATTATATAGGTTTGCCAAGATTCGAAAAAGCAAAGGTTCTATGGCGAATCCAAGATTCGAACCAAGGACGTCAAATTTCAAATACGTATAAAATCGTTTCTAGATGAGATAGAAAGTTGATATTTGGCGAGATTATATACGTCTCTGTGTTTCCTTTGCATTTTGTAAAGATGAACGTCATATGACGTCATTGACATCATCAAGTTGTATAGAATTTCCGATTTCTTGATGTCAATTTACTCATGTTGCAAAGCTTCATAGACAATGCAAATTAAATGTCCTTTGTACATAATCAGGAACATTTAGATTCAATGTTTAAAATTTTCATATGACGTCACATGTTGTCAGAACTATAAATAACTACCAAAGTTTGTCCGCTCTGTACAGCCGTCATTTATTGATAGATTGGCATGGAATCTTCACAGAAGTTATATATTACGACCTCATTGTGCAGGATTCTGTAGGTTTGCCAAGATTCGAAAGAACTAAGGTTCTTTGACGAATCCAAGATTCGAACCAAGGACGTCAAATTTTAAATACGTATAAAATCATTTCTAGATGAGATAGAAATTTGATATTTAGCGAGCTTATACGTCTCTGTGTTTCCTTTGCATTTTGAAAAGATGAACGTCATATGACTTCATCAAATTGTAGAGAATTTCCGATTCCTGAATGTCAATTTATTCATGTTGCAAAGGTTCATAGACAATGAAAATTTAATGTCCTATGTAGGTAATCATGAACATTAAGATTTAATGAGTAAAATTTTCATATGACGTCACATGACATCAAAACTTAAAAAAGCTACCAAAGTTCATCCGCGCTGCACAGCCGTCATTTATGGACGGATTGGCATGGAATTTTCACAGAAGTTATATATTACGACTTCATTGTGCAGGATTATATAGGTTTGCCAAAATTCGAAAAACACCAGGTTTGTCATGGTTTGCAGTGCAGAAAGCCCTATCTTTTGTTCAAAACAAAAGAAGTCTAGTTATTATTATTATTATTCTACTTTTTTCTTCCTTTTGAGGTTCAAATTAAGACAGGTTGCCGATGAGCTAGCAGCATGAAATTTTAATAGTATGCACAGTGACTTTGGCGCTTTTGATCATCATAATTTTTTTCTTCATGTGACGTCACATTACGTCAGGGCTGAAAAAAGCTACAAAAGCTTGTTCGAGCTCTACAGCCGTCATGATTGGACCGATTTACTTGATTTTTTCACAGAATGTATATATTATGTTCTTGTTGTGCAGTATTATATACGTTTTGCAATATTTGAAAAGATCAAGGATCTATGGCTGAACCAAGTTTCGAACTTTGGACCAGAAAATGTATTGAAGTATTACGAAGCACTCAGATAAGTTAGAAACATACAATTTTGACAGAATATGTGTCCTATTGATTTCTTTCAGTTCTGAGAAGATTGACGTCGTATGACGTAAAATGACGTCATGACGCGTTATGAAATTTTTTATCCAAAATATACGGTTTTTTAACACTGGAAGACAAAGTTTTTGACCGATTTGCATAAAATTTTCATTGAAGGTGCAACATAGCCTCTTATTGTCAACAGTCACTTCCGCTTCCGGAAAATAGCTACGGTCAAGGTCACATGTCAATTATCGGTTTTTTCTTCGGCCTTAAATATCTCAAAAACGAAAAATATTTTATCGAGACACTATGCATATAATTTGTAGTGCTTTGAAATGCCTTTCAGACGATATATAGTTTTTGAAGATCGGGGTTGAATCAGTTGAGTTATTGCAGAAAAACAAAAATGCTGCAACCCTAAGCGCACTTAACTACTTATATCTCGATAATTATTGATTTTTGTTAATAAGAGTATGAATATAATTTGTAGATCAATGCCCGGCCGTTCTTTTGGTGTTTAAATTTTAAGATTGACCTAATATTCATTAAATTATAAGGAAGAACAAAACGATATGAACATATTTATCCCCGATTTTTGCCGTGTGCTCAAGGTTTAACCGCCGGTATCTACAAAGTGTTTAAAGATACATACAATTATGAAGCGAGTGAATTGTGGGAAATGAAAAGACCTTTCTAACGGTACCTAGCTTTTTAAAATTGGACGTAATATAAGGAAGTTACATGAAAAATAAGAATTCAGTAAAACCGTTCTTTCATGCACTCCCGCAGTAAGTCCCGATCACTTGATTCCTTTTTTCGAAGAAACTATTTCTCTTTTTTTTTAAATAACATATAGAACATTTATTTTTTTGCATGATGTAATGCGGTTCTAATGATATGCAGATTTTAATGATCGGACCATAAATTATAAATTTATTTGTCGAAAGGCAATAATAGACATGAACATCTTTTTGCCGACTTTTGCTGTTTTCTTGAAAAATAACTTTCTATATCTCAAAACCCGTAATAGAAAAGTTGAAACATGAAACACGTGAAATGTTGGAAATTTAAAGGCCTTTCTAATGGTACCTAGCGTTTTAAAATTGGACATCGGACATCCTATAAGGAAGTTAGATAAGAAATAAGAAGTCATTTAAACCGTTCTTTCATGCATTTCTGCAGCTAGTCCCTATCATTTGATTGTTTTTTTCTAAGAAACTATTAATTTTTGAAAATAACATAAAGAACAGTATTATTAGCGTGATGCAATGCGGTTCTAATGGTATGCAGATTTTAATGATCGGGCCATTAATTATAAAGTTATTTGTTGAAGGGCAATAATAGACATGAACATCGTTTTGCCGATTTTTTGCCGTTTCCTTGAAAAATAACTTTCTATATCTCAGAACACGTAACAGAAAAGTTGAAACATGAAACAAGTGAAATGTTGGAAATATAAAGGCCTTTCTTTTTTAAAATTGGACATCATATAAGGAAGTTAGATGAGAAATAAAAATTAATTTATACCGTTCTTTCATGCACTTCTGCAATTAGTCCTAATCACTTGATTGCTTTTTCTAAGAAACAATTAATTCTAAGTTCACCTGAGCACATGTGCTAAAGATGAGCTATAAGAATCGATGAATGTCCATTGTCCGTCCGTCTGTCCGTCAATCCGCCGTCCGTCCGTCGTCCACAATTAGTTTGTTTGCACTCTAGCATCTTCATTTCTTAAGTAATCAACTTCAAACTTTATAACAATGTTTATTACCATAAAATCTTGGTCAAGTCCGATTATGGCTGATATCGGCCTATTAGGTCAGGAGTTATGCCCCTTTTAATATTGAAAAAAGCTAGAATTCACATTGTCATTGTCACTTTGCACTCTAACATCTTCATTTCTTAAGCGATCATCTTTAAACTTTATGACAATGTTTATTATTATCCTCCAATTTTTGGCTGATATTAACTTCTTAGGTCAGGAGTTATGCCCCTTTTGATATTAAAATATGCCAATTTTCCCTTTGTTTGCACTCTAGCATCTTCATTTCTTAAGCAATCATCTTCAAACTTTATGACAATGTTTATTACCATAAAATCTCGGACAATTTCGATTATGGCTGATATCGGACCATAAGGTCATGAAATATGCTCCTTTAAATATTAAACAATGCCAATTTTTAGTTTGTTTGCACTGTAGCATCTTCATTTCTTAAGAATCATCACTAGTTCATTCTAAAAATCATCTTCAATCTTTAGAACAATGTATATAGCCATATTCTTTCTGCCAAGTTCGATAATGGCTGATCTGCCAATTAGGTCAGGAGTTATGCCCTTTTTGATGTTTAAATTTGTGTGTTTTAAGCCATAGTTTTTGAGTCAAGTTTGACTTCAAATTTCGACAACAGGCTCTCTTTAGTTCGTGGAATTATAAATAATCTGATGGATTATGTCGTCAGTACAACTATGCTATAATTTAATAACTTGTACAGGCAATGATAACAGTTTTTCTCAGGTGAGAGTCTTTAGGGCCACCTTGGCCCTCTTGTTGAAAATATCATAAAGAACAATTTTTTTATCATGATGCAGTGCAGTGTATTAAGTTATTTGTCGAATGGTAGTAGTTGACATGAATATCTTTTTGCCGATTTTTTGCCTTTTTGGGGGAGGAATAACTTTATATATCGCAAAAACAGATAGCTTTAAACCTAAAGTAAGTACATGTTTGAATTCAGAAGACCTTTCTAACCATACCTGGGTTTTTTAAATCGGACATCATAGTTGCATGAAAGTAAGAATTTCTGGAAAAAAAGAAATAAAAATTCCTTGTGCTTCTGCAGTTGATCCCAGTTGATATTTCGTAGAAAAGGAATCTTGTATACCTTTTTAACATGTTAAGAGGACTAGTGAAACTTCATTCCCTTGCAGAACACGAAGATTGAATATTATTGTAGTTATCTTAAAGATGGTTCTGGAAAAATTAGCATTATGAAATTATAACTGAAAACAAAGCCACATATTCCCCTTTGAATGCAATGACTTTAAAATTTTAATTATGTTATATGACATCACATATTTCCTCTGTTTTACATTTATGTTTGCACTCTACAGCTGTCAATTCGGGACGGATTTCCTTCAATTTTTAAAGATGGTGTATTTCAGAAAATAAAATAAGTATGATCAGGTTTGACATGGTTTGAAGTGCAGAAAGCCCTTTCTTTTGTCCAGAACAAAAGAAGTCTAGTTATTATTATTATTATTATTATTATTCTTTTCTTCCAAAATAGGTTGCTATTTCAATAGGTTCCTGACGGTCTAGAATCACGAAAATTTAAAAGCTTATACCTGACGCGATGAAATTTTAGAATCTATGATTTTTATATCCCTATGACGTCACATGACGTCAAATTTGACATTTGTTACAAAAGTTTGTTCGCGCTCTACAGCCTTCATTTCTTGGCGGATTTTCTCGATATTTTCACAAAATGTGTCTATTGCGTTCTAAATGGGCATGATTATATAGGTTTTCCCATATTCGAAAAGACCAAGGTTCTGTGGTTAAACCAAATTTCGCACTTTGGACCTTAAAAGTTTTTAAGTATTTTGTAGCTCCTATGTAAGCTAGAAATCTCAAATTGACACCACATATGCTCAATGATGTCATCTTCATATTCTGTGACATTTGACGTCATATGATGTCATTTGACGAAATAATGTTAATAACAATTCTGAAACAAATACAAACGGTTTTTCAGCCCTGTACTCTAAATTTCTTGAACGATTGGCTTCAAATTTTCTCTGAATCTGCACCATAGCATCTCATTGCCAAATATCATTTCCGTTTCCGGAAAATCTCAAAGGTCAATGTCATATATCAATTATCGTTTTTTTCTTTTGACCTGTAATATCTCAAAAACAAACAACATTCTATCGAGACAATATGCGTATTTTTATTAGTGCTTTCGAAGCTCTTTCTGATGAGAAAATATTTTTGAAGATCGGGCTTAAAATGGCACATCAGTGGCGGAACAGCGAAAACGGCGCTATACGTAGTGTAGAAAACTGCATGTATGTAAAAGAATATTGATTTTTGTGACTATCATTATGAACATGATTTATAGCCCAATCAATTTCCTTTCGAATGATATGCAGCTTTTAAAGATCCAAAGAATAGTTATTAAATTATCGTTCATGAAGTAAATGTCATGAACATATTTTAGCATATTTTTGCACTTGAAATGTTGGGAATTTAATGACCTTTCTAACGGTACCCTGCTTTTCTTATTTGGTCATGATATAAGAAAGTTACATGAGAAATAAGAACTCATGCTAATAATCATAAAAGTGTAAATGCGCAATTCAAACGCAATCAATAAACTATTCATTCTTATTATTTAAACATATATAAAGCGTTATATGGTATGGATATCGAAGTAATAGCCTTTGTAAATCAATAATGTAACTTTGTTTTAATATTTTCAGCCAAATTAAACAGGTTTTAAAACTTTAAAATGTGTTTCAGTTAATTCAAATACCACTGGAATGTCAAATAGTTATATGTATACAAAGCAGAATGTAAAGTTCTATTGAGAAATCTAATGTGCGGCACTGTAACAAGCATTAAAGGTACAACGTTTACCTGTGCTCATGTGAGGCCGCAGCCTACTATATTTGTTCGGTTTATCTATACAGATATTTTTTTTCTTTGTAAAAGAAATGTCGAGTCTTAATTTTAGTTTCCTTTATTCAATATTGTTAAATGGAAATAAAGACAAGATAAATAGTAATTAAAATGGGTTTTTGAAAATATCTTGTTGATCAGCATGTGTTTTTTGTGTAATTTTAAGTTCTTTTAAATGAACAACAGGGAAAATTGTTTCATAATAAAGAAAGGATACATGTGAAAAATAGTAATTAAAGTAGAACACATATATTTTCAATATGGAAAAGCAGGTTTATACCACAGAGAAACGTAAATTTGGGAAGTCGACATTGTTTATGAACAAATCTTTTCAGCTGATCAGGCTTAAACTGAGATGCAGCGCAGAAAGCCCTTATCGTTTCATGAAGTGACAAGTCTGAAGTATTTAGATATTTGCCTTTTCCGAGTTAAAGTCCATATTGGCAGATGTTATAAAATTTCACTACATAAAGCTCTAAGTTGGGTTTACTGTACTTTTCTAATTCGGTCCCTGCTTTCTTTTGGCAGAATAAGTTCTGAAATAGACTCATGTAATTCTAAATGTATAGGAATTCGCTAACGCAAAATAAATAGGGTTATGTTATTTTTTACATTATAATTCTATGGTATGATTGAGTAATAGTTTTTATCATTTGTACTTTGTTATTTATTTTGCCAAATTAACACAGAAAATTAAAATGTTTCAGTAAATTAATACCTTCAATATTATATGTCTTTGAAAAGCAGATGAATTTTGAATCTAATTGACGTCCTTAAATTAAGGTCACAGATTTGACTGTGCCTGGAGGGAACAAATTTGTTCGCGTTTTTCTATCGGTGTCGTTTTTTGAAAATCGAAAGGATGTCTTATGCGAATCATAGTTCACCATTGACTTCAAATTTCAAATGCGAATAAAAATCGCTTACAGATAGAAATAAAGTTGAATATTGTATCAGGATATAAGTCTCTAGATTATTTTAATTCTCAGAAGAAAACGAAAATTGTCTCATATAGATCATGAGTGAAAAGAAATTGAAATTTACGTAGTTAATTTTTATATGTGAAAAGCGGCTCCTTGAAAATGATAGCATAGCTTCGTAAATCTTGGCAATCAAATCATTTTCATTGTCATGACGTTTTTGACGTCAATCTGAGATCGTCTTAAAATATTTGTACACGAGTCTACAGCGATTTCTGGTCCATTTCACAAAATTTCACAGAATTTATGTTAGGCTTTTATTGGCATCCGGTGTCTTTTACTAGAATTCAAAGGCAAAGTTTTATTGGGATCCAGATGGACCATTGACGTAAATTTCAAATACGTAAAAAATCGCTTCCGATGTGTTTAGAAATTGATTTTTGGACAGTATATAGTCTCTTGTCTGCATTTATATTCTATTGGTGTAATGTCATTTGACGTCATGAGTCATAGGTCATAATGAATTTTGATATATACCCGTTATTCAAATATTTGTTGTAATTCCCAGACGTGGAAATTTATGTTATTCATCAATCCATGAGCTTTAGAATGCAATGTATTCCATAATAATGTAACGTTATATCACGTCAGATTTCATATCAGGGCAAAAAAGTTTTACGCGGTGTATAGCCTATTTTTGGACCGATTTTCATCAAAATTCAATATTGTAAGCACTTGTTGTGATTCCTTGTCCGTTTTCCAAATTCAAAAGGAAATGGTTCTATGGCGAATCCAATTTCGAACCATTGACGTCAAATTTCAAATCGTATAAAATCGCTTCCAGATGATTTAGAAAGTGGATATTTGACTGAATATTAGTCTTTAAGAGTTATTTCTATCATGTGAGGATAACGTCATTTGACGTCATAAGGTCAAAAAGAATATTTGATATACTATTTCAATGAAAAATCATATTCATGTGACATCAGAATAGACGTCAGATCAAAATGTTTGTAAGCGCTCTGCGAAATTATGAATTGATATTCGTCTAAAATTAAAGAATGTATAGGTTACACTCTTAAAACCTAATATTTTCTGCGTATTCCATATCATTAATTTTCAGTTTGATTGAGATTTAAACGGTTTGCAGAAAGTCCTATCGTTTGCCGTGCAATACGAAATCTAGTTATTCTTATTCTTCTTATCTTTTTTTCTTCCTCTTGTTTTTGTGTTAATTTCGATGTGTTGCCAATGGCCAGACAATGAAAATTTTATGGCATATATTTCAAACCATGATCTTTCGAAAGCAATGAATTTCATATTATATGACGTCATATAACGTCAGATTTGACGTCAGGTGAAAAAGTTTGTACGCGGTCTATATCCTTTATTTCTGGGCCTATTTTCATCAAAATTTCACAGAATGTGTATGTTATGCTCTAGTTGTGCCTTCCGGTGTCCATTTTTAAAATTTAAAAAGGCAATGGTTCCTTGGCGAGTCAAATTCGAACCATTGACGTCAAATTTCAAATGCGTATAAAATCGCTTCCAGATGAGCTAGAAAGATGATATTTGGACAGGATATAAGTCTTTAGGTTTCCTTTATATTCTCAGAAGATGAATGTCGAATGATGTCATATGACGTCATGAGGTGAAAAGTAATTTCTAAATTTTACGTGTTAATTGTTATATGTTGGAAACGTCCAAGCACCTTAAAAATTTAATAGCATATGCTTCACATAAAATATTTTTCATTTCATCCATTTTCATTTGTCTATGACGTGTTTTGACGTCAAACTTGACGTCGTCTTAAAATATTTGTACGCGGTCTAAAGCCATTATTTCTGGGCCGATTTTCATCAAAATTTCACAGAATATGTATTTCAGGCTCTAGTTGTGCTTTCTGGTGTCCTTTTTTTAAAATTCAAAAAGGTAATGGTTTTATGGCGAATCCAAGATTCGAACCATTGACGTCAAATTTCAAATGCGTATAAAATTGCTTACAGATGATCTAGAAAGATGAAATTTGGACAGGATATAAGTCTCTAGGATTTATTTACATTCTCAGAAGATAAATGTCAAATGACGTCATATGACGTCATGGGGTGAAAAGTAATTTCTAATTTTTACGTGTTAATTTGTATATGTTGAAAATCATACGAGCACCATGAAAATTCAATAGCATATGTTTCAGATAGAACATTTTGCTTTTTTATAATGTTCATTTGACTATGACGTGTTTTTGACGTCAAACTTGACGTCGTCTTAAAATATTTGTACGCGGTCTACAGCCATTATTTCTGGACCGATTTTCACTAAAATTTCACAGAATGTGTATTTTAGGCTTTAGTTGTGCATCCTGGTGTCCGTTTTTGAAAATTCGAAAAGGCAATGGTTTTATAGCGAATCCAAGATTCGAACCATTGACGTCAAATTTCAAATGCGTATAAAATCGCTTACAGATTAGTTAGAAAGATAATATTTGGACAGGATATAAGTCTCTAGGATTCCTTTATATTCTCAGAAGATAAATGTCGAATGACGTCATATGACGTCATGAGGTGAAAAGAAATTTCTAAATTTTACGTGTTAATTTTTATATGTTGAAAACGTCCGAGCTCCTTGAAAATTGAATAGCATATGCTTCAGATAAATCATTTTGCATTCCAATCATTTTCATTTGTCTATGACGTGTTTTGACGTCAATCTTGACGTCGTCTTAAAATATTTGTACGCGGTCTACAGCCGTCATTTCTGGGTCGATTTTCACTAAAATTTCACAGAATATGTATGTTAGGCTTTAGTTGTGCATCCCGGTGTCCGTTTTACAAAATTCGAAAAGGCAATGGTTTTATGGGGATCCAAGATTGGAACCATTGACGTCAAATTTCAAATACGTAAAAAATCGCTTCCAGATGTGTTAGAAATCTGATATTTGGACAGTATATAAGTCTCTAAGTCTGCTTTATATTCTATGAAGATGAATGTCATTTGACGTCAGATGACGTCATAAGGTCAAAAAGAATTTCTGATATATACGCGTTAATTCAAATATGTTGTTAACTTCCCAGGACCATGGAAATTTAATAGTTTATACATCAATCCATGAGCTTTAGAATGCAATGTATTCCATAATAATGTAACGTTATATCACGTCAGATTTCATATCAGGGCAAAAAGGTTTTACGCGGTGTATAGCCATTATATTTGGACCGATTTTCATCAACAATGTATATGTAACGCACTTGTTGTGTATTCCTTGTCCGGTTTTCCAAATTCAAAAAGGAAATGGTTCTATGGCGAATCCAAGTTTCGAACCATTGACGTCAAATTTCAAATACGTATAAAATCGCTTCCAGATGATTTAGAAAGTGGATATTTGGACTGAATATTAGTCTTTAAGGCTTATTTCTATTATGTGAGGATTAACGTCATTTGACGTCATCAGGTCAAAAAGAAATTTGATATCATATGCAATAATATTCATATTCATGTGACATCAGAATAGACGTCAGATCAAAATGTTTGTAAGCGCTCTGCAGAAATTATGAATTGATGAATTCGTCTAAAATTAAAGAATGTATAGGTTACACTCTAGAAACCTAATATTTTCTGCGTATTCCATATCAATAATTTTCAGTTTGATTGAGATTTAAACGGTTTGCAGAAAGTCCTATCGTTTGCCGTGCAAACGAAATCTAGTTATTCTTATTCTTTTTTTCTTCCTCTTGTTTATGTGTTAATTTCGATGTGTTGCCAATGGCCAGAACAATGAAAATTTTATGGCATATATTTCAAACCATGATCTTTCGAAAGCAATGAATTTCATATTCATATGACGTCATATAACGTCAGATTTGACGTCAGGTGAAAAAGTTTGTACGCGGTCTACAGCCATTATTTCTGGGCCTATTTTCATCAAAATTTCACAGAATGTGTATTTTGAGGCTCTAGTTGTGCCTTCCGGTGTCCATTTTTCAAAATTTAAAAAGGCAATGGTTCCTTGGCGAGTCAAATATTCGAACCATTGACGTCAAATTTCAAATGCGTATAAAATCGCTTCCAGATGAGCTAGAAAGATGATATTTGGACAGGATATAAGTCTTTAGGTTTCCTTTATATTCTCAGAAGATGAATGTCGAATGATGTCATATGACGTCATGAGGTGAAAAGTAATTTCTAAATTTTACGTGTTAATTGTTATATGTTGGAAACGTCCAAGCACCTTAAAAATTTAATAGCATATGCTTCACATAAAATATTTTTCATTTCATCCATTTTCATTTGTCTATGACGTGCTTAAGATATTTGTACGCTGTCTACAGCCATTTTTTCTGGGCCGATTTTCACCAAAATTTCACAGAATGTGTATGTTAGGCTCTAGTTGTGCCTTCCGGTGTCCGTTTTTCAAAATTTAAAAAGGCAATGGTTCTATGGCGAGTCAAAATTCGAACCATTGACGTCAAATTTCAAATGCGTATAGAATCGCTTCCAGATGAGCTAGAAAGCTAATATTTGAATAGGATATAAGTCTGTAAGATTTCTTTAGATACCGAGAGAATGAACTTCATTTAACGTCATATGACGTCATGCGGTGAAAAGAAATTTCTAATTATTACGTGTTAAATTCTATATGTTGAAAAACGTCCGAGCACCTTGAAAGACCATAGCTTAAGCTTCAGATAGAACATTTTGCATTTTAATGATTTTCATTTGCCTATGACGTGTCTTGACGTCAAACTTGACGTCGTCTTAAAATATTTGTACGCGGCCTACAGCCATTATTTCTGGACCGATTTTCATCAAAATTTCACAGAATGTGTATGTTAGGCTCTCTTTGTGCATCCCGGTGTCCTTTTTTCAAAATTCGAAAAGGCAATGATTTAATGGCGAATGCAAGATTCGAACTTTTGACGTCAAATTTCAAAAGCGTATAAAATCGCTTTCAGATGAGCTAGAAAGCTTATATGTGGATAGTATATAAGTCTCCATGTCTGCTTAATATTCTATGAAGATAAACGTCATTTGACGTCAGTTGACGTCATAAGGACAAAAAGAATTTCTGATATATGTGCGTTAATTCAAATATGTTGTTAACTTCACAGGACCATGGAAATTTAATAGTTTATACATCAATCCATGAGCTTTAAAATGCAATGTATTCCATAATAATGTAACGTTATATCACGTAAGATTTGATATCAGGGCAAAAAGGTTTTACGCGGTGTACAGCCATTATATTTGGACCGAATTTCATCAACATTTCACAGAATGTATATGTAACGCTCTTGTTGTGTATTTCTTGTCCGGTTTTCCAAATTCGAAAAGGCAATGGTTCTATGGCAAATCCAAGTTTTGAACCATTGACGTTAAATTTCAAATACGTATAAAATCGCTTTCAGATGATTTAGAAAGTGGATATTTGGACTGAATATTAGTCTTTTAGACTTATTTATATTATGTGAGGATTAACGTCATTTGACGTCATAAGGTCAAAAAGAATGTTTGATATCTAAGCGTTAATTTCTATATGTTGCAAAGTTCAAATGGGGCATGAAAAATTTACTTGATAAGTTTGTTCGCGGTCTACAGCCATTATTTCAGGACGGATTTTCATCAAAATTTCACAGAATGTGTATGTTACGCTTTAGATTTGCCAACCAGTCTCCGTTTTACCAAATATGAAAAAGCAAGGATTTTGTTGTGCATCCTTACTTTCGTTTACAAAATATTGAAAAGACCGAGGTTCTGTGGTGAAACAAAGTTTTGAAAATATGACCTCGGAATTAAGTTTAGTATTTCAGAGACCCTATTCGAGGTAAAAAGCTGAATTTCACACATGTTGTAATTCAAAACGCTTTCTTTAGATTTCCATAGGCCAGACGTCATTTGACGTAATGGGATTATAATATGTTTTCATTTCTGGTGCAATAAATTCAATGTGATCCCAATGGTCCAGAATTACAAAACTATAATAGCATATGTTAAATATGCTGAATTTTCATATGCAATATAATTCTTATTCATATCACATCAGAATAGACGTCAGATCAAAAAGTTTGTAAGCTCTGCAGACATTATGAATTGATGAATTAAACCTAATATTTCTACATATTCCATATCAATAATTTTTTGAGATTTTAACGGTTTGCAGAAGTCCTATCGTTTGCCGTGCAAATGAAATCTAGTTCTTATTCTTCTTATTCTTTTTTTCTTCCTCTTAGTTTTGTGTTAATTTCGATGTGTTGCCAATGCCATAGAACAATGAAAATTTTATGGCATATATTGTCAAATTTCAAATGCGTATAAAATTGCTTACAGATAAGCTAGAAAGATTATATTTGGACAGGATATAAGTCTCTAGAATTTATTTACATTCTCAGAAGATAAACGTCAAATGAAGTCATATGACGTCATGAGGTGAAAAGTAATTTCTAATATTTACGTGTTAATTGTTATATGTTGGAAACGTCCGAGCACCTTAAAAATTTAATAGCATATGCTTCAGATAAAACATTTTTCATTTCAACCATTTTCAGTTGTCTATGACGTGTTTTGACGTCAAACTTGACGTCGTCTTAAAATATTTTTACGCTGTCTACAGTCATTTTTTCTGGGCCGATTTTCACCAAAATTTCACAGAATATGTATGTTACGCTCTAGTTGTGTCTTCCGGTGTCCGTTTTTCAAAATTTAAAAAGGCAATGGTTCTATGGCGAGTCAAAATTCGAACCATTGACGTCAAATTTCAAATGCGTATAAAATCGCTTCCAGATGAGCTAGAAAGCTAATATTTAAATAGGATATAAATCTCTAAGATTTCTTTAAACCAAGAATTCTTTAAGAAATTATTTAAAATGTTTAATTGTTATATGTTGAAAACGTACGAAACCCTTGAAAATTTAATACCATATGCTTCAGATAGAACATTTTGCATTTCAATTAATTCAATTTGTCTATGGCTTTTTGGCCTTTTAAAATTTCAAAATATGTTGTTAGGCTCTAGTTGTGCCTTCCGGTGTCCGTTTTTCAAAATTTAAAAAGACAATGGTTCTATGGCGAGTCAAAATTCGAACCATTGACGTCAAATTTCAAATGCGTTTAAAATCGCTTACAGATGAGCTAGAAAGATGCTATTTGGGCAGGATATAAGTCTCTAGGATTTATTTACATTCTCAGAAGATAAACGTCAAATGACGTCATATGATGTCATGAGGTGAAAAAAAATCTATTTTTTTTACGTGTTTATTGTTATATCTTGAAAACGTCCGAGCACCTTGAAAATTTAAATAGCAAATGCTTCAGATAGAACATTTTGCATTTCAATAATTTTCATTTGACTATGACGTATTTTGACGTCAAACTTGACGTCGTTTAAAAATATTTGTACGCGGTCTACAGCCATTATTTCAGGGCCGATTTTCATCAAAATTTCACAGAATATGTGTATGTTACACTTTAGTTTTGCATCCCGGTGTCCGTTTTTTCAAATTCAAAAATGCAAAGGTTTTATGTCGTATCCAAGATTCGAACCATTGACGTCAAATTTCATATACGTATAAAATCGCTTCCTGATGAGTTAGAAATCTAATATTTGGATAGTATATAAGTCTCCAAGTCTGCTTTACATTCTATGAAGATGAACGTCATTTGACGTTAATTGACGTCAAAAGATCAAAAAGAATTTCTGATATATATACGCGTTAATTCTTGAACTGATTTTCATCAAATTTTCACAGAATGTATTTGTAACGCTCTTGTTGTGTATTCCTTGTCCGGTTTTCCAAATTCGAAAAGGCAATGGTTCTTTGGTGAATCCAGGTTTTGAAACATTGACGTCAAATTTCAAATACGTATAAAATCGCTTCCAGATGATTTAGAAAGTGAATATTTGGACTGAATATTACTCTTTAAGACTTATTTCTATTAATGTGAGGATTAACGTCATTTGACGTCATAGACGTCTTAAGGTCAAAAAAAATGTTTGATATCTACGTGTTAATTTTTATATTTTGCAAAGTTCCAATGGGGCATGAAAAATATACTTGATATGTTTAAGATACTTAATATTTCATTTCATTGATTTTCTTATGGCTATGACGTCATATGACATCAAACTTGACGTTGTCTACACAAGATTGTACGCGGTCTACAGCCATTATTTTAGGACGGATTTTCATCAAAATTTCACAGAATGTGTATGTTACTCTTTAGATGTGCCAACCCGTCTCCGTTTTACCAAATTTGAAAAAGCAAGGATTTTGTTGTGCATCCTTACTTTCGTTTTCATAATATTGATAAGACCAAGGTTCTGTGGTGAAACCAAGTTTCGAAAATATGACCTCGAAATTAAGTTTAGTATTTCAGAGACCCTATTCGAGGTAAAAGCTGAAATTCACACCTGTTGTAATTCAAAACGTTTTCTTTAGATTTCCATAGGCTAGAGGTTATTTGGCGTAATGGGATTATAATATGTTTTCATTTCTCGTGCAATAAATTCAATGTGATCCCAATGGTCCAGAATTACAAAAATATCATGGCATATGTTAAATATGCCGAATTTTCATATGCAATAATATTCTTATTCATATGACATCAGAATATACGTCAGATCAAACAAATTAATTCTCAAAATTTTCAAAGAATGTATAGGTTACACTCTAAAACCTTATATTTTCTGCGTATTCCATATCAATAATTTTCAATTGATTGAGATTTTAAAGGTTTGCAAATAGATCAGACAGATTATTATTTGCATATATTCAAACCATGAGCTTTTGGATGCAATGAAATTCATATTCATATGACGTCATATAACGTCAGATTCGACGTCAGGTGAAAAAGATTGTACGCGGTCTACAGCCATTATTGCTGGACCGATTTTCATTAAGTTTTCACAGAATGTGTATGTTAGGCTCTAGTTGTGCAACCCGGTGTCCGTTTTTCAAATTCGAAAAGGCAAAGGTTTTATGGCGAATCCAAGATTCGAACTAATGACGTCAAATTTCAAATGCGTATAAAATCGCTTCCAGAAGAGCTAGAAAGCTGATATTTGGACTGAATATTAGTCTCTAGGTCTTCTTTATATTCTAAAAAGATGAACACCAAATGACGTCACATGACGTCATAATACTAATAAAAATTTCGTATTAAAACTTAACGGTTTTTAAGCCCTGTAGGCTTCATTTTTTATATGATTTGCTTGAAATTTTGGCTGAAGATGCAGTATTGGATTCTATGGAGCCCTGTCACTTTCGTTTCCGGTAAATCTCAAAGGTCAAGGACATATATCAATCATCGGCTTTTTTTTCGGCCTTAAATATCTCAAAAACGGTAAATATTCTATCGAGACACTATGCGTATAATTTGTAGTGCTTAGAAAGACCTTTCAGATGATATTTAGTTTTTGATGATCGGGGTTGAATTGGTTGAGTTATGGCGAAAAAAATGAAAATTTGGTAACCCCAGTGTGTTTAACAGTTTATACCTCGAAAACCTTTGATTTTTCAAAATATGATGATGAATATTATTTGTAGAGCAATGTTTGGCCGTTCGTTTGATGCCTAAACTTTAATGATTGGCCAAAGATTGATGGAGAAATGGGGAAAAACGAAATTCGTGCATATAGCTTTGGTGATTTTTCATTTTTCAGAAGGTTTAAGAGCTTGTATCTCAAAAAATATCAAAAATATCTATGATAGGTCTTATATCTTAAATCATAAATAATAAGTCACATTAGCGATGAGATGTAGAGAATTTTTAAGACGATTATTTTGGTACCTAAAGTTTTGAAATTGATCCAAGTATAAGGAAGTTACATCAAAAATAAGAATTTAAACATGCATAATTTCAGCGATTTTGCCTTTATGTAAGAGTTTCACGGCTTATATCTTCAAACCCATATGAAAAAAGTCAACACATTAAGCCAGGGAGTTGTAGAGAATTTTAAGACGATTATTTTGGTACCTAAAGTTTTGAAATTAATCAAAGTATAAGGAAGTTACATCAAAAATAAGAATTTAAACAAGAATTTCGCGATTTTGCCGTCATTCAGAATTTTACGGCTTATATCTTAAGAATCATTAGAAATAAGTGCTTACATTAAGCAAGTGAGATGTAGAGTATTTCAAGACGATTATTTTGGCCCTAGAGTTTTGTAATTGATTCAAGACATAAGGAAGTTACATAAAAAAATACGAACTTAGAGCCAATTGTAAGAATTTTCATAAAATGTCCACTTTCGCTTTCACCTTAATTGAAGCATTTTCGGAAAATGTAAGTTTACAGATATGTATTAGTCATATAAATTGAAAAAAAAACTTTTTACTTATATCATATTGATATTACTAGCTAAACAAGTGAACCGTTTCCGGTGGCCGAGTGTTTAGAGCGTCCGCCTCGGGAGCGGGAGGTCGTGGGTTCGATACCAAAGTCGTAAAAAATGGTACTGTTATAGCTCCCTTGCTTGACACTTAGCATATAAGGGTAGTTGCAGGACTGGTTGGCCTGGTATCAGGATAATGTGACTGGGTGTGGTATCATGCCACATGTCTACGACGTGATACTGCAGTGTGGCAGCACTATAACTGCATTAAGTAGACATCGTCTCCAAATGATTGAAATACTGTTGGTGGGACGTTAAACTCAACAAACAAACAAACAAACTAAACAAGTGCTGACAATGATTTAATGTTTTGTCAAATAATTTTATTTACGTTACTTATGAATATCAGTTGCAGCATTGCGTTACCCATAATCATTTGAGCGATTTGACACATGTCATTTAGACCGTTGTTGAAACATTGCAATGTCCCGACTTTATTGTTGCATCTATCGATAAATGTTGTACAAGCTATATTCCAAATTTATGATAAATGATAACCTATGTGAAAATATATGTTATAGTACAATGTAATTTAGTTGCCAGCTTGAGATACCATGAGCGTGTATAAGTGTAGACGTTTGAAACAAAATGATCAACACATGTCATCCGTTCAAGATGCTGCAAGCTTATTTGTCTGTTAGCTAAAAGGGCCAAATGGAGAAACTTTGTGTAAAACAGTCGTCTCGACCTTATGTACGAGCGTTATTGAAGCTTAACTCACGAGGCCACACGCGTCGACGATTCTGTTGCATGGTACACTAAAATAAAAAAAAAGAATTTTGATATGCAGGATTAAGAGGTTTAAGTTTAATTGCTTATATTTTGAAAACCTATTAAACAAGACCCAAATATGCTCCAATTGAATTATAGGGATTTTTAGGACATTTATTTTGGTATCTAGAATACTAAAATTGGTCAAGTTATAAGAAAGCGATATCAAAATAAAGATTTATTTATTTAGTTTTGCCACATGGCTTCTTTCACAAAGTTCATGCATGAGAAGTCGATACGAAAAAAAAGTAAGAGATAGGGAAATTTAATATATGTTCTTTCTAACGGTATTAATCTTTACATTTAACAATGTTAGCAGAAAGTCCTATCATTCGTATCAACGAATAAAATCTAGTTATTATTCCTTTTTTTCCAACCAAATTAAAGAGTTAATTTCAATATGTTGCTAGTGTCTGAGCAACATGAAAATCAAAATTGGCTCGACAAAAACGTTCAAATTTTCAATTTTCAATAACGTCAGATTTAACGTCAGCTTGAAAAGTTTGTTCGCGCTCCAGAGCCTTTGCTTTATGTCGTTTTATCTTGATATTTTCACAGAAGATGTATGTTATGATGTAGATGTGCACCTTTCTTTCAATCTTTCAATTTCGAGTTTCGAACTGTGGTCCTAAAACTATCATTTAATGTTACAAAGGCTATTGATGAGTTAGAAGTATAGATATTGGACAGCTTATCGCCATAGAGGTTTACATTCTTTTCTCTGAAAGATTTCTTCTTAAGTCACGTGGCTATGATGTCATTGAAAGGACAAAATCCTATTTTTTAAAAGATTTCTCTCGCTATGGCATCATTCATTTTGAGTCTATTTTAATGAAATTCAAATTGAAGCGATAAAAAGGTATCTTTTTATACATTCAAGTATTTTCAATGACGTCAAAAGACGTCAGATTTGACGTCAACTTCAAAAGCTTGTTCGCACTCTAGAGCCTTCAATTTTGGTCCAATTATCTTGATATTTTCACAGAAAATGTATTTTAGGATGTAGATGTGCACCTTGGCATTCAAATTTTCAAATTCGAAAAACATATTAAGATTTCATGGCAATACCGAGTTTCGAACTTTGGTCCTTAGATCAAATTTAAATGTTACACAAAATAGACACACAAAAGTTCTACTCATTCCAAAACTTTGTGTCATTTATTAATTTAAACATTCATTAGTTTATGTAAGAAAATCAAACTCTATGAGATCTACATAAATACACTGTTTTTTTTTATATATTCACTATTTAACACAAACACATTTTAAAATATATATATGTATATTTAGCATGACAAATTTTATTTATAGAAATATTAAAGAGAGATTTCATCAATGAAAAACCTTTTCAATGTTCTCTATTATAAGAAAAGAAAGAACAAATTTGATTTTTGAGAATAATTGTTTAATCATTGAAACTTTGCACTATTTTTGTTTTCTTTTTATCACTTTCTCAATGTTTTCACCAAATTTGTTGAAATGTCACAGATACCAAATCAAAAATGTCACTTCAATAGTTTTTGGAAATGGATTAAAAAATGTAGGTGTTTTTTCAGTGAATTTCGTAGAGATAGATGTGTAAATAAATGCTACAAAAATGGCTGATCTTAGAATATTGTCATGATGGTAAGAAAAGAAAGGATGTTTTATTTAAAAAAAAAATCAGATGTTGTATGCTTACAAGATACTCACTTTGAAGAAAATTTAGAGAAAGACATATATTCTATATGGAATGGAGAATGTTTTTTTAGTCACGGAAAATCAAACAGTAGACTTTTAAGGAAAGATCTCGCTGTACATGTAAAAAGTGTAGAAAAAGATAATGATGGAAATATGCTAGCTATAGATATGCTATATGCATCTTGGTTTTCGCTTTTAACTTGACTAGTAAGAGTACTGGTTTCAACTGCAGACATAATTGATTGATATTAACGTTATTCGAATATTATTAACATATAAAAGTCAAATAGAAAGTTTGAAAAAAGAAGATACTTAATACAAAACAATCGTGTATTATATTACAAAGGGATCCTTATTTATGATAACAGCCTTAATCAATTTGATCGAGAGAGTGTGGTAAAAAAAAATATAAAAATATAAAGTTTGAAGATAAGAAATGAAGTGCGATATTTTTTTTTTTATTTTTTTTTTTAAAATATTCATGGGGGAAAAACTCAATATATAATAGGCTGATAACATTTGTTAACCTTCTTGCCCGACTTTAGGAAAGAACACTGTGGTTAAGTTTAAAACTGATTGCTTAGAGAATAAAAACGCAAGAAATTTGGATCTATTTTGAGCTGAAGAAAATGGCAATTATCGTTATATAACCTTGACCAATGAAAATACTGTTTAATTTTTGATTTATGAGAATCTGTGTATCATAAAACTATACAACCAGTGGAGAAAATGATGAAGCTTGAACAAAGAGAAAAAAAAAAAAAAAAAGACACACACTAAAAACTTACGTTTTTGAAATTGTAATTCATCCAATTAGTGACGTTTGCCGCATGCTGTTGACAAACAATACATACCCTTAACTCGCTTACCCAAATATTCTCTGTATATATGTTTGGCAAATTAAATAATGCAAATATAATTCAGATAACATACTGATTTACGATTGTTCGATAAAGGATCAAATTTTGGACAGTTGTAAAGTGATCAAATGAAGTCCGATCTTCAAAAACTAAACACCATTAGAAAGATCTCTTCACGAACTAAAACTTTTGTTCATATACTTTCTTTAAAATATTTTTAGATTTGAAGCTATTTTGTGCCGATAAAAATAAAAATAATCGGTATTATGACCTTGACCTTTGCATATTTTCATCGTTATTTACTATGAGTTTATTTGTATTACTTAAAGGCATAAACAGTGAAAAAATGATGAAGATTGAACAAAAAATAAAGTCAGGAGCTGCAAAGAAGAGGAAACATACGGATTTACAATTGTTTGATAAGAGGATCAAACTTTGGACTGTGGTCATTTGATCAAATGATGTCCGATCTTCAAAAACTAAACACCAATGGAAAGATCTCTTCACAGACTAAAACTTTTGTTTATATACTTTCTATAAATATTTTTAGATTTGGAGCTATCTTATGCCGATAATAATAATAATAATTGGTATATGACCTTGACCTTTGCATATTATGCTTGTTTTTTTCTATGATTTTATTTGTTTTATAAAAATGCATAAACAGTGAAATAATGATGAAGATTGAACAAAAAAATAAAGTCAGGAGCAGCAAAAAAGAGGAAACATACGGATATACATCTGTTTGATAAGAGGATCAAAATTTGGACTGTGGTCATTTGATCAAATGAAGTCCGATCTTCAAAAACTAAACATCAATGGAAAGATCTCCTCACAATCTAAAACTTTTGTTAATATACTTTCTGTATAATATTTTTATTTTAAAAATAAAAAATGGTAAATGACCTTGACCTTTGCAAAAAATTTTTTTTTTTTTTAACAGTGAAAAAATGATGAAGATTGAACAAAAAATAAAGTCAGGAGCTGCAAATAACCTTAAAAGTCATGCTTTTAAAATGTTGATTTTTCGAAAATATTGGTTATGTTTGACCTCGTACTGTTGACAAACCATGCATTTTTCAAAATCGCCACAGCATATATTTTGTGCGTATATGTCTTGCGAATCATATGCAATGAACAAAATTCTCCTATCTCATCTCTGAATAAAATGGGCACGTTTTTGGTAGACCTACCATTATTTCACAGTTTTTGCGAGATTCGAACATTCAACCTCCTGTATCACGAAAGTTTTATATACCCAAATTTTTGGAACCTATCATATTTTATTGGGCTATTAACAAGGAACATCATGCAAAAAACCGCATTTGAATCGGACCTCAAATAATTGAGATATTGTTTATTAAACATTTTCATATAAAACGCCCCCTGGCGGAAAATCAAAACAAAAATGAAAATTATCTCGACGTTAGGATCATCTACAAGGACGTGGTTATTACTGATAAAAGTTTCATAGATGTGGCTTTTCTCACCTCGGAGCTATGCCGTTCACAAAAAAGGGTTAGAAAAATAAAAAAAAAAAAAGAAAGAAACAGAACAAGAACAATAGGTTTTCGCACTGCGATGCGAAAACCCCCAAAAAATAAAATAAAACAGAAGAAGAACAATAGGTTTTCGCACTGCGAGGTGCGAAAACCTAAAAAAAAATGAAACAGAAGAAGAACAATAGGTTTTCGCAAGCGATGCGAAAACCTAACTAGAACCGCAAAGCGGCATCTTGGTTTTCGCTTTTAACTTGACTAGTAAGAGTACTAGTTTCAACTGCAGACATAATTGATTGATATTAACTTTATTCGAATATTTTTGTTATTGATCAAATGAAGTCCGATCTTCAAAAACTAAACACCAATGGAAAGATCTCTTCACAGCCTAAAACTTTTGTTCATATACTTTCTATTAAATATTTTTAGATTTGGAGCTATTTTATGCCGATATAAATAATAATAATTGGTATATGACCTTGACCTTTGCATATTATGGGTGATTTTTTTTTCTATGATTTTATTTGTTTTATAAAAATGCATTAACAGTGAAGAAATGATGAAGATTGAATAAAAGATAAAGTCAGGAGCTGTAAATAACCTTAAAAGTCATGCTTTTAAAATGTTGATTTTTCGAAAATATTGGTTATGTTTGACCGTGTACTGTGGACAAACCATGCATTTCTCAAAATTGCCACACCATATATTTTGTGCGTATATGTCTTTCAAATCATATGCAACAAACAAAATTCCCCTCTCTCATCTCTGAATAAAATGGGGACTTTTTTCGTAGACCTACCCTCATTTCACCGTTTTTTCGAGATTCGAACATTCAACCTCCTGTAGCACGAAAGTTTTATATACGCAATTTTTTTGTAACTATCACATTTTATTAAGTTTCTAACAAGGAACACAATGCAAAAAACCGCATTTGAATCGGACCTCAAATAACAGAGTTATTAGCCCTTAGTAACTTTTACAAAACGCCCCCTAGCGGCAAAACTAAGACAAAAATGAAAATTTTCTCAACGTTAGGATCAAATTCAGATCATAGGACAAAAGTGGTAAAAAAATCAGAAATGTGACTTTTTTCTATCATGGTGATATGCCGTTCACAAAAAAAGGTTAGAAAAATAATAATAACTAGAACCGCAAAGCGGCATCTTGGTTTTCGCTTTCAACTTGACTAGTAAGAGTACTGGTTTCAACTGCAGACATAATTGATTGATATTAACTTTATTCGAATATTGTTAACATAAAAAAGTCAAATAGAAAGTTTGAAAAAAGAAGATACTTAAAACAAAACAATCGTGTATTATATTACAAAGGGATATCTCCTGACGTTATTTGATGATAACAGACTTAATCGAATTTGATCGAGAGAGTGTGGTTAAAAAAAATGAAAATATAAAGTTTGAAGATAAGAAATGAAGTGCGATATTTTTTTTTCTTTTTTTTTTTTAATATTCATGGGGGAAAAACTCAATACATAATAGGCTGATAACATTTGTTAACCTTCTTGCTCAAATTTAGGAAAGAACACTGTGGTTAAGTTTAAAAGTGATTGCTTAGAGAATGGACACGCAAGAAATTTGGATCTATTTTGAGCTGAAGAAAATGGCAATTATATAACCTTGACCAATGAAAATACTGTTTAATTTTTGATTTATGAGAATCTGTGTATCATAAAACTAGACAAGCAGTGGAGAAAATGATGAAGTTTGAACAAAGAGACAAAAAAGACAAACACTAAAAACTTATGTTTTTGAAATTGAAATTCATCCAATTAGTGATGTTTGCCGCATGCTGTTGACAAAACCTCGCTTACCCAAATATTCTCTGTATATATGTTTAGCAAATTAAATAATGCAAATATAATTTAGGTAACATACTGATTTACGATTTTTCGATAAAGGATCAAACTTTGGACTGTTGTAAATTGATCAAATGAAGTCCGATCTTCAAAAACTAAACATCATTAGAACGATCTCTTCACAAACTAAAACTTTTCTTTTAAAATATTTTTAGATTTGAAGCTATTTTGTGCCGATAAAAATAACAATAATCGGTATTATGACCTTGACCTTTACATATTTTTATCTTTACTTACTATGAGTTTATTTGTATTATTTAAATGCATAAATAGTGAAAAAATGATGAAGATTGAACAAAAAATAAAGTCAGGAGCTGCAAAAAAGAGGAAACATACTGATTTACAATAGTTTGATAAAAGGATCAAACTTTGGACTGTGGTAATTTGATCAAATGAAGTCCTATCTTCAAAAACTAAACACCAATGGAAAGATCTCTTCACAAACTAAAACTTTTGTTCATATACTTTCTATAAAATATTTTTGGATTTGAAGCTATTTTGTGCCGATAAAAATAACAATAATCGGTATTATGACCTTGACCTTTGCATATTTTCATCGTTATTTACTATGATTTATTTGTATTATTTAAATGCATAAACAGTGAAAACATGATGAATATTGAACAAAAAATAAAGTCAGGAGCAGCAAAAAAAGGAAAAATACGGATTTACAATTGTTTGATAAAAGGATCAAAGTTTGGACTGTGGTAGTTTGATCAAATGAAGTCCGATCTTCAAAAACTAAACACCAATGGAAAGATCTCTTCACAAACTAAAACTTTTGTTCATATACTTTCTATAAAATATTTTTAGATTTGAAGCTATTTTATGCCGATAAAAATAACAATAATTGGTATATGACCTTGACATTTGCATATCTTCGCTGGTTTTTTTTTCTTTGATTTTATTTGTATAATAAAAATGCATAAACAGGGAAATAATGATGAAGATTGAACAAAAAATAAATTCAGGAGCTGCAAATAACCTTAAAAGTCATGTTTTTAAAATGTTGATTTTTCGAAAATATTGGTGAAGTTTGACCGCATACTGTGGACAAACCATGCATTTCTCAAAATAGCCACACCATATATTTTGTGCGTATATGTCTTGCGAAACATATGCAACAAACAAAATTCTCCTATCTCATCTCTGAATAAAATGGGTAGGTTTTTCGTAGACCTACCTTCATTTCACAGTTTTTGCGAGATTCGAAATTTCAACCTCCTGTAGCACGAAAGTTTTATTACGCAAATTATTGAAACCTTTCATATTTCATTTAGTTTCTGACAAGGAACACAATGCAAAGAACCGCATTTGAATCGGACCTCAAATAACAGAGTTATTAGCCCTAGTGACTTTTAACAAAACGCCCCCTAGCGTCAAAATGAGAAACAAAATTTATTAACATTTTACCATAAGGTACTTAGAAATGCAGTTAATAGTTCAATCAAGTATAAGAAAGCGCTATTGAATCATATATTTCTTATAAATCACAATTTGAAGCAAAAATACTGATTTACAATTATTCCTGAAAAAGATCAAATTTCAGACTGCCGTAAAATGACCAAATCAAGTCCGATCTTCAAAATCTAAACATCATTAGAAAGAACTTTTCTAAAACTAAATCTTTTGTTCATATATTGTTTATGAATTGTTTTTTAATTTTGAGCTATTTCAAGCCGTATTGATATACAATAATCCTAATATGACCTTGACCTTTACAATACATTTTTACTTTTTATATGATGTGACACTTAAGAACATAGTTTTACATTAAATGTGAAAATTTCATAGAAATTGAACTAAAAATAAAGTCAGGAGCTGCAAAAAATCTTAACAGTCATGCTTTGAAAATGTTGATTTTCGAAAATATTGGTTAAGTTTGACCGCGTACTGTGGACAAACCATGCATTTCCCGAATTCGCCACCCCATATATTTTGTGCGTATATGTCTTGCGAATCATATGCAACAAACAAAATTCTTTTATTTCAATTCCAATAAAAATGGGCACTTTTTTTGTAGACCTACCCTCATTTTCACTGTTTTTTGCGAGGTTCGAACTTTCAACCTTCCGTAGTCAAAAAGTTTTATATACGCAGATTTTTGTAACCTATCATTTTTGATTAGGATTTTGACAAGGAACACAATGCAAAAAACCACATCTGAATCGGACCTCAAATAACAGAGTTATTAGCATTTGTAAAAAAATTTTAAAGCGCCCCCTAGCGGCAAAAATAAGACAAAAATGAAAATTATCTCAACGTTAGGATCAAGTTCAGATAAATATAAGGAACTGGTAAAAATTTCATAATTGTGGCTTTTTTCTATCATGGTGATATGCCGTTCACAAAAAGGGTTAGAAAAATAATAATAACTAGAACCGCAAGCGGTATCTCGGTTTTCGCTTTTAACCTAATCAACTTGAACACTTTATTTCAACTCATCCACAATTTTCAATATGAAACAGAACGAAAAGATTTTTTGAAGACCTACTCTCATTTGCACAGTTTTTTTTTTTTTTTTTTTTTTTTTTGCAATGTTAGAACATTCAAACTCTTCTACGGCAAATATTTTCCCATACCCTTTCCTTTGAAATCAATCACATTCTGTGGTGCTGTCAACAAGGAACAAAATGCTGAAAACCGCATTTCAATCAGACTTTAACGTTTTGAGTTATAAGCAAAAGAGTGATTTTAAGCATAACGCCCTCTAGCGGCAAAATGAGAAACAAAATTGAAAAAACAGCAAATAGTTCAAACAAGTATATAAGTCGCACTAGTCGAACATTCTTTTTCTTATATATCACAATTTCAAGCATAAAAACTGATTAACAATTATTCCAAAAAAGGATCAAACTTTGGACTGCCGTAAAATGAACAGATCAAGTCCGATCTTCAAAAACTAAACATTATACGAAAGAACTAATTAGAACTAAATCTTTTGTTCATATACTCTCAATGAAATATTTTTAGATTTGGAGCACTTTGGGGCCGAATAAAAGCACACTTATCGTAATATGACCTTGACCTTTTCAATGTTTTTTTTCAACTTTTTAATTGTGAGACCCTTTCAAACTTAACAAACCATAACGTGTAAAAAATTTCATGACGAATTAACAAAACATAAAGTCAGGAGCAACAAAAAACAAGTTTTTGGAAGTATAATTTTTCCTAAATTTAAGTGAAGTTTGACCGTTTCTAGTGGACAATCCACGCATTTCTTAAATTCGCCACCCCAAATATTTTGTGTGTATACGTCTTTCAAATGGTATGCAGGAGACGGAATTCTTTTATCTGATTTCTAACAAAAACGGATAGGTTTTTCGTAGACCTACCCTCATTTGCACGTTTTTTTTTTGTTGTTTTTTTTGCTAGGTTCGAAAATTCAACCTTCCGTAGCTCAAAAGCTTTCAGCCACACGGACTCTCGATTCCTATCATATGTTATTAGGCTATCAACATGGAACAGAATGCAAAAAATCGCATTCGAACCGGACTTCAACTTTTTGAGTTATAAGCAAAAGAATGATTTCAAGAAAAGCGCCCCCTAGCGGCAAAATGAGAAAGAAAATATATTAAAATTTTACCATTAGGCCCCTAGCAAAGCAGCAAATAGTTCAATCAAGTATTCTATCGCACAATCCAAACTAGAATTTGAACATAAAACCGATTTACAATTATTCGAAAAAAAAGGATCAAACTTTTGACCCATAAAATAAACAAATCAATTTCCGACTTAAAAAAACTAAACACCATTAGAAAGAACTTTTTAAACAAAAATCTTTTTTTTCAATAATTTTTTAAAGAATTTTTTTTTTTAAATTTTGAGCTATTTTCAAGCCGAATTGATATACAATTATCCTAATTTAAACCCTTCCTTACAATACCTTTTTTTTCGTTTTTAAATTATGTGACACTTAAAAACATAGTTTTTTACATTAATGTAAAATTTCATAAAAATTAAAACTAAAAAAAAAGTCAGGAGCTGCAAAAATCTTAACAGCCCCTCTTTGAAAATGTTGATTTTTCGAAATAGGGGGTTTAAATTTTTTTGACCGCGTACTGTGGACAACCCTGCTTTTCCCCCCGAAATTCACCCCCCCCCTATTTTTGTGCGTATATGTCTTGCAAATCATATGCAACAAACAAAATTTTTTATCTCAATTCCAATAAAAAATGGCCCTTTTTTTTGTAACCACCCTAAATTTTTAAATTTTTTTTTTCCCGAGGTTCAAAATTTCAACCTTCTGTAGTCCCAAAAGTTTTATATACGTAGATTTTTGAAACCTATCATATTTGTTTAAAGCCTTTTGACAAGGAACAAAAATGCAAAAAACCACATCTGAATCGACCTCAAATAACAAGTTTATTGCATTTGTTAAATTTTTTTCAAAGCCCCCCCCCTAGGCAAAAATAAGACAAAAATGAAAATTTTTCCAACGTTAGGACAAGTCAGATAAATAAAAAGGAACTGGTAAAAATTTCATAATTGTGGCTTTTTTCTATCATGGTGAAATCCCTTTTCCACAAAAAAGGGGAAAAAAATAAAATAAAAAAAAACAGAAGAAGAACAATAGGTTTTCGCAAGCGATGCGAAAACCTAAAAATAAAACAGAAGAAGAAAAAATAGGTTTTCGCAAGCGATGCGAAACCTAAAAAAAAAAAAGAAACAGAAGAAGAACAATAGGTTTTTCGCACTGCGATGCGAAAACCTAATAATTTACTTGAGGCGGGAAAGCCGTAAAAAAGTTTGAAGAAACCTTTTATAACAAAGGCAATGTGCTTATCGTCCTGGTGTACACCATTGCATCCTAAAAGCACCTCATTCTCTTCAAATACCATCGCAATTTCACCTTTTCAACACGGGCACTCTTTCCTGCGAAGGAACGTCCGGTCGTGGGTAACCAACCCAAAAACCGCCTTCTTCTCTTTCGTCAAATTGCTAGATTTTCGTATACAACCCTTTTTCCGAAAAACCTGAAATATCTGCCATTTTTTTGACGGAATCACTTGAATTTTTCAGGACTTTTTGCACATTGTAGTCTACGGCATTCTTGCAAATTTCAACTTCAAACACAACTTTTCGATTTTAATGATTTTTTAAAATTTCTGCTTAAATATGCATGAAACTTTAATCACTTACCAAACAAATTCCTTGCAGTTTTACATCACTTCACTTTTCAGTGGGGTTTAATGCTGAAGAAATCTAATTTTTGACTCAAAGTTTTATGAAACTTACAGCGTTTTTAATTTTCGTTTAAAAAATACACTTTTCGCCTTTCTGTCATAACTCAACCAATTTAACCCCGATCTTCAAAAACTAAAAAAACCAATGGAAAATCTCTTCACAAACAAAATTTTTTTTCATAACTTTTATATAAAATATTTTTAGATTTGAAGCTATTTCGGCCGAAAAAAATAACAATAATCGGTATTATGACCTGACCCCTTTTCATACTTTCATTTGTTATTTTTCTACAGTTTTTTTTATTATTTAAATGCTAAACAGTGAAAAAAAATGAAGATTGAACAAAAAATAAGGTCAGGACTGCAAAAAAGAGGAAACAACGGATTTACACTTGTTTTTATAAAGATCAAACTTGGACTGTGGAATTTGATCAAATGAAGTCCGATCTTCAAAAACTAAACACCAATGGAAAGAAAATCTTCACAAACTAAAACTTTTTTTCATATACTTTCTATAAAATGTTTTAGATTTGAAGCATTTCGTGCCGATAAAAATCAATAATCGGGATTATGACCTTGAACCGTTTTCATAATTTTCATCGTTATTTACTACGGTTTTTTTTTGTATTATTTAAATGCATAAAAAGTGAAAAAAAAAAAGATTGATCAAAAAAATAAGGCCAGGAGCTGCAATAAAGAGGAAATAAACGATTTACACTTTTTTGATAAAAATCAAACTTTGACTGTGTAATTTGATCAATGAAGTCCGATCTTCAAAAACTAAACACCAATGAAAGACTCTTCACAAACTAAAAAATTTGTTCCCTATACTTTCTATAAAATGTTTTTTAGATTTGAAGCTATTTCGTGCCGATAAAAAATAACAATAATCGGTATTATGACCTTGACCTTTGCATATTTTCATCGTTTTTATACGGTTTTTATTTGTATTATTTAAAGCATAAACAGTGAAAAAAAGATGAAGAATTGATCAAAAAATAAGGCCCCGACAGCCAAAAGAGGAAATATACGGATTTACAAATTGTTTGATAAAAGGGCAAACTTTGGACTGTGGAATTTGATCAAAAAGAATCCGATCTTCAAAAACAAAAAACCAATGGAAAGAAACTCCCTTTACAAACTAAAACTTTTGTTCATATACTTTCTATAAAAATATTTTTAGATTGGAGCAAATTTTATGCCGATAACTAATAATAATAGGGATATGACCTGAACCTTTGCATATTATGGGGGATTTTTTTTTTATGAAAATTTTAATTTTTTTTAAAAAATGCATTAACATGAAAAAAATGAGATTGAACAAAAAAGAAAGTCAGGGCTGCAAATTTAAACCTTAAAATCTGCTTTTAAAATTTGACTTTTTTTGAAAATATTGGTTTGTTTGACCTCGTACTGTGGGAAAAAACCTGCATTTCTAAAAATCGCCACCCCATATATTTTTTTGCGTATATGCTTGCAAAAACATATGCAACAAACAAAATTCTTTTTATCTCATCCTGAAAAAATGGGGCACGTTTTTGGGTAGACCTACCCTTATTTCCAGTTTTGCGAGATTCCCAACTTTCAACCCCCCTGTAGCACGAAAGTTTTTAATACGCAAATTTTTGGAAAACCCATCATATTTTTTGGGCAATTTACAAAGGAACATTATGCAAAAACCGCATTTGAATCGGACCTCAAATAATTGAATATTGCTTATTAAACAATTTTCATATAAAACGCCCCCTGGCGGGAAAATCAAAAAAAGATGAAAATTATCTCGACGTTTTGGATCATCTTAAATACGTGGTTATTACGATAAAATTTCATAATGTGCTTTTCTCACCTCGGAGCTATGCCGTTTCACAAAAAAGGGTTAGAAAAAAAAAAAAAAAAAAAAAAAAGAAACAGAAGAAGAACAATAGGTTTTCGCACGCGATGCAAAAACCTAAAAAAAAAAAAAATAAAACAGAAGAAGAACAATAGTTTTCGCAAGCGTTTCGAAAACCCTAACAGAATCGCTAATGCGATATCATCGGTTTTCGCAAAAGCAATTCCATTCAGTTCACGAGTCACATGTTTCGAAAAACATATTTCTTCGTTCAAGGGCTTTTTGAATATGTTGAATACAGTGATCTTTCAAACATTTTTGTCCAATGTTTAAGCAATTTTTACCAAGAAGAATACGTCTTAAGTATACCTGTCTGTATGTAGTCGCAAACTTGAAAACTTTTTTTAACAGACTTCGGGTACTGAAATCATTTTTATGTGTGTGTTGTTTTAAATGAGGATGACAACGACAATTGTACTCGATAAACAACAATTGCAAACGACACACAACAGTAAAAAATACACGCGACAATGCAAAAGCCACTTAACATTATAACGAACAATGTTGCATTGAATTACTATAAATTTTCATGAAATATCGCATAAAAATTTTTGTGTTTTTTTCAAATGGATTTTCACAAAGGACAGAATGCAAAAAATTGCATAAAAATCAGACTTTAATCATTTTAGTAAAAAAGGGTTTTGATTTCAAGCCAACGCCCCCTAGCAGCAAAATGAGAAAAAAAATTTGGGAGTAAAATTTTACTATTAGGTACCTAGAAATGCAGCAAATGGTTAAATGAAGCATACAAGTCGCACTAGTCGAACTTTCTATTCCTTATATATCACAATTTGAAGCATAAAAACTGATTACAATTATTCCAAAAAAGTATCAAACTTTGGACTGCCGTAAAAAGACCAAATCAAGCCCGATCTTCAAAACCTAAACACACTGGAAAGGGCTATTCAAGAACAAAAACTTTTGTTTATATACTTTCAATAAAATATTTTTTGTTTTGGAGCTATTCGGAGCCGAATAAAAACACAATTATCGTAATATGACCTTGCCCTTTTGAAATTTCTTTTTAACTTTTTAATTGTGAGGCCCTTTAAAACATAACAATACATAACTTGTGAAAATATCATGAGAATGAACAAAAATAAAGTCAGGAGCGACAAAAAACATCTTTTCAAAATTTTTAATTTTTCCTAAATTTTAGTGAAGTTTGACCGTTTCAAGGGGACAAACCAATGTATTTTTTAAAATTCGCTACCCCATATATTTGTGCGTATATGTCTTGCAAATCATTTGCAGCAAACAGAATTCTTTTATCTGATGTCTAACAAAAACGGATAGGTTTTTCGTACACATACCCTCATCTGCACAGTTTTTTGCGAGGTTCGAACTTTCAACCTTCCGTTGCTAGCTCAAAAAGTTTCAGCCACTCATACCTAGAAACTATCATATTTATTAGGCTATCAACAAGAAACATAATGCAATAAACCGCAAATTTTGGGTCAGGCTTTAACTTTTTGAGTTATAAGTAGAAGAGTGCTTTTCAAGCTAAGCGCCCCCCAGCGGCAAAATGAGAAAAAAAAATTGATTACAATTTTTCCATTAGGTACCTAGCAATGCAGCAAATAGTTTTAATCAAATACCAAGGGCGCACTAGTCGAACATTCTATTTCTTATATATCACAATTTGAAGCATAAAAACTGATTTACAATTATTCCAAAAAGATCAAACTTTGGACTGCCGTAATATGACCAAATCAAGTCCGATCTTCAAAAACTAAAAATCACTGGAAAGAGCTCTTAAAGAACTAAAACTTTTGTTCATAACTTTCTATAAAATATTTTAGATTTGGAGCTATTTTATGCCGATAAAAATAAAAATAATTGGGATATGACCTTGACCTTTGCATATTATGCTGATTTTTTTCTATGAATTTTTTTTGTTTTAAAAAATGCATAAACATTTAAAAATGATGAAGATTGAACAAAAAATAAAGTCAGGAGCAGCGAAAAAGAGGAAAATATGGATATACAATTGTTTTATAAGAGGGTCAAACTTTGGACTGTGGGCATTTTATCAAATGAAGTCCGATCTTCAAAAACTAAACACCAATGAAAAGATCTCTTCACAGACTAAAACTTTTCTCATATACATCTATTAAATATTTTTAGATTTTAGGTATTTTATGCCGAAAAAATAATAATAATTGGTTATGACCTTGACCGTTGCATATCATGGCTGATTTTTTCCCCTGATTTTATTTGTTTTATAAAACTGCATTAACATGAAAAAATGATGAAGATTGAATAAAAAATAAAGTCAGAGCTGCAAATAACATTAAAAGTCATGCTTGAAAATGTTGACTTTTCGAAAATATTGGTAAAGTTTGACCGCATACTGTGGATAAACCTGCATTTCCAAAATCGCCACACCAACTATTTTGTGCGTATATGTCTTGCAATCACATGCAACAAACAAATTCTCCTATCTCATTCCTGAAAAAAGGGGGACTTTTTCGAGACCTACCTTTTTTTCATCGTTTTTTTCGAGATTCGAACTTTCAACCTCCTGTAGCACGAAATTTTTATATACGAAAATAATTGAAACGTATCATAATTTTATTAAGTTTCTGACAAGGAACACAATGCAAAAACAACATTTGAATCGGACCTCAAATAACAGAGTTATTAGCCCTTAGTCATTTTACAAAACGCCACCTAGCGGCAAAACTAAGAAAAAAATGAAAATTTTCTCAACGTTAGGATCAAATTCAGTTTAAGGACAAATCTGGTAAAAAATCAGAAATGTGATTTTTTTTCTATCATGGTGATATGCCGTTCACAAAAAAAGGTTAGAAAAAATAATAATAAACTAGAATCGCAATTAGAATTGCGATACATGGGTTTTCGCAATTCAGTCTCATTCTTTTCAAACATTGCAATTCACGAATTGTATTACAAAAACAAATGAATTTCTATGCGGGGTGTTGATACTTAAGAGTACAAATTGCTGCTTTTTATGTAAAAGGTGCATAATCTGTGATTTATTCAAAGATATAACTTTAATCGACTTCGGTACAAAATTTGTTACAAAGTTTGAAGATGATTGAAAAAGAAATGTTTTTCATTACCCACACAATTCGGGCAAAGTCTATGCAAGGTTCGAACATTCAACCTTCTATAGCCAGTAGAAAAATTTGGGTTTTTTGGGTCCTTAGATTTATCAAAATTATCAGGCTTTCAACAAGAATATCAACTTTCTTACCTATTACAACAAGAGTGCAGAAGCCCAACATAGCTTACCGTAACGCACTTTTTGTCTAAGATTTAAGTTTTTGAAAAAGTAGTCAAACTCCAAGGTAAAGGTCACAGCCAAAAGTCATAGTTCCAAATGATAGATTTTGAATTGGGCTGTCTTCATGTAAAATACAAGCTCTATCTTTAGAATATAAAAGATATAAGCCAGGTTAAAGGTTTGTTCACGGACGACAACGACGAAAATGGCGCCGGGGGTTTGACATTGCTCTCCGGACTTTCTTCCCAGATATCAAGCAAAGTTCCCCTTAGCGGAATATGATAAACAAATTTATTTACATATTGCAATTTTAGGTCTTAGAAATGCAGTAAATTAAGATGGCTGATATCTGCCATTTCTATTTTCGTGTACTAGCCCTTAAAGGGAAAGGGGAAATAACGCAATCAGTGTCTTTATGTCTTGCCAAAAAGGCGAAAGAAAGAAAACGTGCCATATTGTTGTTTTTCGACTTTGGACAAAGACACGAAATCACGAAATAGCCACCTGAAATAAACTTTGAGGTAAAAATACTGATTTAAGATTTTTTGATAAAAGGGTCAAACTTTGGCAGTTGAATTTGATCTAATGAGGTCCGATCTTCAAAAACAAAACCCAAAGAAAGATCTCTTCACAAACTAAAACTTTTGTTCATTACTTTTCTATAAAAAATTTTTAGATTTGAAGCTATTTTGTGCCGATAAAATAACAAATCGGTATTATGACCTTGACCTTTGCATATTTTTCATCGTTATTTACTATGATTTTATTTGTTTTTATTTAAATGCATAAACAGTAAAAAAATGATAAGAATGAAAAAAAAAAGTCAGTGCTGCAAAAAGAGGAACATGGATTTACAAAATTTTTGATAAAAGCATAAAACTTTGAACTGTGGTCATTTGATCAAATGAAAATCCGTCTTCAAAAAAATAAATACCAATAGAAAGATCTCTTCACAAACTAAATTTTGTTCATATACTTTCTATAAAATATTTTTAGATTTGGAGCTATTTTATGCCGATTAAAAATAACAATAATTGGTATATGACCCTTTCCTTTGCATATTTGCTTGATTTTTTTTTAGATTTTATTTGTTTTATAAAAATGCATAAACAGTAAAATAATGATGAAAATTGAACAAAAAATAAAGTCAGGAGCAGCAAAAAAGGGAACTAGGATAAAATTGTTTGATAAGAGGATCAAATTTTGGCTTGGGCTTTTATCAAAAAAGTCCGATCTTCAAAAAAAAACACCAAGGGGAAAAATCTTTAAGCAAAAAAATTTTTTTTCAATCTTTTTAAAAAAAAATTTTTTTGTTTGGGGTATTTTTTCCGATAAAAATTAAAAATTTGGGATATGACCCTTTACCTTTGCATTTATCTTGATTTTTTTCTAGAATTTATTTTTTTTAAAAAATCAAAACGTAAAAAAAATGAAAAATTTAAAAAAAATTAAAAATCAGGCAGCAAAAAAAGGGGAAACATATGGATAACAAATTGTTTGATAAGAGGAAAAATTTGGACTCTGGTCATTTATCAAATGAAGTCCACTTAAAAAAAACACCAAGGAAAGACTTTCACGACAAAATTTTTTTTCAAAATATTTTAAAAAAATTTTTTAATTTGTAGCTATTTTATGCGTAAAATAATAATTTTTGGGTATAGCCCTTGACCTTGAAAATGGGTGTTTTTTTTTATATATTTTATTTTTTTATAAAAAGCATTTCTAAACAAATGATAAGAAATAAAAAAAAAAAATCGGACCCGTAAAAAACCTTAAAAGTCTTTTTTAAAATTTGATTTTTTAAAAAAATTTTGGTTAGTTTGACGCGTACTGTGGAAACCCCATGTTTTTCTCAAAAGCCACCAAATTTTGTGCGTATATTTCTTCCGAATCATACAAAAAAAAAAATTTCCCCCTCTCTCATCTCTGAATAAAAGGGGCTTTTTTTGTAGACCTTCCCCCATTTCACCGTTTTTTTCGGATTGAACGTTAAAAATCCTGTAGCACAAATTTTTATAAGAAAATTTTTTTGGAATATCAATTTTAAATTTCTAAAGGACCAAGAAAAAAAAACCCATTTAATCGACCTCAAAAAACAGGTTATTGCACTAATAATTTTTCAAAACCCCCCCCTAGCGGAAAAAAAGACAAAAAGAAAATTTTTCAATTTTTGTAAAATTTCAGACAAAAAAAAGGTAAAAAAAAAAAATGTATTTTTTTTTCTTCGGTAATGCCTTAAAAAAAAGGTTAAAAAAAAAATAAAAAAAAATAAATCGCTAAGCGATATCTCTTTTTTTGCAAAACATTTCCTTCTTTTCACGGTCACTTTTCGAAAAAATATTTCTTCGTTCAAGGGCTTTGAATCTGTTGAATACGTGTTTTTTCAAACTTTTTGTGCAAGTTTAACAGATTTTTTCAAAAAAGAAACTTCTAAGTATTACCGTCTGTAAGTAGTCGAAAATTTGAAAATTTTTTTCAGACTTGGGGTCTGCAACAAAATGTGTGTTTTGTTTTATGAGGATACATAGCAATTGTACTCGATAAACACAATTGCAAAGACACACAACAGTAAAAAGAACGAACATGCGAACCCATTTAACATTTAACGAACAAGTTGCTAATTCAATCTTTTTTCATAAATACGCATAAAATTTAGTGTTGTTTAAAAATTGATGTCCCAAGAACAGAATGCAAAAATTTGCATAAAATCAACTTAAATTTTTAGTAAAAGGGGGTGTTTAAACCCAAAGCCCCCCCGCAGCAAAATAAAAAAAAATTGGAAAAATTTTAAATTTAGATACAAAAAGCAAAAGGGGTTTCAATGAAGTAAAAGTCGCACTAGCCCAAATTCTATTCCTTTAATCAAAATTTAAAGCAAAAAACTGTTTACAATTATTCCAAAAAGGAAAAACTTTGGACTGCCGAAAATATGCCCAAAATCAAGTCCGACTTAAAAAACAAACATCAGGAAAGGGGCTATTCAAAAACAAAAACTTTTGTTTATAATTTTAAATAAAATATTTTTTTTTTTGGAGCTTTTTCGACCGAAAAAAAAAACACAATTAGAATATGCCTTTACCTTTGAAATTTTTTTAACTTTTAAATTTTGAGGCCCTTTTTAAAAATAAAAACATAATTGTAAAATATCATGAAGAAGAACTAAAAAAAAATCGGAGCGACAAAAACATTTTTTGAAATTTTAATTTTCCTAAAATTTAGTGAATTTGACCGTTTTTAGAGGACAAACCATGATTTATTAAATCCCAACCCCATATATTTTTTGCTAATTCTTGCAAATATTTTCGCAAACAGAATTCTTCTATCAAAACTAACAAAAAAGGATAGGTTTTTCGTAACAAACCCCCATTGCACAGTTTTGCGAGGTTTTTAAACTTTCAACCTTCCCTTGCTAGCCAAAAGTTTCAGCCCCATCAGAAACTATCATATTTTATTTGGCTATCAACAAGAAACATAATGCAAAAAACCGCATTGGATCAGCTTTTAAATTTTTGAGTTATAAGTAGAAAGTCTTTCAAGCTTTGCGCCCCCCAGCGGCAAAATGAGAACAAAATTGATTACAAATTTTCCCTTAGACCTAGCAATGCAGCAAAAAGTTCAATCAAGTACGCAAGTCGCACTAGTCGAACATTCTATTTCTTAATATACAATTTGAAGCATAAAAACGATTTACAATTATTCCAAAAAAAGGGTCAAAATTTGGGCTGCCGTAAATACCCCCAAACAAGTCCCATCTCAAAAATAAAAACACTGGGAAAAAGCCTTAAAAAAAACTAAAAATTTTGTTCATATACTTTCTAAAAATTTTTTAGATTTGGGGCTATTTTAGCCGATAAAAAAATAAAATTGAAATTTAAACCCTTTACCTTTGCATATTATGCTTGATTTTTTTCTATGAATTTATTTGTTTTATAAAAAAGATAAACATGAAAAAAGAGAAGATTTAACAAAAAATAAAGTCATACAGCGAAAAGAGGAAACGATATATAAAAATTTTTTGATAAAAGGATCAAACTTTGGACTGTGGCATTTGATCAAAAAGTCCGATTTCAAAACTAAACACCCAAAGAAAAAAACTCTTCACAGACAAAATTTTGTTCATATACATTCTATAAAATAATTTTTTGATTTTTTAGGGATTTAGCCGATAAAAATAATAATAAAGGGAATGACCTTTACCTTGCATATTATGGCTGTTTTTTTTTCCCTGATTTTTATTTTTTTATAAAACTGCATTAACAGTGAAAAAATGATGAAGATTGAATAAAAAATAAAGTCAGGGGCTGCAAAAAACATTAAAAGTCATGCTTTGAAAATGTTAATTTTCGAAAAAATTTTAAAGTTTGCCCCATACTGTGGACAAACCATGCATTTCTCAAACGCCACACAAATTTTTTTTGTGCGTATAGTCTTTCAAATATGCAACAAACAAAATTCCCTATCTCATTCCCGAAAGACTGGATAAATTTTTTTGCAACCACCCCATTTCACAGTTTTTTTTGGGTTCGAACTTTTAACCTCCTTAGCACGAAAATTTATATACGCAACTTTTGAAAAATATCTTTTTATTAATAACTGACAAGGAACGCAATCAAAAAACCCGCATTTCAATCGGACTTCAAATAACAGAGTTTTTAGCCCTTTGTCCTTTTTTCAAAACGCCCCCCAGCGGCAAAATAAGACAAAAAGAAAAATTTTTTCGACGTTAGGATCAAAATTTAGATCCTAGGCAAAAAATGGTAAAAAAAATCCCGAACTTGACTGTTTCCCATCTGTTGATATCCGTTCACAAAAAAGGAAAGGAAAAATTAAAAAAAAAAAAAAAAAAATAAAAAAAGAAGAAGAACAATAGGTTTTTTGCAAGCGATGCGAAAACCCAAAAAATAAAACAGAAAAAAACAATGGTTTTTTTCAAGGATGCGAAAAAACCAAAAAAAAAAACAGAAGAAGAAAATGGTTTTTTGCATGCGAGGGCGAAAACCTAAAAATAAAAAGAAGAAAACAATAGGTTTTTTGCAACGAGCGAAAAAAAAAAAAAAAAAAAACAGAAAAGAA
>CM037781.1:61850307-61864056 GCA_021229015.1 Solen grandis | reverse complement strand
GAAAAGACGTAAGACTTTATTCTGTCCAAATACCAGCTTTCATCTCATCTGAAAGCGATTTTATACGCATTTGAAATTTGACGTCAATGGTTCGAATCTTGGATTCGCAATAGAACCATTACCTTTTTCGAATTTTGAAAAACCGACACCGGAAGGCACAACTAGAGCCTAACATACATATTCTGTGAAATTTTGATGAAAATCAGCCCAGAAATAATGGCTGTAGACGCGTACAAACTTTTTCACCTGACGTCAAATCTGACGTTATATGACGTCATATGAATATGAAATTCATTGCATTCGAAAGCACATGGTTTGAAATATTTGCCATAAAATTTTCATTGTTCTTGGCCATTGGCAACACATCGAAATTAACACAAATAAAAGAGAAGAAAAAAAAAATAAGAACTAGATGTCATTCGTCTAAACGAATGATAGGACTTTCTGCAACCTGTGTTAATGCAAAAGCAGGAGATAGAAGTTTCATGTAATAACTCACCTCTTGTAGTATTTCATGTTCATGCTGAACAATTGACATTATATTCCGCGAAAAATAAGCGTTTAGTTACGAGAAAAAAAAAAAAAGTAGTAGTAGTATGCGTATGACGTCATATGACGTCACGACTCAAAATATATTAAGAAATTATGCAGAACTGCAAACTGTAAGTTTCAACTTTCTATCTCATCCCGAAGTTCTTTAACCCTAAAATGAAAATTTTGGTCCTATGTTCGAATCTTACTTCAGCCACAATAATTCGGTTTTTCGGAATTAAGGTTAGCTGACAAAATATTCACACCTTAGATTCAAGATGTATCATCTGTAAAAATTTGAAGAAAATCTGATCAAAAATGGCGGCTGTAGAGCGCGAACACCATTTATCACTATTTTTAACTCTGACGTCATGTGACGTCATAGGGTGCTGAAAATGCTGTTGCTCAAAAGCGCATACTTTACTGCAATAACTCTGAAATTTTCATTATTCTGAACAACTGGCATCATGTCGAAATCATTGCCCCAAATTAAAATTAAGTGGTATGTTTATGACGTCCTATGACGTCACGATTCAAAATATTTGTAGAAATGCTGCAGAACTGCAAACTGTGTAAGTTTCAACTTTTTATCTCATCCTGAAGCTCTTCAATCCTAAAATGAAATGTTTGGTCCTATGTTCGAATCTTACTTCAGCCACAGAACTTCGGTTTTTCGGTAAGCTGGCAGGATATGCACACCTTAGTTTCAAGGTGTATCATCTGTGAAAATTTGAAGAAAATCCTACCATAAATGGCGGCTGTAGAGTGTGAACACCATTTTTCACTATTTTTAGCTCTGACGTCACATGACGTCATAGGGTGCTGAAGATGCTTTTCTTCAAAAGCGCATACTTTACTCTCATAACTCTGAAATTTTCATTATTCTGAACAACTGGCATCATGTCGAAATCATTGCCCTAAAATGAAAATTAAGAAGTATGCTTATGACGTCACATGACATCATATGACGTAACGACTCAAATATATGTAGAAATTCTGCAGAACTGCAAACTGTGTAAGTTTCAACTTTCTATCTCATCCTGAAGCTCTTTAATCCTAAAATGAAATTTTCGGTCCTATGTTCGAATCTTATTTCAGCCACAGAACTTCGGTCTTTCGGAATTTCGGTTAGCTGACAGGATATGCACACCTTAGTTTCAAGATGTACCATCTGTGAAAATTTGAAGAAAATCCGACCATAAATGACGGCTGTAGAGCGCAAACACCATTTTTCTTTTTTAGCTCTGACGTCACATGACGTCATAGGGTGCTGAAAATGCTGTTGCTCAAAAGCGCATACTTTACTGCAATAACTCTGAAATTTTCATTATTCTGAACAACTGGCATCATGTCGAAATCATTGCCCCAAATTAAAATTAAGTGGTATGCTTATGACGTCCTATGACGTCACGATTCAAAATATTTGTAGAAATGCTGCAGAACTGCAAACTGTGTAAGTTTCAACTTTTTATCTCATCCTCAAGCTCTTTAATCCTAAAATGAAATTTTCGGTCCTATGTTCGAATCTTACTTCAGCCACAGAACTTCGGTCTTTCGGAATTTCGGTTAGCTGACAGGATATGCACACCTTAGTTTCAAGATGTACCATCTGTGAAAATTTGAAGAAAATCCGACCATAAATGGCAGCTGTAGAGCGCGAACACCATTTTTCAATATTTTTAGCTGTGACGTCATGTGACGTCATAGGGTACTGAAAATCATTGAAATCAAAATTTCCTCACGTGACTAATAAGGCATAAAAATTTCATCGTCCTAGGACTATTGCAACATACAAAAATAAGCGTTTAGTTAGGGAAGAAGAAAATAATAATAATAATAATAATAATAATAACTAGATTTCATTCGTTGATACGAATGATAGGACTTTCAAACGTTAGAGCTTTATATTGCATGGCAAAATTAACTAAACATCAATTCTTATTTTGACATCACTTTCTTACAATTTGACTTATTCAGTAATCTAGTTTACCAAAAGAAATGTCTTTAAAATCCATTCAATTTGTAGCAAATTTATTTGGGTCTATCATTAAATAGCATAAACGAATTTTGTTTTTTGCATTACTCCATGATTTTTGGGTCAATTGTTAAACTTAAAGCATCAAAAGAAAGACCCAACATTGCTCTACAAACATTATTCATTTTTTTTGGAAATCAAAATATTTGAGATATACACTGTTAAACGCATTGAGGCTAACTGAATTTTCATATTTCAGCCATAATTCAACTGATTCAACCCCGATCATTACAAGCTGAAAGGTCTTTCAAAGCACTTCAAATTATATGCATAGTGTCTATATAGAATATTTGTTGTTTAAGAGATATTTAAGCCAAAGAAAAAAATCGATAATTTAAATTGAAGTAAAATTAATTTAATTAGTAAATACTTACCTGTTATTACTTCAGGTATGTGTCTATTTGTGCACAGCTTCCAAAACAGAGTCCGCAAAATAAACCATTCCCTAAACCCCCTAGTTACCAGAAGTGTAACCCCCGTTCTCCAATTGTGTATGAAGCCATCGAGGGATACAACCACCAGCAAGCGGGGAGGGAGGTGGGACTCTGTAATAACAGGTAAGTATTTACTAATTAAAATTTAAATTTTTACTTCAAAAATTTCATTTTAATAGCATAAATACGTTACCTGTTATTACTTCAGGTATGACTTCGTCGCTAAGGTGGGAGGTTGCTAATGAAGAACCTTGATTGCAGCGACACCGAAGTAGAAAACGACCAAAGCCGCCGATGGTAAACGCTCTCGAAAGAGCGAAAAACGTCAGACAGGATGACTAAACTACTGTCTGAGCTACTACAAGCGGACCCAAATCCGCAAGGTTTTGTGATTGGTTAGCCAGTGAGCGGAGATAAAAGGAAGAAAACGTAGTAGAGGACTTCCAAGAGGCCGCTTTAAGAATATCATCCATGGGGGATTTATTCAAGAAAGCCCAAGAAGCAGACAAAGCACGGAGCTCATGTGGTCTAATTCTTAAAAAGGATAGATCCCTGTCCGAAAGATCCGAATAGGCAAACTTGATAGTTGAGGCTACCCAACGAGATATTGATGCTGCCGAAACTTCGCCCCCCCCTTTTATTGGGAGGAAAAGACGAAGACGACGACCCCGTAAAGATTTAACCTTCTGAAGGTAAAACTTCAAGGCTCTAACCGGACAAAGAAGCCGATCACCCCTAGCGCAAGACCTAGCAAGGCTCGGAATATCTACCGGAGGGGAACAGACCGAAGGGAGTTGGGTTTTCGCAAGGAAACCAGGTTGAAAACTCAAGGATACAGAGCCATCAGATTTTTTTAAAGCGTAAATAGCCTTCCTCGGTAGAAAAGGCATGAATTTCACAACGACGCTTAGAAGACGCCATTGCTATGAGAAAGACCGTCTTCCATGGTACGTGCAGGAGTGAAGCCTCAGAAAGAGGTTCAAAAGGTGCCTTAGTAAGAGCCAGTAAAACACAAGAAAGATCCCACTTGGGAGTTAACGAACGAGAGACGGGCCTAGACAGTTCAAACAAACGAATAATTTCCGAAAGATAAGGATCCGAACCAAGGGAAGAGGATCTGTGAAACTTTAGAGTGTTCGATAACATGGACCTATAACCCTTGATAGAACTGACCGCAAGTTTTTTCTCGTTAAAAAGAAAAACTAGAAAGTTAGCGATTTCTCTGACAGGAGCCTTGACCGGATTAATCTGCCGTGCGATACACCAATCACGGAAGACCTTCCACTTTGCCTGGTAGACAGATCGAGTAGATTGTCTCCTGGCCTTAGAGATAATAGAGGCAACTGTTGCCGAAAATTTCTTCTGTCTAACTCGCTGTTGGATAACATCCAAGCGGGAAGACGAAGAGCGTAGGGATTCTCGTGTAGGACCCTGTTCCGACCTTGTGACAGAAGGTCCGGAACCTGGGGAAGTTCTACAGGATGGTCTATCAGAAGATCCAGAAGATCCACGAACCAAGATCTCGTTGGCCAAAGTGGAGCTACAAGGAGGATCCTGCACTGAGATCGCAGGATTTTCCTTAGAACTAAGGGAATCAGAGAAAACGTGGAAACGCATAAGCAAATAGATGATCCCAGTTCACAGACAGAGCATCTATCGCCCAAGCCCTGTGATCCGATACTGGTGACACAAACAGTGGAAGTTGGTTGTTCAGCCTGGTTGCAAATAGATCGACAGACGGAGACCCGAAAATCGCAAACAGAGCTGTTGCGACCCGAGGAAGTAACTTCCATTCCGAGGGGAGAAGAGAATGCCTGCGTGATAGTTGGTCCGCTAAGACATTTAGACGACCCGGAAGATGTCTGACTTGAATGAGTACCGAAGACACCTGACCCAATGAAGAAGGTGCCATGTTTCCATGCACAGAGAAGGCGAGTGCGTCCCCCCTTGTCTGCGGATGTAAGAGACAACAGTCGTGTTGTCCGTAGAGACTAGAACAGACTTGCCTCGAATGAGAGGAGAAAACTGTCGTAAGGCTAGTAGAACCGCCTTGAGTTCCAGGTTGTTGATATGTAGAGAACCGTCCCGAGGGGACCAAAGACCGAGGTTGTGAGACCCAGAGGTTCCAGATGAGCACCCCAGCCTGACAGACTGGCATCCGAGAAGAGGAACAGTTCCGGTTGAGGAGGAGAAAGAGGAACACCCTCTCGGAGAAACGAGGGGAATTCCACCAACTGAGATGATGAACCAATTCCGGGGAAACCGGAAGAATGGTCTGTAAATGGTCTCGACTGGGACGCCAGATCGAGAGTAGGATAAATTGAAGAGGTCGCATGTGAAGGCGGCCCAGCGGAACAAGATCCGCTGCTGCATTGAGTACACCGAGAAGTGATAGAAATTCGCGAGCTGAGATCGATTGCCGACGCGAAAATCCCCGAACCAGAGTTAGAAGAGCCAGAATTCTGGGTTCCGGAATTCTGATCCTGTTTAGGTCGGTCAGAAACTGCCTCCCGACAAACGTGAAGTTCTGGGATGGGATCAACTCCGATTTCTCGAGTTGAGGATGAAGCCTAGCCGGAGAGCTAGGTCTGTCACCCATCAAAGTTCGTCGAGAAGAGCGACTGGGTCCATGTGAAGAAGAAGCCAGTCGTCGAAATACGCCAGAAGGCGTGAGCCGCGAAAATGAACCCTGGCGACCAGAACCGAAACTATTTTGGTGAAGATTCTGGGGCCGAAGACAGGCCGAACGGAAGAGCCCTGAACTGGTAGACAGTTCGACCATCCGAAAGCGAAGGTACTTCCTGGAATGGGGATGGATAGATACATGGAAGTAGGCATCCGATAAATCCAGGGAAACAGCCCAGTGACCGGGGAGGACGGCTGCCCTGACGACGAAGTTGTTTCCATTTTTGAAGTGTTCCTTCGAATGAAGGAGTTTAGATGAGATAGGTCTATGACCGGTCGAAAACCGCCGTCCTTCTTGGGAACCAGAAAGAGACAGCTGTAAAACCCCCAGAGAGGTTAGAATCGAGACCCTTTCTACCGCTCCTTTTTTCAGAAGATCTGAAATAGCGAGTCCCAGACGAGGATGATTGGAGGAGAGATGAATGGGGGAGCGTGACAGTGGAGGGGGACGACTGAACGGAATCCGATAACCGTGTCTCATGATAGACAGGACCCACTGGTCGTCTGTAATTGTCTCCCATTGCTGAATGAAAATGAGTGAGTCTGCCGCCTACTGGAAAGGGCAGAAACACTCTTCCTCCTAATTGAACGTCTGGAAGAGGAAGCGAAGAAAGGACGCACCCCTAGGGCTTACTCCTACCCCTTTGACTGGTAGAGGTAGAAGAAGGGTGGGGGGCGATGAAGGAGGAAATCGTGGTCGTTGATGACCAGATTGGCGGGCCCCCTGAAGAGGGATTACCTCTGAAAGAAGATTGAGGTTTTACCCTTTTCCGAGTCCTTCGGGATTTACCGGTAGAACCGAAGGCTTCTTCGGTATCCGGAATTTAGGGGGAGCTGAAGTAGGAGTGCGGGGTTGGAAGGCCACCGCTCCGTGCATTTGCTCCTCCCGGGAGGCATCTGCTACTTCCTTGATTCGGCCCCCAAACAGGGACGAAGAAGAAAGAGGGGCCGACCTAAGCTTTTCTCGAGAAGAGGAGAGAAGCAGCTTGTTGGGGCCGTCCAGGATGGCATCCCGCCTGCAGCGAGTCATCTCTGAAGAGAGAGAGAGAGATAGCAAAATAGAATGTTTTGCAGTCGCTGCTAAGGCCTCTAAAAGAAGCCTGACGGAAGAAGATAAGGCACTTTTTGCTTGTAGTTTGACCGAAAGTGCGGCCACGAAGGAGTCAGCGTGAGACGAGATGCCGGAAAGAAAGCGGGAGCGTTGCTCCCAGCGATCCAAGACCTTCTGCTGAAGTGGTAAAGAAGAGGGGACCTTGAGCCGATAGAAAATTCACCCTCCGAGAACTTGTAGGTCTTGGGGTTAAAGCCCAAAGGCCGAAGGTCTGAAGTGGGAATAAACCAGCCCGGTCCTGGCTTGGAGGAGGAGGAGGATTCGAAATCCTCCAGGGCCGAACGGACGACCGAGAGAAAGGAAGCAACTCCGATTCGACTGATTTGGCTTCCTTAGGTTTACCGACGAGGTCGAGGTAACCCTCGCACCTCTTACGGGAGGGAGGAGGGGCCGGTTTGCACACCGATTCAGGTAGGGTAGCAAAGACCTCCTGAACAGCCCTGTCCATGGAAAAAAAAGACTGTCGTCTGACTCGTCCTCCTCGTCAGAGAGAGGATTGTCAGTACGAGGTTCAGAAGGGGCACTGATCGGCGCGAGGTGGCCGAAAGAGGCACATCTTCGGCAAATAAGGAATCCTCCTCAGGAGCATGAAGGGAAATTTCGTCCTCCAAGTGTCCGCTCAGAGCAGCCCCACTGGTAGGAGGGTTACGAGCGGAGGGAGGAGGCCCAGTCTCAGGAGAAGGACGAGATGGGGGAGCATCCTGGAGGGAAAGCCCATAAAGGGAAATGGAGGAAAAAGGCCACATAGGGGCTGTGCAGAAGAAGCGCCCTGTGGCCCCGAGGAGGGAGAAGACTGAAGGAACAGTCGGTGATCTAAGGTCTCTGGTGAAGAGAAACCCCATCCCTCCTAGAAGGAGCAGGCTCGCCGGTATGAAAAGGAGGGGAGGCAGAACTGAAGTGCCTCGCATAGTCCCCCATCATGCGGGACCACCACGTGGAAGGATCGAAGGTATGAGGCTGCGATGAAAAAATCCGCACCTTGATCCTTCGAAGAGCGAGACGGGCCGAGCGTAAAGGGGACCGGTCCCTAGGAGCAGAGCTAGGGACCGGTGACCGAAATGCCCGAGGAACGTTGGGGGGCCGTTTCTTGGGCACCCTGGAACACGAGGGAGCAGGTGGCCGACGCGGAGAGACCGCAGGCTGCCTGAGGAAGAACTCGAGTCCGAACTTTTTCCAGTTAGGAACGGCGAAGATCGGTGACCCGCACGCCTAGAGTGGTGAGCTGACCTGACCGTGATCGGTGACGATCTTTTTTTACCGATGACCGGTGAAAGACCGGTCTTGGGTCTTTTGGGACCGATCACGAACATAGATGTTCGATTTAAAGACCGGGGACCAGTGATTGATGACCGGTGCCCGTTTATTTTATGACCGGTGCCCGGGGCCCGGTGTCTTTTGGTCGGTGACCGTGGTCGGTGACCGGTCCTAACCGGTGACCGGGCCCTGGTAGATATACCCGGTGACCGGGCCCGTGTCATAGACATGGTCGGGGACCGGTCTTGACCGGTTTACCAGTGGCTAGACCTGACCGGTGACCGGTCGCGAGCCTTGCAGACCAATGTCAAGCAAATGACCGGGCATTGCCCGGTGACCGGTCGGAGTAATCTCCTTGTCTGCCACCCTGGGGCTAACGCAAAGAGAGCCGTACAGGGAGCTAGGAACGAAGGCGGCCTCTCCGGAAGGGGCGGGAAGCCTTCTTCCTGGGAGGGGGAGAGGGAATCCGACCCCCAGCAGCACTAAACCCAGAGAAGGAGGAGGAAGATGAGGCCTTCCTTTTCCGGGACGAATAAGATTGTCGTGAAGAGGCTTTCTTCCAAACCTCTTCGGACCAGGAAACACAAACAGTGCAGGTGTTATCCCTGGAGCACCCCGAGCATGAAAGGCAGGACTGGTGGGAGTCCCAGGACGCCTTGACAGCAACCCCTAGACGGGCGACATTGAAAATTCAATACAAAGAAAGAACAATGTAAGCAAAATAAAACGGGAAGACCGGGAAAAAAAAACCCGTACAAGAAGGGTCTCGAAACAGACAACAGCATATATAACAAAATCAAAATAATACCAGTGTCACGGGAGCCGAAGCACGGAAAACCCGTGACACAAGGCAAAAAATCCCGATACGGACAAGGAATAAAAATTTCTACACGTCAATAGAATAAACAAACAATAAAAAACACAGCCGAGGCTATGAAAAGAAGTATGCAGAGCTATAGAGCACAAAAAAGCTATCAAGAAAGGTTTGACACGAGGTTACCCCCCTAAAACTTGATGGCTTCCCCCAAAACACAAATTGGAGAACGGGGGTTACACTTCCGGGTAACTAGGGGTTTAGAAATGGTTTATTTGCGGACTCTGTTTTGGAAGCTGGCACAAATAGACACATACCTGAAGTAATAACAGGTAACGTATTTATGCTATTAAAATGACCTTGATCGTTGCTTTCTTTGGAAACGAAAGTAGCATTATGCCATAGCATCTAAAAGCTGCACATTCAGTAAAAATTTCATGCAAATTAAACAAGAGGCCCATGATGGGCCCCAAATCGCTCACCTGAGATAAATAGGTTGACCCAAGGAACATCTGTACCAATTTATTTTAAAATCTGGGCCAGTAGTTTTGAAGAAGATGATTTTTAAAGTTTTCTTTTTTTTTCTTTTTGTTGAATGGCAATCAGAGTTCTATATGGATCAAGTTTATTTTAGGAACTTTTGTGGAGTTGACCCAATCATTCCTGCCAAGTTTAATCAAATTCTGTCCAGTGGTTTCAGAGGAAATGTTGATTAAAGTTTTCCCTATATACATTAAAAGGGAAATAAGCCCCCCCCTGGCGGCCCATGTTTTTTTAAAGGATCGGAATAATTTTAGCAACTTTTTGGGAGAGGTTGACCCAAGGGACATCTGTACCAATTTATTTTTAAAATCTGGCCAGTAGTTTTGAAGAAGAGATTTTTAAAGTTTTCATATTTTTTTTCTTTTTGTTGCCATGGCAACCAGAGTTCTACATGGATAAGTTTATTTAGCAACTTTGTGAAGGTTTTACCCAAGGGTCATCCCTGCCAAGTTAATCAAATTCTGTCCATGGTTTCAGAGGGGAGTTGTTTAAAGGTTTTTCTATATACATATAAGGGAAATAAGGGCCGCCACGGCGGGCCCTGTTTTTTTTCGGATCGAAATAATTTTTGCAATTTGGGAGAGGTTTTTCCCCAAAGGGAAAATCTTACCAAATTTTTTTTAAAATCTGGCCAGTAGTTTTAAGAAGTTGATTTTTTAAAATTTTTTATATTTTTTTTTTCTTTTTTTGCCATGGGAACCAAGTTCACATGGGTCAATTTTTTTAGCAACTTTTGTGAAGGTTACCCAAGGGTCACCCTGCCAATTTAATTAATTTTGTCCAGTGGTTTTTAGAGGAATGTTTTTTTAAAGGTTTCTCTATATACAATTAGGAAATAAGCCCCACCCCTGCCGCCATTTTTTTTACGGACGGAATAATTTTAAAACAACTTTGGGAAGGGTTACCCCAAGGAAAATCTGACCAAATTTTTTTTTAAAACGGCCATATTTTTGAAGGGGAAAGATTTTTAAAGTTTTCAAAATTTTTTTTTTCTTTTTTTTGCCATCAACCAAGTTTTTCATGGATCAACTTTATTTTAGCAAAATTTTGTAGAGCCTCACCCAAGGAACATTCCGTCAAGTTTTATTTAAATTCTGTCCACGGGTTTTTTAAGGGGTGTCGTTTAAAGCAAATTGTTGACGACGGACGACGCAGACGGCGACACGGGCAAGGGCGATCACAAAAACTCACCTTGAGCACTTTGTGCTCAGGACTAAAAAAAATCAGGCCCATGGCCGAAAAAAACCCTTTTAAATTTTAGTAAAATAGTGTTTAGGAATTGTAACCACATACGTAGAGACTTATATTTATCAAAAATTTAGCTTTCTAAACCCTCTGGGAACATTATCGTATTTGAAATTTAACGTCAATGGTTCAATATTGGATTCGCCATAAACCTTTGCCTTTTTAATAGGGAAAAACGGGCACCTGGCTACATAATTATAACGAAACATACACATTCTGGAAAATTGAAAAAAAATGGTCCCAAAAAAATGTCTAACCGCAAAAAAATTTCGTAGACAACTCATGTTTACGTTTAAACATTAACATAAACAATCAATGAATTGAAATAACGTATCTGAAATATATGCCATTAATTTTTCATGCCCCTGGGACTTTTGCAACAATAGAAATAACGCATAGAATTTTCAATTTTTTTTACCCTTTCTCAATGAACAAAAGACTTCTGCCTTTTGGAATAAAAAAGTTATAAAGATTAATTTTCATTCAAATTCACTTTAAAACATCAGGGAAGGGGTTTTTCTATTTAAAATTTACGTCAAAGGGTTTAATCTTGGGTTTGCCATATAACCTTTACTTTTTTTTAATTTAAAACCCGTCATAGTCAAAAAAAATTTAAATTAAAAATGAAAAAATTTTCTACCCTGGGGCCCATACGGTTTTAAAAATTTTCAAGGTGTTTCGGACGTTTTAAACATTTTAAAAATTAACCCCCGGTAAAAATTAGAAATTTCTTTTAAAACCCCTTCTTTTTAAAAAACGTCATATGACATCTTTTGACGAAATTTTCCCTGGAAGTAAAAAACCAAGTCCCAAATTTCGCCCAAATTTTCTTTTTTCTAGCTCATCGTAACCCGATTTTAAAAAACGCATTTAAAAATTTGCCCCGTCAATGGTTCGAACCCTTGTTTCCCAAAAACTTTTTCCCTTTTTTTCCGAATTTTAAAAAAACGGACACCCGGGATGCACAACTAGAGCCAAACAACACATTCGTGAAATTTTGATGAAAACCCCGGCCCCCAAAATAATGGCTGTAAAACCGCGTACAAACTTTTCACCGGGACGTCAAGTTTGACATTAATGACGTTAAAATGAAATAAATTAAATTGCATCCGAAACCCAAATTTGGTTTGAAAAAATGCCAAAAAAATTTTCTTTGTTCGGGCCAATGGCAACACAAACGGGAAAAAAACGGGAAACATAAGAGGAAGACAAGAGGCCCATGATGGCCCTAAAATCGGGTCCCCCTGAGATAAAAAAGGTTTTTACCCAAAGAACATCTGTACCAAATTTTTCTTTTTGTTGCCATGGCAACCAGAGTTCTACATGGATCAAGTTTTTTTTTAGCAACTTTTGTGAAGGTTGAAACCCCAAAGGGTCATCCCTGCCAAAATTTAAAACAAATTTTTGTCCATGGTTTTAGAGGAGATGTTGTTATAAGGTTTTTTTCTAATACATATAAAGGGAAATAAGCCCCCCCCCTTTGGGGGGCCATGTTTTTTTAAAGGATCAGAAAATTTTAGCAAATTTAGTAGAGGGTTTACCCAAGGAACATCTGTACCAATTTATTTTTAAAAACTGGGCCGTAGTTTTGAAGAAGATGATTTTTTTAAAATTTTTTTTTTTGTTTTTTTTTGTTTTCCATGGCCCAAACCCGAGTTCTACATGGATCAAGTTTATTTTAGCAACTTTTTTTCAAGGTTGACCCAAGGAACATCCCTGCCAAGTTTAAAACAAATTCCGGGCCATGGTTTTAGAGGAATGTTTTTTAAAAGGGGTTTTCCTTTTTATACATATAAGGCAAATTTTTGGGACCCCGGGTTCAGGTTTTTGAACAAATTTGGGTTAATGCCATAACAAGTTCCCACACCAAATATCTAAGCTCTAGGCCTTGCAATTTTTTGAAGATTTCATTTTCAAAATCTATTTTTAGCCCTTAAAACCCAAATATGCAACAGCCCGGAACCATTTAAAAAAATTTTTGGGTAAGCTTCATGCAAAACATCACGGGCAATTTTCATAAAATTTGACCCAGGGTTACGGAGGAAGCCCTTTTAAAAAAAATTACTGATTCACCATGCACGGACAACACCAACAAAACATATCACAATACCACCAGATACTTTTTCTCAGGGGACTAAAAAATTTTTCCCGGGGGGCCCCCAATTTTGACCACGGGGCCCTTTATTTAAAAAATTTTGGGAACAGGTCCACTGGGCCATTTACACACAAAAATCTTAAGGCATTGGGGTTTCAGACGAAAAAATTTTTTTCCAAGTTTTTTCCCTTTGTAAGCCCCTTTACATCAAAAATACAATAAAATGTTTCCTTTATGTTTTTATGTTTTTAATATTTTTTAAAGTTTTTTAAATAATTTTTTTGTTTTTTTTTCTACATCATTTTAATTTAAAGAAACTTTTGAACGACTTAATATGAAAAAAGTGCAATAAAATAGGGCCAAAAATACTACAAATAACAGACCATAATTCCTACTGAATTGGCCAATATCATCAATCGAACTTATAAAAGATTAGGGTATAAAATTTTTTTTAAAGGTATAAAAAGATCGTTAAAAAATGAAGGCAAAAATTGCACGCAAATGTAATCTGGCATTTTTTAATCTTTTCAAGGGCCTTACTTCAGCCCTTTAAAGGCAGATACAGCCATAATCAAAATTAGCCAAAGATTATGTTTATAAAAAATTATCATGTTTGAAAAAGATTGATTAAAAAAAAGACTTTGATGGGCCCTTTAAATTTTTTTACCTGAGTGTTATTGCTCTGGAGGGCATTAACACTGATGCTGACGAAAAGGGTTATGACAATCATGGCATTTTTTTTCTTTGAAACAGATTCTGATTAAAGAGCTTTTAAAAAGGGCTGGTCGTTTTTTTTTCACTTTATACATAAAAGGCCTAAAACATCAAAGCCAAAATTTTTATTAAAATCGGGCCCGTTGTTTTTTGGGGTAGATGTTTTTTTTCAATTTTCCCTATAAACCTATAAGGGAAAATTTGCCCTGCTCCTAGCAGCGGATCGAAATAATTTTGAACAATTTTTGGGAAAGGGGTTAAACAAAAGACATCTGTGCCAATTTATTT